>CABFWO010000936.1:17046-39374 GCA_902155825.1 Timema genevievae | reverse complement strand
AAAAAAAAAACTTACGTCGTCTTGCTAGTTAAGGCTGTGCACAAGTTACACTAATTTAAGAACAAAGGATTAAGAAGGTAATTTTTAAGAACGAGATTATTAGTCCATACCGAGAGGATAAGATAGCTAAATTGATTTTTAAAAAACACTTCCAGCGCGTAGAACCGGGATTCAAACCTAATCCTAAACCTCGTTGAACAAAGCCGAGCGAGCATACCAGTCGAACACGCTACACAGGAGTGGATTCTGGTGCCGGGACGCTTTCCGGTGTTTCTCTTCAACAATGTATGTTATCTGATGATGGATTAAATAGCAAAGCTGTTATATTTGATTACGCTTATAGCCGTATCTAAATATCATATTACTTAAATTGAAAAATAAAAAAATGGGGTGTGGCTGTGTCATGGACACGGCCGTGTGTTGTACGTGAATACGTTTATGTAACGGGTTATATTTTTTAAATAAAATATTTTTATTTATGTATTTAGGATAAAAGCAAGGAAACAAATAATTATTGTGTTACAATATAACTTTATATACAATCAATAGATTTTGACGACAGCTGACGATTAAAACTTAAACGAACATCGTAGCTTCTCCGAGTCAAAAGTTATACTAATTGCAATTCTCGATCCGCAGCAAAATAACCTCAAAATGGCGGCACTTCCCCCTCCACCGCGCGCGATGCGTCACTGTTCTCGCTTATCGTAATGAATTCTTTGATCCTTTAGCTATCCAGTGGTATAATTTAATTTTGGATGTAGAGGAAAGATTCGAAACTACAACACCAAACTGTATCCCCTGATTTTGTTATCATTAGGTTTTTTTGGATTGCCCCCGTATGGTAGCAAATTTAAAGACGTATTCACGTCAATACCTAGACCTAAGCCGGAACCTTTGCCTAATGCTCTAACCACTGAGCTATCCAGGAATCACCAATTTAAAGAATACGATATTTAGATGCAGCTATAGTCGAATTTATCAAATATAATAGTTTGGCTATCTAATCCGTCATGATATGCGTATTTTTATGACTTTAATTGTACATTTGACAGCGTGAAGCCCTCCCGAGTCGATGGTGGCTGTGCTATCTGATAGCACTCATATGTAGCCGACGATTACCTCACGTCCATCACAGACTCTGTCTTAAAATATAAGTGAAGAATGACCCTGATCACGGGACACGACTCCTGGATAGCTCAGTGTAAGAGCATTGGCGTACTTAGCTAAAGGTCCCGGGTTCGATTTCCGTGTCCAGGTGTCATTTTTTCAATTTAAAATACAGTATGTTATTATTATTTTGTTGAGTTTCACACGTCATATGAGTTTTGAGTAAACATTTACAATTTTAGGCAAAGGAGAGAGAAAGTCTGTGCGGTGCATTGTACCGTTTATTTTTAGAGGGCTATTTGTTAACGTTTTTGCATGTATTAAGATATGTAGCCCAATTTTCATACAATTATACATATATGATAACTAGAAAAAGTTACTAAAAAATATTCGTACGTCAGGTCATGTGGACTGCAGGTGTCCTTTTTGATATATATTATCAATACCTATAAAAGAGTACTAATAATATTGTAAAATATTATCAATTTTGACAGCAAAAAATATGTTGGTGTCCATTCGAAACACCATTAAGGTATACTTTTCTCTCCGGTAAAAAGATAGGTCCTATTTCAAGGTGGGGATGTGGGGGACGCGAGAAAAGGTAAGTGTTTTTGATGTTTTTATGTCAAAACATTTTTTGGTCAAAATAAATCAAATATTGCTTCAGTAGAAACATAAGAGTTTAATTTTCTTCACATGTTGATATCAACAGTTGTTGAATATCTGTCAAGGATGTCCTGGAATTTAATTACAACTTTTTCTCTTAATTTAAAAAGTTTCTCATTTAATGCCGCTATGCTCATGACAGATATTTAACAACTTTTGATATCTCCATGTAAAGATAATTAAATAAACACTATATTTATTTATTTTGGTAAAAAAACAACAGTTTTGTTATTAGAACTGCAAAAACACAACACTTTAACTTGCATTTCCTACACTCCCACTTTAACCGTTGTGTTAAACGTAGTATCGAGTTATACCCGGCCTATTTTCATACTAAAGAAAATAAGTTCGAACTCGTGAACCAAGGATGTACCCAAAAATGTTTGAAGGAGAAATTGCAATTTAGGAACTCCAATTTCTTTCAACATAAATTTCTCAAGTTCTACTAAATTAACTTTTGAGTATTAAATTTACCATATCAAAATTGACACATGTTTAATAGCGAGTCCATAATCTTTATATGATTTGTGTTATTCGGTGGATGAATGAATGGACGCTATCAAGGCAACGTTCCCGATGTAATAAGAAGTAGGGTGACCGGGGGGTCCAAAGATAAGGTGTCAGATTTCTGTGCTGAGGGTCCGGGGCTCAATCCTCGGTCCCGGCACAGACTTATCTGATTGCCAAACCCTTCCTTCACCTCCGAAAATACGTGTATTAACCACAACTTGTGAATGTAAGGAATGCCAGGCCTCCACCGTGGTTCGGATTCCACGTTAAACTGTAGGTTCCTCCATTTCATCTCACAATCACCCTACCATTGCACATTAGCGTAAGTGCGTACAACCCGAACGGGTAGTAAGACGCAGTGCTAAGAATAATAATCATTATAAAAGTAACTAAGGTATCTAGAAAATATAGGTATTGAGTAATATATTCGACAAAAAAATCACAAAACATCTTAACTTTAGCGGGGCCTTACTAAAACAATGTGTCTTTTACTAGGAGGAAAGTTGACTTGGCGAAATTTCGTCTTGGTATAACTAGTTATTTTTGAATAAGAACAGTTTATTTCTCCACAAATTCCCACGATACTTTATAGTTTAGAACATTTAGGAATGAATGATTAATCCCAGTCCAAAAAGTTGGACAACGAAAAGGAGTAGCTCGTTTAAAATTCAATCCGGTCCACACATAAAATCAACATAGAAAATGAATAAAGGACTGGGACACGCTCAGTCTCGTTGACAGGCTGAATTACACTGGTAGAGTTCAGTGGCGTAGCGTGGAGAGTTTCCAGGGTGAACAAACTTAGTTCAAACTTTAACAGGAATAGTAGGCTACTTACCACTCAGTAGAACACTCATTGGCCAGGTATCAACGAGAATGCACTTCTTATTAGGTATGTAGGACAGAGTTGATGTATTTGGTCAAATGAAGACAAATTGAGAGACAACATATCACAGGTACAACTTAGGAAAGTTATGCACACCATGGTAGCACTCCACGACACGACACTGGCAAGGTAAGTTTTGACTATGAGCCAGGTGACAAGGTATAATGAAGGTGATTTTTTTCTTCTAAAATATTTTCCACTTTCTTTCCACAGATACATTTCTTCTTAAGCCTCTGCCTTTCTCAGCCCTATCTCATTATGAATATAGCACGAATCAGTAGTATTTTATGGTGCAAAACAACATTCGATCTTTGTCACACAAAAAAAAAAATGCTGAACACATAAAGTACCGTTCTATTATTGGCTAAGTCCAATTTTAAAAGGAAAGGCCTTATCTGATGGATAGAAAAGCTACTAGATCTAATTTCACGTGCTCATATGTCAGTTCATGTGATCTGAAGCTATCACTTTTGGTAGATATTATCAATAGCTATTAAATAATATTAATAATATATTAAATAAAATATACGACACCTTAGCTCAGTCGGTAGCGTGTCTGCCTACTTAGCTAAAGGTCCCGGGTTCGATTCCCGGCATGGCTGAAAAATGTATCATTGGTGAAATGTGGGTTTAGTCTTACGGGCGGGGACCAGATGTTATGCCGGAATCACTATCAACTTAAATTTAACTTAACGTAGCGTTCACTTAGGGTTCACTCAACTTAATAAAACAGATGTGTGATTCACGTAACTTAACGTAACAACTCGAGCCAAACATCTGCATTCTAGAGTACCTATGTGTTTTGATCTGTGATTTGTACTATTTGTAAAGTGATGATTTATGCATTTTTACTGTTTTATCTCGATATAATAAATATTTATCATTACACTTTTTTGATAAATTTATCTTTCCTATTTTAGTTTAATTAATTTGTTTCAATGTTCGATCACTAGAAATGACGCTAAGAAATAGACCTTGGTCATAAAACCAACAAATGAATTATTAAATAGCCGAGTAGACTTCACTCACATAATGATTGGTTGGCTAGATCACGTGATACCCTTCATGTAACGTTCACTTAAGTTGAAATACTTCCCAGGACATCTATTAAGTTAAGTGAACTGCAAGTGAACACTAAGCTAACTGCATGGTGATCGCTTCCATTTAAAAACACGAGGAGAAACCTTTGCGTTAAGTTACGTTAAGTTACGTTAAGTTAATCTTAAGTGAACGTTAAGCTGACCGTGATCCCGACATTAAGTTAGAGTGTAAGGCATATGAAGTTACGAAAGGCCGGTAGTGGAAAATATATAGTTTGAATAAAAAACTGACCCAGGCCACATGCTGGAAACAGTAATATATGTAATAATATATTAAAATGTTCTTAATGTTAACCACCAAAAAAAAGTCTGTATTTTCTAAAAACTCTTACCTAAGAATATTTGACTTTAAATCGTCTGTATTTCGTAAAGATAATAATAATATTAAAACTTCAATGACTGAACCACCGCTTGATGCAACTCGTGGATTTAGATAAATGTTTGCACACTATGAATGATGATGTCATTTGCGGCGGAAAGTGTGTGCAGGACTTTTACGGGCAGATCTTCCTTTAGCGTTTACTGCACGGCACTACCAATTACTCATGTTGAGGACTTATCCTTAACAGGCCTAACAACATAATTATAACGTTATTTATGTGCGCGATACTTTGGGGGGGAGGGAAATGAAATCCCCTCAAGGATATTTACAAAGATAGAGGATGTACAATCTTCAGATATTTAATAGATTATTGGAAGCTATAGCTTGAAATTTAAAAAATAGGATTTATGTATATTTATTGAGCGTAGCGAAGTTCTGTTTTAACTCGACCATTTGAACTTTCGTCTGTCTGTATATTTGTATAAACGGATCTTTGTTTCGTGATAGCTGTCAAATGCATGGACCAATTTTAACGAAACCTGGCCGAACGTTAGTCTATATTATGTCCTGTAACTTACCTAGTTTTCAATCTGGTCATCCATTTAAATATGTCAGACAATCAACATGTTTTTCGTTTAGTAACTCATCTCAAGGGATTTAAATTTAAAATTCTAAGCATCCTATCCTGTACGAGGGCGTATTTTTTTTCAACATTTTTATATCTACTGCGAGATTGACATCTTAAACCACGTGATCAATGGTTACTCTCTTTAAATATAATGTACTATCGAATATAGTGTTAATATTGGTTTTCTGTATAACTTGGTCACCAAGGAGAAATACCAACTTCAAATCCAAGGAGAAATTATTTGAGATACTTCAACTTGAAATCCAAAGAGAAATATTAAGATTGTTGTAACGATAAGAACATGGAGGAAGCGAGGTCTTCTACTAGTAGATTATTGGACGCTATGACCTGAAATATAAACAAATTATAATTTATATCTAATTTCTGTCAATTAATTAAGCCTTGAATAAATTAAATTGACAAAGAGGCGGAGATGTATAGCATATTATGGTTGCATCGCGCCTTACTACCCGTCCAGGTTGTTCGCATGTTTTCACTAATTGGAATAATAGGAATGAAGACGGTAGAGTGGAGAAGGAAATGCGCCAAGATTTGAGTGGAGAGAGGGTGGTAAACCATTGAGGAAAAAACTCCCCAATACACTCGGCCAGAATTCTAGCCCCCAACCTCTCTACTACCGGCAAATCAAACAAGACTAGACTGACACCGGTTCTAGACTGTATTAGTTCCTGGTCTAAGGGACTATAAGGTGTCCATTGTATCAGATGACACCTGTAAGATTATATCAGTTGTGTGAAGTGGCCAACAGCCACTGTCCCACACATAGTCTTATCGCCTTCAAACACAAGTTGACGTCCTCCTTCGCAATCTTCGTATCACGCCACTGTTGTGTAAGAACTAGACCGGCTGGATAGGCCAAGTAAACAAATTTGAGAGGGAACTACTCATGGATGTTCCATATTAACCCCCAAAATTGTGCTTTTAATAACATTTAACCCGCATCCTTGGTCGCTTGGTCTTAAACGCGTCGCTCCAGTTTGAGATTGGTTTGCTGGTGATGGCAAGGTCGGGTTCAAATCCCGCTGGGGTTTATTGAGAATGATTTTTCCCAAAACGTTTCCACGCAAATGCGCGTGCATTTTCTCTAAAAATTATACCTTTCTCACCCCCGTTCCATTAACATAATCAATGCATGCGTAAAACGCAAACGGGTACTTAGATACCGGGGGGAAATAAAACGAAACCTTTAATTACGTTTTTATTTAAATAAAATACTGCCGAATTACCAAGTCACACACTACTTTTATTATTATTATTATTATTATTATTATTATTATTATTAGCACCGCGTCTTACTACCCGTTCGGGTTATACGCACTTACGCTAATGTGTAATGGTAGGGTGATTGAGAGATGAAATTGAGGACCTACAGTTTAACGTGGAATCCGAACCACGGTGGAGGCCTGGCATTCCCCACATTCACAAGTTGTGATTAATACACGTCTTGTCAGAGGTGAAGGAAGTGTTTGACAATCAGATAAATCTGTGCCGGGACCGAGGATTGAACCCCGGACCCCCAGCACAGAAGTCTGACATCTTACCCCTAGACCGCCAGGTCACCTCACACTACTTTTAATGAGTCCCGATAGAATGAAACCTAGATCAAGGTATTTGGCGATAACGATTGATATTATCTGAACAGGTTATGTCCGATATTATTATCTGAACGAGTTATGTCCGATATTATTATCTGAACGGGTTATGTCCTAGAAAAATTTAGTATTTGTGTACTATTAAGTCAGTTAATTAAAATTCGTAGCGAGAGTATGATATGTTTAGACCCGCACCGGTGATCACGTGGTATAAGGTGTCACGCCCGAAATAGACTATATTGCCGAGTGAGGGTTCTAAACTAGGTCTGGTATACTGAGGGTGGTTTTCCATACATGGTTTCCCGATCTCGCCTCTACCTACCCCATTAGTGAAAAATATGCGGGTAGCTAGGACAGTTATACCCCCTCTACGGTAGGAGTGTAGGTGAGTGAAAGCTAGTAAACGTTAACAAGTATCCAATCGTCAAACAATATGATCTGCAAGATCGTGTATTGAACTGCTGTCACTTTTGGCAGTCAAAACATTCACAACAAACTATTTGTTTTTTATTATTTATTTCCTTTAAGCGTTTTTACATTATTGAAACACCAACTTTTGAAAATAACCATTTGGATGTTTCTTTTTTGTGAAAGTAACGTCTGTGGCTCACTTAAAAATGCTTTACAAACGAGAGCTTCTAAAAGATTGACTTCTCTTCAGACCAGACCAGACCAGACAAAAAAAAAAAGTGTCGTTGATGACTTCATTTAAGTCATTTTCGGTTGTGCTAATGCGCATGTTTATATAAAATAAAAACTTTTATTTCTAAACTAATATTTTATATGGCTCTTTTTCGAAGTTATAAAAACATATATTTATTACGGTAGCCAGTTATAAGACGATACAACTGTGAATGTAATACATTTTAGACTGACGCACTACGCTCGTGTTAAACTAGATTGTCTCCCTCCACGCAAATGCGGATGCACTTTCTCTAAATTAAACCCAGTGCATCCGGCCGGTATTCGAACCTTGATTGAATCATCAACGGCTATCAAGTACAATGCGAGTCTATCGTTTTATACCGCTTGTTAACGCTGCGTATTTGCATTTACTTTGTGAATGCATCGTTTTCTGGTACAACCTTGTGTTTATAAAGTTATCTTTACTAATATTAGTATTATTATCACCAACACTCACGTTGACACTAAATTAATTTAATAGCAATAATTGGATTTACTTTCTTGCTCGTTGCAATCAATTTTTAACAGTCAACATACTCCGAGAAAAATAGCCAACTTAAATAATATCTCGACTTTCAAATCTAACATTCTGTAATTTATCTTTATGAGAAAAAATAAATGTCACTATTATAGTTTTCAGCCTCAGGTCGTATGGAAATAAATATCATTAATGAAGTGTTTGAAATAACTTTTGTTCATATTAGATATAGTAGTTATTTTTAAGGAGAACATTGTTTAAGAATCAAATCACACTTGAACAGCATGGCTACCTGTCTTCAAGGAACTTGTTTCTATTCCGGACGGTGATGAAGATATTTATATTCAGGTTTGTCCTGCATTCCATTGAGTGTGAGGCTGAATTTGTAGTATTTGGCGTACTGTCCTAAATTTATTTATTTCGTAAGTCATATGCTAATTGCTGACATAAACATTGTTTAGAAAGTACAGGTTAAATAGAGTAATATCAATTAAACATGCATTCTTAAGGGTTTGTTAGACATATTATCTAGATTTTGGCCAAAATAAATCAAATATCGCTCCAGAAGATAAATTTATTAAACAATAATATTTTATTGCTATAATAAAAAAAAGATAATAATTGCAAAAATTCTGACCTTAGATTTCATCCCAACTTAACTCACCTATAAAGCTCAACTCACGTTCTGATATCATTTCGTGTTCAAATTACTTTTAGCTCCTCTTAAAATTGTTCATGACGCTCTATTGTACCATTAATAGTATTAAGTAGAGCCTGAAATTTGATTACCTAAAAATTATGAAAAAATTACCTATAAAATGACCTAAATATTGTATGAATAGTCAGTAATGAATGGGTGCTGAAGGAGTACGGTTTGAAAGGGAATCCATTAGGTTGTGTGAAATTAACGTCTTCTTAAGTTGGTTTGGGCATGTTGAGAGGATGAGTGTGGATCGAGTGACGAAGCAAATATATGAAGGTAGAGTGTATGCATCAAAAAGAAGGTGTAGGCCCTTTAAGAAGTGGTTAAATGTTGTAAACGAATGTGTAAAAAAAGAGAAACATTAAGAGTTTTAAGAATAAAAAAGCCGGTACGACTCGGTGTGTGGATGTTGTTGAAGCGACGGGAGTATGCAAGGATAGAAAGGTGTGGAGAAAGTTAGTGAGGATGGCTCAAGTACGGACTTGTTTTTTGAACTACATGCACAGTTTTTCGCATACCCCGTAAGGGAACGGCGTGATTAGGTTTGTACATGAACAAAAACTCGTATTAAGTACACACAACTAAACCAAACACGCACTTTACAGATATAAAATTCAATGAAAAGCCTCTTGCATTCTGCTAAATATAACATTGATTTTAAAATATTTGCTTTAGAAGTAATAACCATCGCTTCTCAACACAACCCTCTCCAGCCACACAAACATACAAGCAAAGAGCATATAAAGTTCATTGCATACGTTATCTTCTCAGATCAACAAATAAATGTGTGTTGAAAAAAGTATACATTTATAAAATATCGATAGTATTTAAACAATATGCTTATTCAATAGGAATGCCTTAAAATGACTCAAAAATCCCTTAAAAAATACTCAAAAAGTACCTATAATAACACAACAGTTGTACAACAAGCGGATCATGAACTGAGTTTTTTAATGAGCGTTGTATGTAACGAATAAAAAAAAGAGAATGACATTTCATGAAAATCCGGGCCCTGGCTATTGAAAGGATGGCCCACACCAGCGCCGAATAAACACAAGGTAAGGTGACAACCATGTCGTACATATTCATAGCTCCGCTGCCCGCGGGCTGTTGAAAGTGTTGGTCGGAGGCAAAGTACGACGGTGTGTTTTTCACGTCATCTCCACTCCTCTGTTAATTTACAACATGTTCGGTCTCATTAAATGTTTTGTTTGCTTCAGTCACAAACAAGCCGACACCATTTGTCAAAAGTCCTCATTTTAAGGTGGGGTGAAGCTGGTTGATGTTTCCTAATATTTTATTTTTTAGAGTTAAAATGTGCAGTATTAGTTTTATTTATAAAATTAATTAGAAAATATTGTTTTTCATGGAGAAAAATTAGAGGAAGGAAAGGATATGTTACTTTTTTTTTTTAACGAATGAGAGAGTCGAAATCTTAGATCAGTTTGTCTGTCTACTAAGGTAAGGGGTCCCGGATTCAAAATGGCCGAAAAATCTATCATTAGAGAAATGTGAGATTTAAGTTATTGTATAAGTTGTGTACTGATATAATAAGTCGGTTAAGAAAGTGCACGTTAGATATCTCAAATAAATTAAAAAATAAAATTTAATGAATTAACTTTGCCTATAAATTTAAACATTTGTGCGTTTTATTGTTTCCAAAAATATCCCATAAATAATGGAATCTATAAATAAAGTCCCTTTTCTATAAATAAGTTAAACTTGTAAATAAAAATCTCACTTCTTGAATGTGTTGTGTCTGAATTTCCGCCAAGAACAAAGAGTGAAGATTTATCACGACATTGTTTGCCCCGTGTTTTACTACCTGTCCGGACTATACACATTTAACAAAATTAATTGGGTAGGGATGAGGAATGTATACTTTTATAATAAATGTATCGTGGAGGAAGAGTGTAAAATTATTTAGGATTAAACATCCACAGTACACCTGACCGGGGTTTTAACCCCGACCTCTCTGACACCTTCAAACCAGTCTAGACGAACTTAACATTTAATTTATGTACCCACCGATGCGGGTATTATAATATCAAGATTTAAAAAAAAATTATAATAAAATGTGGTAAAAAAAAAAGACTAGCAATATTTAACATACCCCTTAAATCTAACAGCATACACCCCATTTATATGCTTCCTATCTTCACCAGCTTTATCACGTGGACAAAAATAGAAAAGAAAAAAAATAACATGACTTCGGTTCATTTAAGAGCTGTCTTGTTAATCTGCCGTGTTATTTTTCGTATGTAAATGTTTCTCTGGTACAAGCGATCGTGACGTCATGATGGAGGACTGGCAGAGACAAACCCAACCTTGTTATGCTAATAACTCATTTAACCAACTCCCCAACGTCTGTATCGTCCGATGAGGCTCGCATTGAGGTTCCCGCCTACTTGTGCGTTCAAATCACCCAACCAATTATTAATCTGTAATGTATTCTTTTTAATTATCAAGTTCAGCACAAGGGCCGTTGATGGTAACATTTGAGGTGGGGTGGAAGAACGGAGCGCGTGCTTAGGTCCGTATATTTCTTTAGATTTTTTTTTTACTAAAATAAATCAAACATTACTTCAGTGGAAACATTTATACGTCGTGGTTATCGTGGAATTTTAGCAGGACTTTTTCTCTTCGTTTAAAAATGTAAAATTCCCCTATGCCCATGACAAATATCCAAGAATTGTTGATATTATTACAAACTTTAGAAGATAAGTCGTACTAAATGTTTCTACTGAAGTAATATTTTATTTATTTTGTCAAAAAAAAAGCGTTTTATCATAAGAATTGTAAAAAATACTGACTTTAACTGGCGTTTCCTTGCATTCATTCGACAATGATAATTACTAAGATTTTGTGAGTCTATAACGTCTTAGCAAGGAATTTAATACATGTGGTGATTAATGGGGTTATCTTGTAAAATATAGCCAGTGTCAATGTCTCAGCCCATCCCAGCAACACCGACCGACAGGGAGTTGGCGTCCGCTTTAACTGGGTGTGTCATTAGTTGGAATTATCTAACACTCTGCCACGGCTGGACATATTATGTTCTGTTAGCCGGTGCTGTCTCTACAACCGGTACAGTCAAAACAAGAAATTTCATGAAATTGACTTTTCAAATATATATATATATATATTATTAATTTGAACACATTAATAAAATTAACGAAAAGTTAAAAATACAAATTAATTCTAAATAACGACACTGTTAAATGTACTGCAAAGTGAGATAAATTATAATTATCGGGATATAAAAAGAAAAGTATTTATATTTGATTAAATATGATGTCATTTTACCATTTTTAAACTGACAATACATAAACATTATTTTTCTTTAACATAATATAAATATTTAATTGTGTACACCTCATATGAATGTCTAGTTATACTATATTCCAGCCCCATACGTTCATTACTTTGTCTTAACAATGGTATGAAAAAAAAGAAATCTCTTATAGTTCGTGAACTGTAATGATTTGAAATCAGTGAATCACTATCTATAGCTAAAGCTTGTTAAAATTGTGCAATAACAATTTTATTGTCGGATAACCTTAAGAGATAGGAACAAGGAAGGTTGTATAAAGGAAGTACACCCTCATCAGCTTGGAGAGAGGATGGGAAAATCAAAGTGATAAGTCACCTGTGGAAAGCCTCCTCCAGCACACCCAGCAGAGATTCGAATCTCGATCTTGACGTCACTAGAAAACAATCTACAAGTCTGACGCTCTAGGTTGTCTGACCACCAGTCGGGCGTACTGAGGGTGTTTTTTTACTCAATGGTTTTCCACTCTACCTCCACGCAAGGGTGGGTACACTTCCTCTAAATATATCCTTCCTAATCCCTAACACCATTAGCGTAATTAGTATATAAGCGTATAACCCGTAAGGTTATTAAAACGCGGTGCTAAAAAAAACCCTCTTGTGTAAAACAACTAATATATTATTAAAATAAAAAAAAGCTTAAATGGTTCAGATATTAATAATTATCTGGGGTTTTTTCGTAAAATATTAAGTGCTACTTATCCATTTTCTTACGTTCACATCTTTATCCGACCAATAAATTGTTTTAAAATGTTGATAAAAAAACGAAAAATACGTAAACAACAACTTGAGGGGTATGCGCTAGCCTCCACAAGGGATTGGAACCAAAGCTCGTTAAAGGAAGGGTTTCCAGCGCTCCTAGCTGTGGCAGTTCCTCCCGCTTCGTCCCACGGGTGGAGGACAAGTTGGCCGGGCGGGTTTTCAGACGTTTTATCAAATTGTCCCTTGTCAAGGTCCTGCAAGTCTACCAGAGACCACCTCTAGTTTATTCCGGTCACGTCTCTATTGAGACCTGTTGATCGAGTAAACAGGTTGCTTGCTTGCTTGCACCCGGGAGTTTCAAAGGGAATAGAAGGGGACTTTAGGACTTACCTATGGTCTCGTCTCGAGAGTCAACCAAGCTCCCAGTATACTAAAAACAAGCAGCTCTGGTCAAATGGGAGAGGACTGACGCTCTAAGGACCGTTGTCCTATATGTATAGGTCGAACGGGAGAGGACTGAGGCTCTAAGGACCGTTGTCCTATATGTATAGGTCGAACGGGAGAGGACTGAGGCTCTAAGGACCGTTGTCACATATATATATATATATATATATATAGGTCGAATGGGAGAGTGACTGAGGTTCTAAGGACCGCTGTCCTATATGTATAGGTCGAATGGGAGAGGACTGAGGCTCTAAGGACCGTTGTCATATATATATATATATATAGGTCGAATGGGAGAGTGACTGAGGCTCTAAAGACCGTTGTCCTATATGTATAGGTCGAATGAAAGAGTGACTGAGGCTCTAAAGACCGTTGTCCTATATAGGTAGATTGGGAGATTGTCTGACTGCCGAGTTTCATTAATATGTATATATAATATAGTCCACAAGGGAGATCCAAAAAGAGATGGGAGGATCACATAGCAGCAAGTGCAGGTGTGAGGAGGAGAGTGGGAAAGAGCTAACGATGAAAATTCTCCCTTTCCCTTCTTTGTTTACGTTGAGACCTTCCGTCCCTATTTAGTTTAGTTGAGAATTTCCCTTCCTATCTTCTTTATTTAAGTTGAATTTTCCCCTCTATTTTTCGTTTGTTTATGTTGATCCTTTCCTTCCCTCTTTCCTTGGTTTATGCTGAGATTTTTCCTCCTTCATTTCTTTGTTTACATTGAGACTTTATCATCCACTTTTTCCTTCCTCTCTTCTTTGTTTAAGTTGAGCTTTTCCCTCCCTCTTTTCTTTGTTTAAATGGAAACTTTTCCTTTCAACTTTGTGTCTATGTTGAGCTTTTACCTCTTTCTTTTATTTGTTTAAAATTGAGAATTTTTCTTCCATTTTTTGTTGTTGTTTATGTTGAGCTTTTATCTCCCTCTTTTGTTTGTTTACATTGAGGCATTACCTCTCTTTTTTCTTTGTTTACTATGAACCCTTTTCTTCTTATTTACTTTAAGCATTTTATCTTCCTCTTCAATATCTTTACTTTGAGTCTCAAATTAGACGGGCAACCATAGTGACCCTGTGAAAACACTTGTCCGGATAAGACCCAATAAGTGGTGAATACAGCATAGCTTTGTAATTGGTATGCATGAAACAACACTCGGCCTTTGCTTTAAGAATGATATATTCACGCATAAAGAGAAAAACTCTGAAAAAAATAAAAATAACCGTAAGAAACGTTTGCGACACCTGTGCTGATGTTTGTTTAGTTTATTTGAGAAGTCACGTCAGACACTAAGAGTTAGACAGTGTTACTTCCTGGTTAGAGATGGTTGCGTGACTCCATCGGGAAATCGTGCTAACATTGTGTTTTTAAAAGTACGTTTAGCACCAAGGTAGTTAACGGCCTGGTCTAAAGAATAGTGATTGAAAGGGTAGTTTGATAGGTGTACCCATATGATCATGGCTACGTGTTGTTTGCAATAACCGTGTGTGTTTGCACCCATTGTATGTTCAAATCCTTCTTATTGTTCTAAGGAAGGTTAATGTTTGTATTTACAAAACTTGTTTATGCTATTTTCTTCCGAAAACATTTAATTTTTGTTTAATTTTTCCCCCAGCTGAAGAGATATCAGGTCAATAACTAACCTATCCTAACCTAGCCTAATCTAATCTAGCCTACCAACATTCCTTCATACTAGTAGTTCTGAAACAGAGATATCAGGTCAATGACTAACCTAACCTAACCTAACCTAACCTAGCCTACCAAAAATTATTTCATAGTTCTAAAACAGTACCGATCAAAAAATAAACGTCATATACGTCCTCTTGATGACTTCCGGTTGCTGGTATCGAGGCTTTGACTCGCCGATGAGCGCGCACACTTACGGTTTATTTTAGGCGGGCGCAAACGCCCACGTTTTTTGAAAGGGTGCTACCAACATGGGCGCAAACAACACGATGCCATAATCATGGAGAGTAGATGAAAAAAACCAGTGACAAATCACATGTGAAAAGCCACCCTCAGTGCTCCCAATCCTTGACCTTCCATAATGAATACAATCCAGTCTGTCGTGAGCTTGACACCTTATACCACGTAAACACCGAGGTTAATTTAGTATTTCCTAAATTTAATCGTTCCTTTGAATGCCAGAATCTACTACTAGCAACTTTAAACTATATAACCAGTGCTGGCTGAATGGTCTAATGTGATAGACTCGCATCGCATTAGATGGCCCTTTAACTAGGTTAGGGTTTGAGTCTCGAAAGGGTGCCTTCCACATGTTACTTTCACTATGATTTTCCCATTTTCTCTTTTTAACTATGCTAGCTTTCTCAGTCTTATTTTTTAGCACCGTGTCTTACTACCCACTCGGGTTGTACGCCTATGCAGGTCCTGTTAATCACATTAATGTGTTAAGGATTAGGAAGGTCGAATTTAGAGGACGTGTACCAGCATTTGCGTGGAGGAAGATTGAAAAATAATTTAGGATAAACCCCCCTCAGTGCACCTGACCGGGATTCTAACCCGAATCTCCCTGTCATCGGCCGTCTATTCAATTTCGAGAGTGATGCCTTAGACCATGCGGCTACCAAACAGGTAAGTTGTTAATAGCCCTACTATTAACAGCACTCTTTAAAAAAATTATAAGGTGAAACAGAAAGAGGAGGATTAATTCTTAGAGCCCATCTAACGGCCGTTTTTTTCCCGGGAAATCAGATACAAGATTACGTTTGAACAAAAATTACTATCGAAGTGCTGTTTTCCGAATACCTCACTTGAAAACAGCGAAATTGTAATTTGTTTTCATGTTTAAAAATAAGGTAAAACTGTTTGATTGATCTTAATTTAACATTTTTTTTATAGTTACTTACAGAAAATCTCACCATGTTGCAACGTCTGGTTCGAGCTGTATTACCTATCCAAGCTATCCGTGGGGTGGGATGTCCTCTAAAGAAAATACGCCAGCATTTGCCATAGAGGTTTCCCGTTCTCTTTCCAGACGAATGTTTATTCAGTTCCTTGGAATACAAGGTTAACTGAAAAGGTTGAACATAAACAGTATGTTACATATAAAGAGTTATTTTGAAAACTGTTTGACCATACAAGGTGAAGTGATAGGTCAAGTGACAGGAAACAGTTGGACAAAACGAAGTAAAGTGATACGTCAAGTGACAAGAAACAGTTGGACAAAACGAAGTGAAGTGATACGTCAAGTGACAAGAAACAGTTGGACAAAACAAAGTAAAGTGATACGTCAAGTGACAAGAAACAGTTGGACAAAACGAAGTGAAGTGATACGTCAATGGCCAGGAAACAGTTGGACAAAACAAAATGAAGTGATACGTCAAGTGACAAGAAACAGTTGGACAAAACAAAGTAAAGTGATACGTCAAGTGACAGGAAACAGTTGAACAAAACAAAGTAAAGTGATACGTCAAGTGACAAGAAATAGCTGGACAAAACAAAGTAAAGTGATACGTCAAGTGACAAGAAACAGTTGGACAAAACAAAGTAAAGTGATACGTCAAGTGACAGGAAACAGTTTGACCAAACAAATTGAAGTGATACGTAAAGTGACAAGAAACAGTTGGACAAAACACAGTAAAGTGATACGTCAAGTGACGTTTTGGAAATCGTTGCAGAGAGCCAAGTGAAGAGATAACGTTCACAAGTCTTGCCCTTTGGATGTGTGGTGTGTCAACAATCTCAACGTTCTTCTGCGGGTAAACATACTCAAACACGGGCCGTGGCACACCTGTATTTACCTGAACAAACGAAACGAAAAATATTGAGCCAAGCATACAGAGGTAAAACTGGTTTATCGTTACGAAATGTTCTTCGCTTATGTGTGGATTCACACATGCCTACATCATCTTCACTTGTTTAGGTTCAACTCGTCTACTGTGGATCTAGTCAACTGTAAGATAGACTAATGTTGATTAATGTGTAAACAAAAATAATTAAGAACATGCCATCTACTTCGAAAGTTGTAATTTTCTCCTTTTTTCCCCTTCAGTTTTTAGCCTTTAATATACTCTTTCCATTTGATTAGTGAAAATTGCAGAATTAGTTTGTGAGGTGTAGGTGAATGAATAATTACTTTTATTTAAAAAATAACTTTTCAACCGTCAGAAAAGATCAAAGCGATAGGTAAAGTAGTGTAATGAGATTAGTGTCTGACAGCGGGACCAGCGCGTTTCTCGTTTGTTAACCCTAACTGCGCTCTCTGTTCGTCTCCTTGTTTAGCAGGTATGCAGCCAGTCTCACTGCCAGGGGATTAGAGGAAACAGGGGGAGGAAACAGGACACATCTGAAAGAGTCTGATTTCATTTTATTCTAACCCAGTATTCTAGAAATGGAGGGTTCCAGACTCTAAACTGTGACTCCCATATATACACGGTTGGCGATAGCCAGAGAGCCACCAGTCCGAGATGTGGATAGTTAAGTGAGTGGACCAGCGCATCCGGGAGCGGGCCAGCGTGTCCAACGAGTGGATCGGTGTGTTCAGTGTGTGGGTCAGCGTGTCCAGCGAGTAGGCCATTGTGTCCAGTGTGTGGGCCAGCCTGTCCAGTGTATGGGCTAGCTTGTCCAGCGAGTGGGTCGGCGTGTCGAGCGAGTGAATAAGTGGGTCTAACGTTCGTGTAGCGCAGTTCAGCGCAGTGTGCTGTGCGCGGGGACCATTGGCGACATATGTGAATGACATGGGTCACGTAGACATTGATTGTTATTGTGAACTATGTTAGTAACAAACATTTTTGTGATTGCTTTAAATTTTTGAATAATTTTTGTGTGTTTTTTTAGATGTAATAATTTGTTTTTTTAATTTAATCCTATTTTAGTGTTATAATTAGCTTATTAATTTACAAACTTTTTTACGACTTTATTATTTAATTTAGTGACTCGTTTAAGTGTATCTTAATGAGTGTATGTATTGGTTTGTATTTGATAATCAAAACTTGAATATCCCGTGTGTATTTTCAATCGTGTTTAATCAAAAACTTACCCCAATATCCTTAAAATAACTCGCGGTTCACACGGTGACGTGTAAACGGCCCGCGACCTCCCAAGTCGTACGCGTCCCCGTTACAGAACCATCACGATGTTTCAACAGAATGTCCAGCATATCTATGTTTAGGAATACCCTGACTTTTCCAGTTTTTCTAGAGCCAATTTCCAACTTTTCCAGCAACAACATTATATAAAACTATTGATACTAAAAACATTATTTTACTAAGATCGCAACTATATGCATTATTAAATTGTGTCTCACTACGAGGGTGCTAATACGGATTTCAGCCTGAAGCGATGGGCTATTGTATAGTAATATTTTTTAGATTTCAGTGAAATTATATTTAGACACTAAAAGATCACCTTTCTCCAGTAAAGTTTAAAGTTGTTGTGAAAAACCTTATATTTTAGTTTATTCTTCCTATAACTTAATTTAATTCTCAGGCATGCGCATAACCACGACTCAACGTTGGATAAACCTGCTTCGCTGGTCGCATGGTCTGGGGCGTACCTCTCACAATAGACTGCCGATGACTGAGAGATCGTGGTTCGAATTCCGGTCGGGTACAATGAGGTTTTGTTTTTACTAAATGGTTTTTAAATCTTTCTCCACGAAAATGCTACCTCTAAATTCAACCTTCCTCATATATAACACATTATCGTAATTATTACACATGCGTATAATGTATGCGTGACTAGTAAGACGCGGTGCTAAAAATAACTAAAAAAAACTTTTGGCTTAAGACACACGATAGAGGATTGGAAAGGAGACACGAAAATCTCATGTTGATTTTGGGAATTGAGATTAGTTTGCTCAAAAGTTGCGTTTTTTTAGTGCATATGTAAAGAAATTCCGGGAATTCGATAGAACTCCCCGATCATTAAGAATCAAATAGCTACTAAAGCTATTATATTTGTTTTAGTACGGATTTAGCCGCATATAGATATCATATTCTGAAAATTGGAAAATGACATCTGGACACGGGAATCGATCCCGGCATAACTAACCCAAACTAATCCAAAGGTCCTGGGTTCAGTTCCGATGTCCAGGTGTCATTTTTCAATTTTCAGAAAACTCCCTGAATTTTCCCTGATATGTCCCTGTTTTCAAGGTCACTTGACACTCTGTCAAGTACTTGAAGGTTTGGAAGCCTGAACATCCGGTTTGAGTGGCGCTGCTGTGGTTAAAACTGTTGCCGGGCCCATCTTCCAGGTAAGTGGTCCACCCACACGGTCAGGCCAGGTATTCTGCACGTACTGGTCCACATGGCGTAACTGGTCGGCGAGGCAGAGAGAAAGGTCGAACTGACGGCTTGTGTGTTTTGTCTTTGATGACAGGGGTGGTCAACACTTGACAGTGCGTGCGGTCTGCTGTTCATAACAAAAGGGCCTGATAACGAGAGAGCGCCTTGCCTGTCATTAATAAAAGATTGGGCTGACACTGGCCACTTGTATGGTCTGTCGTTGATAACAGAAGGGGGCCTACATTCCTAGCAGTCTGCCCTTAGTTAACTAAATTACTAACACTGACAGATGTTTAATACTTTTGATAACAGATGTGGTAACCACAAACGTTTGGATTGTATTTGATGAGAAAGTTGGCCAATTAGCACTTTACTTTACATCCATTACTGTTTATAGCCTATGGCCTGAGTCAGTTTTTTTATTCAAACCATATATTTTCCACTACCGGCTTGCTAGCTAGGCCTGTCGTAGCTTCATATGCCTTAGAATCTAACTTAAACCTAGAAAAGGCACAACATCCAATCCCCGGCCGTTAATTCATCAATATGAAGGTGTAAGCCCACATTTCACAGGTGATAATTTTTCGGCTATTCTGGGAATTGAGCCCAGGACCCCTAGCTAAGTAGACAGACACGCTACCGACTGAGCTAAGGTGTAGGACAGCCAACTTTCACAGTGTTTGTAATTAATAACGTATGTCAAAAGCAAATACGCGTTGAATATATTCCTGATAACTAATAAAGAGGTAAAAACTCAGTGTTGGAAGTCTTGTCAGGCGTGGTCAACAGTTGAGTTAATTTATGATCAAAGAAGTAGTAGGGCCTACAAGACTAAAAATGTGAGAGGTCTGTATCTAAGGGCAGTTGGGGTGGTCAACACATAAGCTAACGTTGATAGTATTAAGAACGTATTAATGGGGAGGGGGTGGGCGTAATGGAGGGAGTACCCTGAAATTTGATGGACCTCCTCTTGGGGACCATATATATGCATAAAAACTTTTATGGGCTTAAAGGTGTACTAGTAACATTTTATAGAGGACACCCCCATCCCACCCCCCTTGAAAAACTAGCTTCCTGCACCATTGGATAATAGCAATTATTATGACTCTTATATTAGTAGATGTAAGGACACATTTGAGATAAGTCACTTAATAGACGGTAAGCCATGTACGGTGGAATCACTGGTTTTTTAACATATATTTTCATCATGTTTATATATTTGTGAAATTATTTCCATTAGGATAGTTGCATCAATTTGCCTTAAATAATATTTTAAGTGTTTTTATACATTTTTCCAAATTTCTACCCGCATGGGTGGCCATGAGGAGTAAACGTAAAACTCGTCCAGTCTAGATTGCTGGCTACATAAAAGTCAGGTTTCGAATCCCGGTCGGGCGTATTGAGGTTTTTGTTTTCCAAAACATCTCCCCCTTTCTCCTTTAATGCAAATTATGGAACATTTTCTTGTAATTATACCATTCTCATCCCTACTTCATTGAGTGTAGTTATATTAGGATATCCCGGATGAGTATTAAGACGTAGTTTATTGATTTTATCAAAACCAAGTGTCAGAATAATAATTGATCAAGATTAAAACTCCTGTCTAAACGGGATGATACAAATAGTTGATTCTTGTGAAGGAACTGTAGGCTTTATGTTAGAGGCGTTTTGCCTTTCTTCGAATACGACAAATCTTATTACGTTGTATTGTCGATGCTGCCAGTATTTTCTTGCCATAGCAGTGTTAAAGGAGGTTTCGCAACATTTGGAAGAAGGAGAGATAATATATATCCTCCAGAAGATCAATTTCCTCTCAGAGGTTGTCGAAGACTATTACTCACTGTGTTAGAAGAGGTTTGGTTACTGTTGGAGGAGGGGGAGGTAAGAAGATATGGAGTTCTCCTCAGAGATTGTGACCAAGTGTGGCAAAATAAAACTGCGAAATGTATCTTAAGACTGTGACCACCCCTGATATGTCATTATGTAACACGTCCACGATTAGGTGGCGCCGCTCCAAGACATCTGTCACACACGGTGAGGCCAGGAGGTTACAACACTCTGGTGTTGTCTGTCACAACTAGTATTATTATTTACTGGTCAGAGAGCAAAGAATTGGAAACAGTAGGAGCTAGACACACCAATGGACTGGTCATATCGATCAATCGATCTCTTTAAGTATCGACACACTTCTCATTGTCTACACGTGGGTTTATTCAGGCTGCACGATCGCTTGTTGTGGTCTTGAACACTTTATTATAATATAAATGAGATTTTTCCCCCATGTTTTCTTTTAGTTTACACGTTTAAATACAAGGGTTTGTTTAACTACTTAATAATTGGTGTATATACAAGGAGGGTGGAAAGAATAGCCTCCATTAGTGTTAAGTGGAGATGGAAAAACCACATGTGTAAGAAAAACAACCCCCTGGGCAATCAGTATAAATTCGAGCCTCGTATAGATATCTACTTTCATTTATTCAAACGTCAAATAATATGTTCTGAAGCTGTAACTTTTGACACACATTATATAATATCCCAATGATAGCTTATAATCAGTCTCTTCAGGAAATACATACCTTCAAGCAAATGTGGATAAGTCAACATCCTCTCTAAATTCAACCTCTCTTCCCCATTAGCGTAATAATATGCGGATATCAAAGATGGATACTAAGACTCGATGCAAAAATAAAAATAAAACAGCCTGCGCGTGTAGGTCAGGACGCCCTGTCGTCTCTCCGCGTGAAGGAATGCCGGTAGTTTGAGGAATTGTGGTCGATACACCTTCCCCACTGGTCACTGGCCTTGTCTCCGCCGTCACTGGTCAGGGGCGAGTTTTAACTTGACTCCGTCATTACAGTGACCAATTTCACGGTTAAGTGTCGGGCCGGGGGGGGGGGGTATAAA
>CABFWO010000936.1:0-16973 GCA_902155825.1 Timema genevievae | reverse complement strand
GGGGGGGGGGTATAAAACGTGGACCACAATACTGCTCTACTCAGCAAGTTTGGAATTATGTTTAACATTTCCTATTTTTGTTGGGAAGCCGTTCTTTTGATTAACAAACTTATGTTCTAAAATAATATTAAGAGCGTGCATCATAATCCAATCAACCCTGTGATGCAGTCTGCTAGAAATAGTAAATTTACACGAACACTATTGCTCGTGGATCATTTCGGATTAAACATTAATGGAGATAAAAAGTTAATAGTAGTTCCTAATACTGAACATTGTTGAAATATTAAATGATATTTGGATACAAACTGCATTGAAAAAACCATCTTTGACCACTTTAGAATGGCTTTACAGCTAAGCATTGTGCACAAATCTTTATTCTGTCTTAATAGGGACATACTGAAGTTATTAACAAGATTTAGAAAGAAAATCTTGTAGCTTTGTCCCCCATCGTCACCTCAGAAAATTTCGAGTAGTCATTCAAATACGAATGCACTGTACACATTTCTGGCATATCTTGGTATTTTCTGCTCCCATACCTCACGCGAGCCGGGAGCTGAGTTGGGCCTGCTATGATGAACGCTCTTAATTTGAGACCTTTTTTAATTGTATATTTCTAGAAATTTGAACGATTTATTATTGAGATCTCAATAAACTTAAATACATATCTAAACAAACACGTCTTTTCATATGGCATTCTGATGGAGTGATTGTGGAAATACAGAAAAATGGCACCCTGATAGGGATTTGAACCATGGTCGTTTGGACCTAAGCACCGAATGCCTTACCAACCAAGCTGGCTGATATAAATGTATCACATATATGCCTACGCATGTTAAAGTTGTTTTCATACCCGCTTCGGTGGTCAAATGGTATTAAGACGTCACTCTCACAACAGTCTGAACAGTCGATGACGGGGAGATCAAGCTTCGAATCCCGGTCGGGTGTAATGAGTTTTTTTTTCTATTGGCTTATCCATCTCTTTCCACGTAAATGCAGATACATTTCCTTTGAATTAAACCTTTCTCATTCCCAACACATAAGCGGCGTGGTTAACACATAAACGTATTCAAACTGAACGGGTAGTAAGACGCAGAGCCGAAAAAAAAAAGTTGATTTTATAACAATAAAATAGTTAGGAAAGATCCCCAAAAATGTTAACTTTATAACATAGTTTGTTTTTCAACAAGAAAATCGTTAAAAACAATTAAAAACTCGCTCCAACACGCTTAAGCTTGATACTATTTAAAGACACCTTATAATTAATTGTTCTAATGCTGGGTTTGACGTTTTCCATGACCAACCATAAACATAGAGGACCCTGGTTTGGTTCAGGCTTGGGTTGAAAAAATATATATCTGATATTCGTTTACGGGATTGTCTTGCTCTTAAATCAGACTTACTGCCCTAAGTTAAGTTAGTTTGTAATTAGTATGTTGTTATAATAAGTATATTTAGAGACCTCTAGCCAAGATTCAAATAGCAATATTCTGAAATCTTCTCTCAGCCGAGGTCAGAGTGGGGTCAAACTTGTTTTATTGCTGTCAATAAGATATTCGTGAACGTTTTTTTGGATCCTTTCGAAAATGAAGCAAATATAATACGTCATCAATATTATTTTGGATAAGTGTCAAAACAGATGGGTGAAACTATTTCACCTTGCTAAAAAAATGTTGTTGTTTTTTCTTTCGGTTCTGTGTCGTAACATTCCTGATTGGCCTTAACCTAGATTCAGCAATATATTCCCTATTTGGCGATGATTACAGAAAGGTAATCAAAAGATTCGTAGGACAATTAAACCTAACCACACATAACTAAAACTTGAATACAGTAATTTGAATTATAAAATGCGTTTGCTGAGAAAACCTTATAGGGAAACAATTTCAAGGATAATAATTTATACAAAAGTCTAGCAACAAATAACATCGTATGTTGGAATCAAATTAGCTAAACTGGTTGCCATATACGACGTATCAGTGGTAAAGGCTAGAAGGAAACTTTTATTGTAGACTATTATTTTATACATAATTTAAGCCTATGTTAAGAAAATATATATTTTTTAAATCTCACCTTTTTAATATTTTAAAATACCATACGACCTGCCACATGGTGGTCACACGGTCTAAGGAATTATACTCGCAATAGACTAGACTTCATATGACGGGAAGGTCGAGATTTGAATCTCAGGCGGATGCAATGAAGGTAGTTTTCTACATGTGATTTTGATTCTAGGCTATCGCTCTAATTTTATTATCACATTTTTGCGCTAATTTTGGTGTAAATGTATCAATATACCTCATCCTTACCTCTTAGATTAAGACTTAAAGGGTTAAGGGTATCGCCTACTTGAAGGGAAATTCTCTCACACTATGCCACTTTTTTTTATGTGTATGACAGTTCTGAAGCTTCAAAACCATTAATACCATATGTATTAATAAATATCATAGTCAATGCTTAAAATGTTTTGTTGTGAACGTGTTTAAAAAAAATTAACTTATTTGTTTGAGAAAGGCTAGATTTATGTTTTTAGCCATTTGGCATCTTGCATAAAATGTCAATGAAAATGAGGTAATTTCACTTTTTTATATATTTTTTAAAAATATGTCTTTAGGGAAGTGTCCTTATTTTGGCGTGAACTATATAATCAAATACCAAACCTTTTCTTAAATAAGGTGGGATTTCAAAAGTCTGCAACGCATTTCAGCGCTTCACTTGGAGGACTCCGTGAAACCCTGGTGTTAAACGTAAACATTAAGCCTGCACTGGTGGGTAAGTAGACTAAGGCGTCAGTGCATCTAGTTTGATTTGACGGTGACGAAGAGGTCGGGGGTTTGAATATCGTCTGGGTGAATTGAGGCTATTTTTGCTAAATGCTTTCCTACGCTTCCTCCACACTTCCTCTGAACTCTACCTTCCTCTCCTATACCATTAGTGTGGCTATGTAGATATCCAGGGTGAGTAGAAAGAAGCGGGGTACAGACAAATGCTCTCTGAGATCTAAAAGCCTCTGTCATCCCGTCTTTACCAGTCAGTCAACTGTGCTCCCGTCAGGGGTCACGAAAAAATGTTTTGGAAACAAATCTAACTATGAAAATTTACTTAAAGCCTTTTTAGTTAGCACTAAAAATAGTTGTACCAAAGACTAAAATCAAAGGCATTGATAAAAAAAATGCTCCTCCTTAAGATGGGGTTTTAAGGAACGTGAGAAAGTGTCAGTGTTTTTAAAGTTTTTATAGCAAAACTTTTTTTTGGCCAAAATAAATAAAATACTGTTCCATTATAAACATAGAATTTAATTTTCTTCACATGATGCTATCAACAGTTGTTTAATATCTTTCATGAGCATAGCGGCATTAGACAAGGAACTTTTTAAATGAAGAGGAAAAGTTGTCATTAAATTAGAGGACACCCTTGATAAGTATTCAATAACTGTTGAGGTCACCATGTGAAGAGAGTTAAACTTTATGTTTCTACTGGAGAATTAATGGATTTATTTTGAGCAGAAAAAAAGGTGTTGATATGAAAACTGCAAAAAAACACCTTTTCTCGCAACCCTTACACTCTCACCGCGAGCCGGCATTTTAAAATAATAGGTCCACTTCTAATGTGAGTACTGAGGGAAATCCCCACGCATCTGAGTCATCAAGGCACACCAACGGGTGACTTTTACAGTATTTATACAGGTTTATTTCTGGCCCTCCTCTTCCTGTGTGTTTGATTAGTGTTAGTTGGAGACAGCCTGAACGAGCAGTAAGGAAAGAAGCGATAGCCGTGTGCGAACAATGTGTCTCACTGGCCACCCTGGCTCTTCGCGTCTGACAATAACACAGAATGAGAGTGAATTGAATGGAAATGTTTACACAGGAGAGTGGATGAAAAACCACTCATAGAAAAAAAATATAAGCTTTCGTATTTTCATTTATCCGCTATTGAGCTCCAGGGTCCCGACTTGAAGTCAGGAACGCAAACCACTTCACCAACCTTGTCGATTACTTTGATCGTTCTCGGTCCCCCCCCCCTTCCCCTCCTTCCCCGCAAAACAAGCACAGGCCGTTGTGTGTCATAATAATGAGTGCTTGACTGAAATGTCAGCAAGAAGTTAGTCTTAAGTAGATGTCCAAACCAGGGACCGCAATCACGACAAGCAGGCGGTCATTATGTTTCGGTGAAGACATAGAGTCTTGCGACTAAGGTACATGCACTGCACACACCAATTACTGGCCGCTCCCTTCCGGCTAAACAAAGGGAACACTGCAGGAGCGGTCTAACTCCACAATAATCCCTGTCAAAAACCACAGAGAGTTATTAATCAACACCTCACTAGGGTGCTTACTTCCATCGGGGTCTCTTGAGAATATTTTCCGCGTCACAAAGGTATTAAGAAATTCAAGTTTAGACCAATGAGCTCTAAGTTATACTTCTGGAGAGACAGAACAGACCATCGTCGATTGACCAAAACGTGACGTCCAATCTTATCATCTGCTAGGGACAGGCGGAACAAACCCTGGCTTCGATATGGTTGTTCTTAAGGTGCCAGCGTGTTACTGAAACTTATTATTACTTAGAAATTACTTGGAATCTATTATTTTGTTTATAAAGTCAAAGGTATTGTACATATTTATGATAGTTAGACATTTAGACATTATCACGTTAAGTAGTCTATAATATACTTAACTTAATATAATTGACATAAAATAGTAAATTATGTCCAAATGTCTCATCGAGTTGTATGTGTAAAAGAGAGAAAGAAACGCCCGAAAGTTTCTTTACTACTCACTATTTGGTATGCAGACAATAGCTCGAAGATTTCAACCACAGAAATATATATCTATCTAGTTATATTATAGAAATCATTGGTTTAGAGACCGATATTTCCCCCTTCACCTTTCCTTAGTGCAATCGTCTTATAAGAAAATAAATCAAATTTGACAAAGAAGTGGCATAGGGTGGGAAAGGGAAAATATTATTCTAAACTTACGGCTTTTAAAATCAGTAGAAAACTTAAAGGGAAGAGACCAATGGGAAGCCCTAGACGCAGATGGGAGGATAACATTAGAATGGACCTGAAACAGAAAGGGTGTAATGAGGGGGAATGGATAGAACCAGCTTAAGATAGGGATAGGATGTAATGAGGTAGACCGGATAGAGCCAGCTCAAGATAGGAATAGGTGGCGTACTTTTATAAGTGCGGCAATTAATTTTTGAAGTCCTAATGCCAAAGATTAAGTAACGGCATGTCTTGGAGTGTTGCCAGGGTAAGCAGAGCTTGATAAAACTAAGCCAGTGAATAATTGTTCTCGCCCACTTGGTCTCCAATTAGCCAATCATACATAGGCTCTGCTCTACATATCTTCCATAGGAAATGTATTTTAATTGGTACTTGACCAATCAGTGTTCTACTGAGTGATTAGAACATTCACAGGTACAGTTTAAACTAGCTTACCTTGCGACACTCCATGCCACTGCTTATTATCTATCCTTTCTCTAGGTAGAGGCTCGTGTATTTTTACTTAATAGGGGATAGCATAATAAGCTAATAGACAGCCGACAAACCGGCGCTACGCGCCTATTATATTTTTAAAAACTCCAAATAATTTTAAAATAGACTTATATCACTTTTTCTCTACAGCCCTCATTCTGTTTGCGAAACTAACAGAGAAAGAAGAGCACAAGTAATTCCGTCATCGCCCACAACGATAGTTTTTAGACGTTTTGTTTTTATTTTGTACAACCTTGTTTTATATTTTGGGATCTTATGGTTATAATGGATTGAGAACCACACAGTAAAAACATTTCTTCAAATCCCCTGTTTATTGACGGGGTTCAAATAAAATACTCATAGCAAAGAGAATATGTATCGCTTCAACATCGATGTAGTGCATTCTGAATATATGAGATAAATGTTTTTAAAGTTGAAAAATATAATTGAATAATAATGTGCTAATACACATTATAACTTATATTTGTTTAAGTTATTATTTATAAAAGATTTATCATTTTATAAATTTAAAAATAAAATTGGAGTTCATGTATTATTATATTCCAAACATTTTAAACTATCTTTCGACCAAAATAAATTATCCTTATAAATTTTAATGTTTTTAATAACAAACATTTTAAAACGGGGTTGTTTATAAATAATCAAAATATTGAATCTTAAAAATATGCTTAACTTACAGAAAACGCATTGTAATTTAATTTGCATTAATCTGACAGGGTTAGATGAACGCCTAGAAGGTTGTGTGTTCGGCGTCTTAATACCCGTCAGGGGTATACGAATAGTAATTACACTAATGGGAAAGGGACGAGGCATTTGGAAATTAATTTATAATTTCTTTGGGATACCCAAACAACTTGTCGAGGTAATTGGGGTAAATTAAATAGCCTAGCTACTATAGTTGTTAATTACGTTTATAGCCGCATCTAAATATAATATTCTTTAATTTGAAAAATGATACTTTGGACACGGGTTCGATTCTCATAACCAGGTGTAATTTTTCAAAACAATTCATATAATTGGGGTAGGCTTAAGTTTGACAAATACGCGTTAAAGATTATGACTTGGGTGCTATTAGGATATGCAATTGATTTAGCTTTGTTGGGCAATAGAAAGGAAGGTGTTATAAATATTGCAGGCTAGTAAGGAAATAGGTTTAGAAGTGAACACTGAAAAGAGTGAATATATGATCACGCAGAGAACACAGATTGGGGTAGATAACTAAGATATTACTGCGAACAACATATAATTTGACAGGGTTAACTTAGTATATATATATATATATATATTAAATAACAACCTTAAATAGCAATAACGACATAAGATTGTACAAAAAAGAAAAATAATACAGTCGGGAAATGCATGTCATTACTCAATCAGTAAGTTATTGAGTTATTGACAACTCAGCTGATTTCGAGGAATGTAAAATTCAGAATATACAAAACAATAATTTACCAGTTGTTCTCTGTGGATGTGAAACGTGGTCTCTTACCTTACATTACAAAAACAAGTTTAGGATGTTCGGAAACAAGGTCTTTAGGAAGATATTTGGTCCACAAAGGGATGAGAATACTGGGGAGTGGAGGAGGTTACATAATGATGAGTTAAATACCCTGTACTCATCACAAGACACTGTTAAAATAATCGAGTCTCTTAGATTACGGTGGGCAGGAAATGCACCGCGGATGGGAGAACCTAGTATGTTCAGGGTATTTTTTGGTAAACCCAATGGGAAGAGACCATCGGGAGGAAATAAAGTCTCTTCATTGTAGGAATTGTTTTCTGAAAGGCCTTTTTCCCTACCAGAAAGCTAATATATAGTAGGATTTTGGTAGGAAAAAAGACCTTTCAGAGAGTAATTCCTACCGTGAATGGAGTATAGACGCAGACGGGAGGATAACATTAGAACGGACTGGACTGGACTGGAAGCTAAAGAGACCAAAGACCACGCAGGGCTCAAACTAGCTTTAAAGTTACCTTTCACGTAGTACAATTACTAAATTAAAAACATTTCTCCTGGGTAACGCCGGATACTTCAAATAGTATATAAAAAATCTTCAATTCGAATTTGATTAGAAATTTTTCCAAAATCATGGTGCTCAATCCAGAATTTATTTGAGCTAGTAAGCGATGATTCAAAATTTACATTCTTGGATTTTGGACAGGCTTAAAAAATAATATATATGTAATTGTTTCAAGCTTGGAGATTTCGGTAACAATTTCAGAGTTGTTTTGTGAACTAAGAAATATGTATTTTTTTAATTAGAAATTCAAATAGTTGCTTTGGCAGAGGAGGGATGGAATGAAACTCGTGGTTCGGGTATTAATCCTGACATTCAGTCAATCATCACTCCGTTCACCACGAGCGATTCCACCAAACACAACCTCATGACCACTTTCATTGAAACGAGCCCAGCAAACAAGAGGTTTCTGTCAACCTTTCAGTCTATTTACTTCGTCACTTTTGACCTTTCATTCCGTTCCCAGTTTGGCGCTGCACGAAATAATACATCGCCCCAGTATTAAGGTCAGAATAATACGTCATAATTATTAGGCTGCGTTTAGAGTGTCATTCAGTTTTAAAATACACACTTTCTACAGACTTTCTAAAAAAAAAAAAGGTGATGACTTTACAGTCAAAGATTGTCACAATTTTTTTTTATTCATCGGGCACTTACTTAATATTCTACTAAATCTGCTACTATCACATGATCCGTATCAGTGGTCACACAGTTTAAGGCGTGCAATAGAGTTGATTTTCTGTGAAAGGGAAAGCGTAGCTCTATTCCCGTTCTGGTGCAATGGGGTTGGATTTCAACATGTGGTTTTCTTATTCTCTTTTCAAGATTAGGATGTTGCGCTTCATCTGAAAATTACTCTCACCAACCCTATAAATTATTTTATAACTTTGATAATTTTGGTGTTAAGGCGGTCACCTCGGTCATCGAGAAAGTATCAATCGCTGTCAGGCCACGCGGCTTAAAATACAACGGTCTGTGTCGTTTTATGGAACAACTTATCTATTCTGTCCAAGCTTATACTATCTTTCAGCCCGAGCCTACAACCACCCTTTATCATGTTAATAAAAAAGGTGACCTGGCGGTCTAGGGGTAAGGTGTCAGACATCTATACTGGGAGTCCGGGTTTCAATCCTCGGTCCCGACAAGGATTTATCTGATTGCCAAACCTTAAACGTTAGATGAAAAATTATACCGGGACAAGGGACTCTCACCACACGTCCATCACAGATTCTGCCTTAAACTATGAGGGAAGGATGAGCGTGAGCATGAGACAAATCCTGACTGGGTCAGTGGTAGATCATTGGTAAGTAAAGCCAAGGGTCCCGGGTTCGATTCCCTTGTCCAGATGTAATTTTTCAATTTACAAATAAATATACATATAGCTAATTGCACAGTTTCTTGCCTACCCTGTAAGGGAATGGTGTGAATATATATGTATTTATGTATATATGTATGTATGTATGTATGTAGACTATGTATATATGTATGTACGTACGTATTTATGTATGTATGTACTATTTATGTAGGTATGTACTATGTATATATGTATGTATGTATGTATGTATGTACGTATATATATATGTATATATTATATATGTATGTAAGTATGAATATATGTATGTATATATTTTTGTGTATGTCGTATGTATGTATGTATGTATGTACGTACGTATGTATGTACGTACGTATGTATGTATGTACTTTTGTTTTTATGTATGTATGTAATGTATTTATTTAGACTATGTATGTATAGCAAACATAATTTTACATTGATATATTTCACCAGAGAATCAAACTCTGGACCATCAGATCAATCGACAGACTTCCTACCGACATAGCTAACAAGTATTCGAAGTGTACACGTGTATCCAGTCAATTCATGGATGTTTTTTTATTTACCCATGTAGTAAACTCACAATGTCACAGGGACACTTAGGTAAAATTAGGGGGGAGGGGGATAATGCCACCGTTTCCTAAATCCCTAATTGATATCCGTGTCACCCGTAGAAGTTGTTTTGGGTGTGCAGGTTGTGGCGAAACACAACTGGTTGTCGGGGAGTTGTGGAGGACGCACCTTTCATCTTCGACACTGGGAGGTATTAGTGGAGGTGTCGTTGAACCCAACGCAGTTCCCATGCCATGTCTTGTATCACGGAGACAAAACTACCTCCTCCGATATTATATTCGCCTGTGTCATCTCCCAGTCGCCATAGTAGTTACATTAGGACTCTGGTAGGAAGAACGGTAGATATCTGATAGTTGTCAAAGTTACTAAAAAACTAATTTCATATATTCATACGTGATCTGCAGCTATCACTTTTGACAGATATTATCATAAACCAATTATATATTTTAATTTTATCAATGTTGACAGCAAATAGTTTGTATTTTCTAAAAGGTCCTGTTAAGTAATTATACACACAAACAACTAGAAGAAAGGCGATTGTGGGTTTGTGGAATATTAATTCAGATTACAGCCGGTCGGGACCATATTGCGGTCTCCCTGGTCAAAGGCAGGTGTTGTAACTCAATAAACCTTCAGCGAATTCCTTTGTGAGCGTGCCGTTTTTTCTAGAGTGTTATTCTGAAGAAATTTCCTCCCCGAGTGTCACATTTTCGAATCCAAGCTGGACGCTTCAACTTTGGGGAGAACATTTTGTTTTGCGAATCCCGTATTTTTACTCGTCCGTACATTCACCCTCCTCAAGAAATTTTCTAGTTAGTATTAACAACTATAATTATAAAATTAAACCAATTAAATCCATGCTATATAGTCGTTACTAGTTGTGTAATATTTCACTAGCCAGTTACTTCGCGTGTTATTCACTGTCAATCATTGATTTACATTTTAAACACATTATTTAAATAAAAAAAATAGCAAAAAAATTAATAAACGATGAACTTGTATACGTTGTTTTTTAATTTCTAATTAACTTTCAAATTACTCTCAAATTTTGAAGGATTTTTTTGTAGGAATTTTCCGAGGGAGAACCTCCCTTGGCCCAGTCCCGTGAAACCACCCACGTTCCCCTCCAGCCCCTCTCCTCACGAACATCCTGGATCCACCCCAGGCCCTTACGGGGCGGTATTCCACTTTAGGAACCACTGCTTGAATTATGAAACCACCGAAGAAGGTTTTGGGGGGAGGGGGGAGTAGGGTACGTATGATCCGTTGTTCACAATAATCAGGAGATCCCAGAAGCTAATAGTTCAGGTTTACTATCCTCAGGTCAAGAGGTGAAAGTAAACGGATTATCCAGCTTGGTCACTAATAGGTTCAACGACTGAGACGAGAGACCTCCACGACCGGTGAACGGAATGGAAACTTAAAGGACCCGTTATCAATGTCAACCCCATATGGTATGTCCCACATGACCGTGAGTGGGGAGAAAAGGAAGTAGCGCGCGTGTGCCTTCACCTCGAGGACCATAAGGTGCTTCCTGTCACAATGGCGGCCATCAACTGACGTCAAGAGAGTGACACACGTGAGAGGAATGACGAGAACAACCAACAAGGTGACCATGAAAAAAAATCATCTCTTGGGAAGTTCCATTTCACGGTCAATTTGAATCTGTAAACGGATGCTTCTTAAGGATCTTACTTTCACATATAAGGGAATTCTCTACCTATGATGGATCTTGATGCTTTATGTGCCCTCGAACCCCCCAAAAAAGTATATTTTACTGTTTATCTGTCCCAATTTCCGCCTGTCTGCTCCTCTGTATGTCTGTACCAATGGCAGTGGCGTACCATGGGGTGTTGCGAGAGTGTCAGACCTTGTTACAGCTGTACCTGTGATATGTTCTCGCCTTCTTGGGCCCTATTTGACCAATCATACATATGTTCCACTCTGCATGCCTCACACGGGAATGTATTCCCCTCGATACCTGACCAATGACTGTTCTATTGAGGGGTGTGAACAATTCACTGGTTCAGTTTAAAGTTTAAGCTAACGCTGCTTACCCTGGAAACACGTCCCAACACGCCACTGACCAGTGGTTACGAGCGAAACGATTTAGCGTATTTCGTCCAAACTTGAAGGCTAAATCGGGATTTTATTTCAAGACCTGAAATTGTGGGTAGTTTACTGAAGATTTAAGTTATAAAATTTGAAATATTTATGGAATGGCTTTAACGATTTTGTTTGAAACTGATATCTAGGGAGTTTTTTACGTGATAAATAAGAATCAATTTTGGTTTTTATAAACAAATATATTTTTTTAAAGTCAGATTAGTAATGATTGATTTTGAAAAACTGGAAATTTTTGGAATGGAAAATAACTAAATAATTTTGTTCAAAATTTATCTCTGAAGTGTGTTTGTATGATTATCAAAATTATCAAAATAATAGTTTTTTGTAAGAAAAAAATTTAAGGGTAGGTATACCTCAGTTTTAGCTTATGTGGTGCTGACTGACAGTTCACAGCTGACTTCTGACAGTCAACATTTAGGTATATACCTAAATTTTGACTGTCAGAAGTGACAACTGCTAAAGACATGTTTTTTGCAGATCATATGGTTCGGCGTAGGGATACATAATTTGGTCTGGTAGCTTTTCAAAGCCGTCAGAAGTCAGCTGTGAGCTGTCAGTCAGCACCACATAAGCTAAAACTGAGGTATAGTTCACTGATAGCCCATTTTAAAAACTTTTTCTTCTAATTGCAATAAACTATGAGAAAGTGTGTACGATTGTGTCATATTACTTAATTAATATAGGAAGGTTACGAGGGAAAAGGGGCAAAGTATAATTTTAACTCAAATTGAGTTATTGTTTCCATCTGTTAGACAATAATGAGAACTTTCTAATTCACTTTAGATTGTAGTTAAAAGTGGTCTCTGTTTTATTTAAATTATTTAAAATAAAAAGCATTTGCTGGAGTCCTGGGGATTTGAAATATAAAAGTTGTCCTGGGAAAGGTGTAATACGTCTTCCCCCTCCCCCTTTTTTCCTTCATAACTATACTGCGCGAATAAATATAATAACAAGTGAGCTGGACGAGTATATACTCTTTTACCACAAGTGTTATTAATTACCTACTCTAGAATGTAAAGAAGAGAAATGTAACTGAAAGGGAATGCACCAGAATCTGCGTGAGAAAAGAAAGGGAAAATCACACGTTATAAAATAAACTTGATGCACTCGACCGGGATTCGATATCCGAGCTGTGCCAAAGCTCAATACGGACTACATTCTTTAAACTTTAGACCACTCAACCAGCGGCGTGGATTTCGAGTTTGTTGATATTTAACACAATTCTATGGGTCTATTTCATTTAGAGTTCAGGTAAAAGTAGGTCTAGCTATTTATCATTAATATTTTATTATATATTCAAACTACACAACTAATGAGAGCCACTTGTTTTAAATCTCAAAGTGAAGATAGTTGATTTCACTCCCTAAACATCGTGTGTCATTAACATATAAGTGGACCACAATGCGAGTTCGATAAAGTGTGTGTTTATGTATATATACACATATACAATGTGCCCCTATATATATGTATATACACACAGCTATATACATATATGCACATTTAATTGTATAGGAGAGTATAATATGTTATAAATTGCCTCTTAAAAATAAAAAATTTGAATTATTTAAAAGTTTAGTGATAGCTGATGTCTTAGGTTAAATGTCGCTAAGTGATGGTATAACATTGTGCTCAGAAAGCGAAACATCTTAATATGCGGCAGATGTAAAGGTTTTACCCGCATCAATGGTACCACGGTCTAAACTCTAAAGCAGGGATGGAAAGACTTTTCCTCTTATTTACGTTGTTTTTCAAAAATATTTAAAAATAAAAAATTGATGAATATTATGAAATGTAATAAATGACTCAAATCAAATTGTAAATATTTTAATAATTACTTAAATTGTAAAAATTTAGTGTCTTAGACGATATTAATTTCAATAACTTAAAGCAAAGACATTGAAAGTTAACACTTTTAGTGAAAAAAAAAATATATAATTAAGTTAAACTCAAAAACATATATAATCTTTTCCATATTATTTTGAAATATATTGTTGATTTTGATAGACAAGATAGTTATGTTACGTTCATAACTTGTTGTCTCCAACAGCGCACAAGACGCGCTTAAGTGCAAGACAAGACGATTTCTAACAGTTGACTTCACAAAGTTCATTATGACATGACAATGAGTGACATGGCTGTCGAAATAGTTTTGACTTCAAAAATGTATACCAACCGGGAAAAGTTTTAATTAGAGTTTATTTTAATGCCGGCGTGCCACCCAGTGGCAGTGGACTTCCGGTGACAAGGATATTGGAGTTCAAACTCCGTTCAGATGTAGGCCTACTGAGTTGTTTTTCCCCGAAATGGTTTCCCACTATCCTTTCACGTAAATTTATGCACATTCCCTCTGTATTAAACTTTCCACATCCTCACCCCAAAAGTTTAATATGAGGGTAACCCGAACGGGTAGTGAGACGCAGCGCAAAAAAAAAATTTAAAAAGTTCTGTCGTAGGCTTGCGTTGAAGTCTCCAATGACTTCTAGTGCAGAGAGAATATATTAAACTCCATTCACGGTAGGAATTACTCTCTGAAAGCTCTTTTTTCCTACCAATATCCTACTATATAATAGCTTTATGGTAGGGAAAAAGCCTTTCAAAAAACAATTCCTACGGTGAACAGACTTTAGATAACAATTATGTTATTGTTAATAAGTTTAGCAAGGTCACCTTACGAGCACTACAGGACAAGTCATGTGTTTTGCATCTGTCACTTTTGACAGCTGTCAGAATGACTATGACTCTTTGGTAATGATGGTTACTCTAAATTTATTGTTTATATATTCTAAAACAATGTTTCCCAGGGGCACGCTAAGGATTTCAGCGGGTATGTCACGTACTATTGTGTTTTTATTAGTCCTAACATATATATATATTTATAATAGTAAGTTTGATAAAAAAAAAGTAGCGCAGATTATGGCTGGATGTCGTGGAGTTTCATAAGCCTTTATTTCTTTCTGTCACGGCTTTGTTTAGCTTACAACCTTTATTTATGTTACAACTGAGCCTAAAGGGAAAATAAATAATGTTTTATTAAGAAAATCATTCCAATACAGCTGTTAGTACAAAACACCTTCCTTTTGGGTAGAAGAGTTAAGCGTACTATATCCTCAGAAAGAATGATGCCGGTGTTTCACTAAGCTCTTAATAAAAAAGAGAGTGGGTATTGAGTTTCTTAGCCACGTTTTACTACCCTTCTGGCCTGTCAGCATATTCACACTAACAAGCTAAGAACGATGGAGAAAGAATTGAGATAAGATGCACCAGCATTAGCGTTAAGAGGAAGAATAAGACAAAACCACTTCAGTACACCCGGCAGGAATTGGGGCATCAACTTCCCCGTCACCGGCAAAACAGACAATATAATACTGACGACTTTGTCCACGTGGCCACCGGTGCGGCTGTGTAAAAAGTTAAATATTTGTTAAGAAAATCCAGAGAAGGGTGGTCTCAAGTGTTGGCAAACTTATGAACTTTTAGTTATCATTATGATCTAGTTATTTCCCAGCGTTTACCGACGGAATTATGCCAAATATGAACGCGTTGCAGTGTGGGAGACTTCCAAGCCATGTCTCCGGGGCTATTCCGAGAATGTGAAAACTGGTCAGGTGTCCAGTGAACGTGTTGACGTAACTCCGTGTGACGCGTCATCTAACGCGCGGCCTGTAATTACGATACCGAGATTTATCCGCCGCTTCCATACAGATTATGGTCACACACACACACACACACGTGCACATGACGAGAGAAACTAGAAGTTGACATACTAAATAACAATACCGTAATTTCTCATTCACTAGCTAGGTGAGAGTTTTTTTTATTTACTAAACCGATATTTTTTGAAACAAGGATCATTAACGAGTTTATTTAAGAGGAAGGATGTCTTGGAGGAAATGCACCTACATTAGCGCGAATATAAGACCAGAAAACCCCATGTGGGAAACCAACACCCCTTCCCCCGGTCTTGAGGTGTGGATGTAAGGTATACTAGAAAAAAAAAGCCAGTGTTTCTGCAGTTTTTACAGCAACACTTTTTTTTTTGTCAAAATAAATCAAATATTTATCCAGTAGAAACATAGAGTTTAATTTTCTTCACATGGTGATAACATTAGTTATATAATATCTGTCAAGGGTATCCTGGAATTTTAAGACTTTTCCTCTTCATCTAAAAGGTTTGTCATCTAATGCAGCTATGCTCATCAAAGTTACACAAGAAATGTTGAGGTCAACATGTGAAGAAAGTTAAACTCTAAGTTTCTACCGGAGCAATATTTTATTTTGGCTAAAAACGTGCTGTTATAAAAAAAAACTGCAAAAACATTGGCCTTTTTTCGCGTTCCCTACATCCTCGCCTTAATTTGAGCCCCAAACTTCCCCAATCGCCCCTTGGTGACCAATTGCAATGCGAGCCCGATCGGTCACCCATAGGATCAATTATATTTATAAGAATTAAAGTATACAATTTACAAGATAACCTAAGCTAAGTCAGCACACTTTTTACTAAACACCAAATTCCAGCGCTAGGAATGTTAATATCTAAATCAAGAGACCAACCCAAACAAAAGTGACAGCTGCAGATCACAAGATTTGACGTATAAACAATTGAAATTAGGTCTAGTAGTTTTTATAGCAATCAGATAAAGTTATTCCTAAGTTGTACTTAAAAGTATTATTTAATAGCTTATCGATTACATAAAGAGACAAAAATGTGTCAAAAAGAATTTGTTTGAGTCAAACTAGAGTAGATTATGTGTTCAGGATGATCGTATAATATCATTAAAACGGATTTTTCCAATTCTGAAATACTTGGCTAAAAAACCCCCGTGGTTTTAAGTTTTTTCAGGCGAGTTTATTAATGCAGCAGTAAGAGTATCTAGGAGATATTTTCGTAAAAATTAGAAAGATATATTATGTCCCTACTCCCAGCCACACCTGCTAGCTAGCTCGATTAACATTTAAGAAAATTAAAGTTTGAATTATTTGTTGTTTAACCTGTTTATATAATTTAAAAAATCAGTATACTTTAATTAGCATACAAATTGCAAACTGGTACAGTAAGTTTCTTTAAAGCATACACTCAATACGGTCATTTGTAATAAATAATAAGAAGTTGTATGAGTTAAAGCTGTTACATTCGTAATAAAAAAAGGGTAGATATTGTAATTTATTGTCATACCTCATATAAATAAAATAGAATATGTATTTGTGGGTTTGTGTGTTCATACGTTTGAACTGTAGAATCAAGAAATCTAGAAAGTTGAAACTTGCCTTACGTATTTAGAAGAACCTAATAGACTGAGAGCTAGCTCCCGTTTGATTTAACCGGAAAGATCTAATTCAGCTAAATATTCTATTTTATAGTTTCGCCAGTGAGAAATGAAAATCTGTTGGTCTGGCAGTCCAAAGTGGCCGGACTTAAAAATGGCGG
>CABFWO010000935.1:164442-225696 GCA_902155825.1 Timema genevievae | reverse complement strand
TAAATCTGTGCCGGGACCGAGGATTGAACCCCGGACGCCAGCTCAGAAGTCCGACACCTTACCCCTAGACCACCAGGTCACCTTCAATTATAATAACCCCAATCCGTCGTCCACTGTAAAAACACTCACTTCGAAGCAATCTTTCTTCACAAAGGTTTTCTTGTTTTTGTCAAAGTTTGTCCTACTTCACCCACCAGCAGATACTGGTAGGAATGAACATCGGACATAGATGTTTTCGAAACGATATTCAAAGTTCGATGCTCACGCCATCGATTTTTATAAGTTGATAATTTTTAGCCATCGATATTTTGTACCGATATCCAAGGTGTGGTATACATGTTGGTTTTTTTCGGTATTACGGGTGTCATCTCTGACCTTTAATCACCGTCCTTTCATCCCCCACCCCCCTCTCATCACACGTTTAAATAAATGATCTTCAGTTACAGTTTAATAGAATTAGAAAACAAAATACCGTGTTTTATTTATTATATAAGATAGATGTTTCACCTTTCCTGTCGCATTAACATAATTAAATGCGGATCCATCTCCGGTGAGTAACTAGTACAAGTTGGGAATACCAACCTCGCTTGTTAGATTACCAAAATTAGTGCCTAATTCCCCAATGACATGATAACAAATGATGTATTTCTAGAGCGTTTATAAACATAAGAATCGGGTCGCATTTTACAGGTGTATTGGTTCAACGAAACATCCGTGGGCCTCACAGAATCATCGAATCGATCCGAATTCGGCCCGCGGGCCGCAAGTTACAATACCTGTCATAATGGTTGGTCTTGTTACAGGTAGAAAAATTAATAAGTGTCTAGTGAATAAAATATATATGAAAATATTGTGAAATGCAAGTAATAGGGAAAGGAACTAGCCTGGAGAGATGGATGGTTATGTCTCGTTGGAAACAAACTTATCTCTCAATATCTTCAGTTACACATCATTTTTAAATTTCAGATGTATTACCTTATCATTAGGGAAAAAAAATTAAAAAATAATAATTTGGCCAAAGATTCAAAATTACGCTTAACTGTGCGCAAGAATAATGTTCTTACTACCCGTTCGAGTCATACGCTTAAGTAATAATTACGCTAATGGATTAGGAATGGGGAAGGTTGAATTTAGATGAAGGGAACCCACATTGGCGTGGAGGTAGAGTGGAGAACTATTTAGGAAAAACCACCCCCAGTTCACCCGACTGAGATTCAAACCTTGATCTCACCGTCCTCGGCAGTCTGACTCAACACGAAATTAGCGCTTTAGCCAACTACGCCACCGAGATGGGTCACAATAATGATTAACAGAAAATGGACGAAGGAAGAAAGAAAGATAAAGGCTCAAATAATCGTCGTTAGTTCAAAGATAAAGTATTTGAAGTATTAGAAATTCTTTTAATATAATATATATTTAATCTCAACTTGTCTTGTTACTCGCTCGGGCTACGCGCGGTTTTAACCAGGCTTATGGGGTAGGAATGAGGAAGGTAGAATTTTAGAAGAAAATGTACCCGTATTTGGGTAGGAGAGTGAGAAAGCATTTGGGGAAAAAAACCAGCCTCAGTACACCTTACCAGGATTCGAGCCCCAGACTACACGTAACCAGTACACCAGACTAGATGAGCTTGACGTTTAGTTTGCTTTCCCACTGATAGCGATATTGTCAACAGAGTTCTTAGTTATTGGTAGTACATGGCTGATCGCTCTAATGGTCACGCTAGTTTTCCTCTGGCTTGTTATAATTTGAACCATGCCCGATTTTTGTTTAGGGTTGTGAAAGGAGGACTGAGGTGGCTACACGTCTTACTGCCAGTTCAGGCTAAACACTTCTTTTAGAAAATAGGACGAGTGTGATGCAGGTTTTAAGGAGATGCTCCAGCTATCCTATGGAGAAAGAAATGGAAAACCCGGTCGGGACTAGGTGAAGTGCTAGACTAAACTATCAATCATCCTGGTCAGAATATCACAAACATGTGACTCTTGTTGCAGGTTGTCAGATATACGGTTTCATCGGCGGTTTGACCGGCACAGTATCCATCACAACACTTGCAGCCATCGCCCTCGACCGCTACTACGTGATCGTGTACCCTTTGGACCCCCTGCGCAGGACGACCAAACCCAGAGCTCGACTGTGCATCCTGTTCGTGTGGTGTTACGGTTGCGTGTTCTCCTCCCTGCCTCTGATGGGGATGGGTTTCAATCAATATGTCCCCGAGGGATACCTCACAAGCTGCAGCTTCGACTACCTCACGGAGGACGACACCAGTAGGAACTTCATCTACGTCTTCTTTACGGCGGCCTGGGTGCTGCCGTTCTGTCTCATCACCTACTGTTACGCCAGGATCTTCCACGCCGTCATCAGGGCTAAGGGTATGAAGGACAGTGACGGGGACTCCTCCAAGCACTGTCAAGAGCACCGTATGGAACTGAAACTGGCCTCCGTCGTGATCGGCGTCGTGGGGCTGTGGTTCGTCTCGTGGACCCCGTATGCGGTGATAGCCCTGCTGGGGGTGGCGGGCCAGCACAGGTACATCACCCCTTTATCCTCTATGGTACCGGCGCTCTTCTGCAAGACCGCCAGCTGCATTGATCCGTTCGTGTACGCGGTCACGCACCCACGCTTCCGCAAGGAACTCCTTACATTGCTGTGCGGCCACAAGAAGAGGAGGAAGAAGAAGGTGAAGAGGATCCATGCGAAGAAGAAAAGTCACACCGTTTCCAGCTCGCACCAGAAGAGGGGGAAGCCTCACACGGCCTTCCACTCCGACTCGAGTGAGATCGACGTCGAGGAGATGATCGTCATGGTGGACATTGCCGGATACGGGAAAGATCAAGAGGATTCCTCCTCCTTTTCTTCATCGTGCTCGCCCCCTTCGCCCATCCCGAGTGTGCACGTCTCCTCAGTGAAAGGGACCTCCAAGAAGAACATGCGCGCGTCGAAAAAGTCGCAAGGTTCAAGGGCCAGTTCTGTGAAAAGTCAAGACACGGTGGTTTTCACGGGACAGTCTCTGTTCAGCCCCGGCGAACAAAATAGCGACTTCTTAGAAGCAATAACCACATTCAAGCCGCCAAGTTGGTTTGTTTCCCCGCAACCTTGCAGAAACCGATCCACTAGCCTTCGACTCAAGACGAAATGAAAACACTATCACCAATATGCCATTAGTTCGTACTCTTGTGCTATACTCCGATTAATTTATTTTTATATATGTAACTATTTAATAATTTGTATTTTCTATAGAGCCTACATTTATTCTTTCAACGTTTGAAGGCGACTATACTTACCCATTTGTATAATTATACCGGGTGTTTATTTGAAAACTTTCCACCAAAATATCACGAAAGCAACGGATTGCAGAAAGAAAGGTTTTAAACAAAAGTTATTTGGTTCTGAGGGGGAAGTGAGATTGTAAGGCTTGTATGACCTAGGGTGGCGTTGCTAAGGTGATGTTAAGCTCACTTTGATTTTTTTTTTAATGAGACTCCCTACATTTTTATAACATTTTCTTGTAGATTACGTTGTGCCATTTTCATAATGGTAGGTTTAAGCTTTTTAAAGTAAAAGATATTAAGAGAAATGAGTCTCACAAGTTTCTGAGTCACCGTCACCGGGCGCGGCATTAAAATTTGGCTTATTCAAACATAGCTCGGGAAGGTACATGTATTTGTGTGCTGTGTGCTCGCACACGTGTGTTTGTTCACGTGTGTGTGTATTTGTAAAATAATTATTGAGAAAAACGCTTTTTTAATTTTAACTTTAAAAGAGGTTTTAGAAATGCTCTCCATTTTGAGTTAAACAATGATATAGTCTATTTTCGAATTCACGTCTGACGTTTCATAGGGTTGCTTAGGTAATACTTCTACATATCACTGTTATTCTTTTTTTTTTTAACTCTTTAATATTTGCTGATTTAGTCCCATAAATAATGGATTTTAAATGTCCCCTTTGAAAAAATCTAGAGGCGTTAAATCAGGTGACCTTACTAGCCACTCAATTAATCCTCTTCAACATCTCACCAAATAGGTTTTAGACTTGCACTTGACAGGGCCAAGGGCCTTAAGAAAAAAGTGCACTCGTCAGAAAAGCAGATATATTCTAATAACAATAGATTCACATTTAATAATTCGATCACATCTTCACAAAACTGTACTCACCTATCAGGATCATCTTCGCTTAATGTTCGATGTACCTGCATTTTATATGGATGAAACTTATTTAATTTTAATGTCTTACTAACCGAACCAATTGATACACCAGCAGTAGCCTTAAGACACTTCCTGCACTAAACTTTTGGGATTTGTCATATAACTGCCCAAAACTTCCACTTGAGTTAATTCACTCAATATTGTAGGCACATTCCGCTTTTTTGTTTGAGACGGATCCAGTTTCTTTAGATTTTGAAACAAGATCCAAAACATAGCTATGTAAGGATGTTTTTATCCTGATGTATTCTGTTGAATGTTGTCTCCATCCTTGTAGGGAGTCTCATTTAAAAAAATCTTAGTGACCTTAACGGCACCTTAGCAACGCCACTCAAGGTCATAACAGCCTTACCATCTTACGTCCCCCCTCAGAACCAAACAACTTTTGTTTAAAACTTTTTTTTCTGCAATGCTTTGTTTTCGAGCTATTTTGGTGAAAAGTTTTCAAATGAACACCCGGTATAGTTCAAACCACATGATGCAGGATGGATTATCTGTGAATAAGTGTACAAGCCACAATTTAATTCGTCTTTAGTCAATATTTAAAAACCTTGGGGAAACAACATTAGCTATTAGAATTTTAAACTAATAATCATGTGTGTGTATATGTATAAATGTATATAGTATATAACTTCAGTCTTTGGGAGAATTTTCTTGAGATTATACCAAGTTAAATTCAGAAATGTCTTTCAACATAGTATTCATCCAACTCCCAATTGTTTCCGAGATAAAGACATTTGAAGGCCTCAATTAGAGTAAAATTCCAGTAGGAAGAAATTGTATCAGACAGATGCAAATAATGTGACATGGAACCCTCATTTTTGATAGATATCAATATGGATTAAATAAAACAATATATCATCGATGTCAACACCACAGAGAATTGGTATTTTCTAAAACTTTATTTCTGCCAGAATTATGATATAAAAAACTCCATAGTGTGAACCTGCTATTAAGCTGTACCGACCGAGTGGCCCCCGCTGTTAGCAATGATAGTACCAACATTTGCGGATAAAGGATGGCATGTGGTCATCACAAGCCCTCTGGCCATTAGTCTCAGTTTACTAAACTGGAGATGCTACTTCTTTATTTAAGTAGATCCTCATTTGTCCTCACAGGGCCGAGTTTGACCCCGTTCTGAACCTAATGCTTCACAGATAAATTTTAAAAGTGTCAAGGATCGAACCCAGGACCTCTGGACCTATAACCAGGAACTGTGACCAGTAGACCACAAAGGCGGTCCGGAATTATAATACAGATACTTTTAAAATAGTTTTTATAAAAATGGAATATGTTTGAGCATGTAAGCTCACAATGGGTATCTATAGAAGTGTCAGATAAACAATGAGACATTGTCTAAAGTCGAATGTGTAAATCCAACACTTAATAGTGTCTGTTCACTATATAGCTTTTGACTTGAATGTTTTGTTATAAATGAACGTATATCTCAAATGGGTATTTGGGTAGTAAGATGCGGTGCTAAATTATTATTATGTTTTAAATGTTAAGTTTTTTTTATTTTAGATTTAAATTATCATAAACTTAAGTTTTATCACTTTTAATCATTTCTTTTTATCCAATCCGAAACAATATTTTAAACATGATTAAAACTACTTATTCTTAGTTTTGGAATGTTATTAATAATGTCTAATATAGTGCATGCATTAATACTTTTTAATAAATACATCGTGTTTACTTGGAAAAGAGAAAATACTTGTCCTTTTTTATATATATATATATATATAATAGATTATTTTAAGATTATTTTATCTTGTATTCCGAAGTATTTAACCAAATAAAATATTTTCATCAACTATGTGGGTGCACCATTTTAAAGTGCGTGTTTGCATCATGATCAATCACATGGTTTAAATTTGTCAGTCACCAGTTTGAAGCTATATTTGTTAGACCTTTAGTGAAAGTGCTGTGAATAATTTTTTTTAAGTTGAATAAAACGATAAATAAGCTTTGTGCTCGACCTCAAATTAATATAAATAATATTGGCCTAAATTACTGTGGTCAACTATAACATTCAATCAATACCATATGTCAGCTGTTGGCATAGGGCTATATTAGGGACTATTTCTAGTAACTTTTTGATTTATCCAAATAAACTTGGGTGGTGAATGTACTCTATGTTGAATTTAAGGGTGCTAAACCAAAACGACTTAAGTACCAGAAAACAAAATTTCAGGAGAGGATAAAAACCGAACAGTGTAGCCAAAACAAATTATTTGGCAAAATTTATTTTAGTATTAAAAACAGTACGTTCAAAACATATAAGATAATGAAGTTTAATCGTGAAAACTAAAATGAGAATGTAGTGAATATTTTTTGAAATTGAGAAATTTTACAAAATGTTGTAGGTGCCAAGAGTTGTGCAACTCAAGACATTGTATCCGCCAAAGTTATTGCACCCTCAATAAACGTTAATAAGAACCCGTATTCTCGTGTGTCAAGTAGGGCGGCATCGCAATTATGTATTTTTCTTAGATTTTGACAATGGGAACGGGGTTTTCTTCATTTTGATGTCCAGGTTTTGAAAAATCACATTGACTCGGTTCTATGGGCTCAACGATGAATAACCTATTTTGATTTCCACTATGCTGAAGTTTACTTTAATGATTTTTATAAGTTCTCTTGGATATATGCAGTTTTTTTGTGTCCAAATATTTCTCTACTATTTCCACCCAATCAAAAAATTCTACCTTGTGTATCGGCCATTGCAGGATAACTGCGGAGAAAGTTATGTTAAACGGCTGTTGCATGGACCTTACAACGTTTTGGTTTGGCACCCTTCAATTATGGGTGCCATGTGCAGCATTAATATATTTACAAGGATCACACATTTGATTCTACACCATTGTTACAATGTATATTAACACAAAGTCATTTTTTTTACTTAGACTTACTATTAAGAGCTTTACTTTCTTTTTAATCATTTCATTCAATGCTTGCTTTTATTTGATCCGTCAAGGAAATATTACATTTTAAGTAATTACTTGTAAGAAATAGTGGTTAGTACAAGTCACATTCAGAATCACTGAACACCAGATACACATACTCTCAATCTAACCAAATCCAATTTATCGGCAAATTTTGTCATGTTTTTATGAAAAAATTACTATAGTTAAAAATAAAAATGTACAACTAAATAAATGTTTTGCATTAAAGATTGGAAGCTAACCTTTCAGGGTTGCCACTATTTTCTTAATACAAAATTCCTTTTTTCCAGGAGAAATTTCCATTTTTTCAAACGATTTATATAGATTTGTGGACAAATGAAATTTCATTTTTATAAAATTGACTATAGTGAAGTCATGAACGAAATTTGAGTTTAAAACATGATTATTTGACCTTGATGGAGAGAAAAGGAATGGAGATTCAACATATATTTGAATCAATGCTTAGTTTTTTTAGTTCCTTTTTATTCTATGCTAAGGCTACTATTTAAAGCTTGCAGTTTAATGTAGGAAATTAACAAACGTTCCAGGTAATTTAAAAAAAAATTAAATTCACTGTTTTTCCTGGATTTCCCCAGACTAAAAAAGGGCTGTGTTTACACAGTTTTGAATAATGATTTCTTAAAACTTCCTCATAATTTTCAATAGTTCTTAGGCATATAGAATTCACAGGGTTGATATTCTTCATTAGTATGGAGATTCCCTAATAATTTCAGACTTTACAAAGCAAACAAAAAAAACTCTTCTACAGTGTTTTTGCTGTAAATCCATTGATAAAAATCACATCATTTTTTACTCCGAAAATTCATGGTTTATAAAAATTGATTCAAAAAAGAAAATTATTGACCATTCCTTTTCTAAATTGCTATACTTCAATCCCCGAAGTTAAGAAAATCTTAACAAAGACAAGAATTGATTGAGAGTCACTACTCATTATCAACTGTTTCCAGAATGTGGCCGGGTCAGTTTAGTAAAATCTTCCCCTATCCTTCCACCATTCTTCTCCTAGCACCTTAACACTTTCTGTTATCTGCTGCTCTCATCTCTTTTTCGTCTCCCTTGCAGTCTTTATCCTACAGAATTAATTTCCAACATTTTCTTCGACATCCTCTCTTTTTCCATCCTCATCACATGCCCATACCATCTCAGTATTGCTTCCTCTACTATCTTATGTACTCCCTGTACCTCCAATTTTTCCCAGATAGCTCCATTCCTAATCTTGTTTCTTTTCATGAAAGCTAACACGCTCCTCACAAACGTCATTCCCATGTCCTCCACTTTTCTAGTCTCTCTTACATTCACTGTCCATGTTTCTGCTACATATGTGACAAGGGGTACAAAGTACGCCCTGTACAACTCTTCCTTACATCTCAAGGGCACTTCTCTTCTTCATAGCAGGTCCCTTTTTACACACCTATAAAACAACTCTTCTCATTAGATCCTCTCTACTCCCACCTTTCGCTTCAGTCACGCTTCCAAGATATTTTACGTTCTGCATTTTCCTCAGCTCTACTCCAGTCAACTTTATAGCTTTACTAGGTCTTATCTTCTTTCTTGTCATTACCATTACTTCACACTTTGCCATGCTAAATCATTAATATTCTGACAAAAACATTTGAGAATTTACATTTTGTGGGGAAGATAGTTTACAATTGCTGAACGTTGACCTCTTGAGGAGAGGATTTTAATAAAATAGACAAATATAACATTGCTCTTTGTTAAATAATATGATAGGAGATAAAACTAATAAATGACATTGTTACGCTAGTCTACCTCATATATCACAAATCATCACAAAACTATCCGCCAAAAATTCCAGTGACTTGTAAAATCTCCCCAAGTTCTTGTTATATAAAATTCCATAACTTTTTCATGTTTGAAAGTGTGTAGCCTTCATATTGTAGTGGTCAATAGATAATCTTTATTTTCTTCAAAGAAAATGGGATATAGATCGAGATTATGTGTAATTGTTGGTGAACATGTGCATGAATTTTAATAAGCAGTAAACACACAAATTATGTAGGTATTATTTATTTTGCAAATTATAAAATTAAATTATTCACGATAATTGAATATCAGCACAATAATATAAATATAATATATAAAACACATTAAAATAGTATTTACTACCTGTTTAATACTGTATATGTTGCATTAATATTAGTAAAGAAGGATCACTACCTTATTCTAAGGTGTTATGTAAAATAATATACCTTAAAATATTATCATATAAGCACAGACAATGAAACATTTGAATTGGCCATTTTTATCAAACAAGACCTTCACTGCCAAGATAACAAATGAATATAATGAGCTTAGTAGTTTTGAGTTATGTACAGCAATATTAATAAAATATCTACTGTAAAGTGTGTATTATTTTTGTTTATTACATAGTTATCCATTTTATTATATTAATACCAAGAATAGGCAGATCGACTTTAATAATCATTTTCACAATTAACTCTCACAGTTATTAGCCCCATGAAACCTTTCAATTTAAAGCTTCTAGAAAATTACATTTTCTCTAAATCAAACACCAATATCCCTTCAGCGAGGTAAATCTCAAAAGTATCCAGCAAGATTGTTGGCAGTACTGTCTATCGTAGCGAGTATTTGTTTTAATATATAAAGTTGGTCTATGACCAAGTCTTGATTTTATCACTTTAAAAAAAAGTCTTAAAGTAATCACTTATATTACAAATTGTTTTAATTTTAAAAACAAAAATAAGTACATTTATAAATAACTTTTAAAAAATACAACTGAACTTACAAAACTAAAGTATCTTTAAGAAAGAGAGAAATAAAATACCTAAAACAGATTTTTGACATTTGTGGTAAAATAATTTTTAAAGTGATTCATCACTTTCCCAGTTTCACCAATTCTTATTCTTAAATTTTTACCTCAACACCTCAATTCTTGAAACTGACTTAGTAAATTAGTTCATCACACAAGTTCACATGTCAAGTTGTGATACTATTATTTAGATTTAACAATGTGCTGACACAAAAGCGCCAGCATCACAAAATAAAACATTACCAAACCATACCTTTGAAGCCAAAGTTAAAAACCTAAGCGGCATAAAACTAAGAATACAAAGATAGCTTAGGCAAGGGAGAGGACTTAATAACTGAAATGGGAGCCAAAATCCCTACGATACTTAGTGTCTTGGTCAAACCTGATCTCTAAGACTTCTGCAGAGTCTTAGAAAGGGTTCTATTAAAGTTTGTTGATGCGTACCAATTTATACCGTCAAAAAAATTAATTTCCTCTCTGTTTAGTTATGGAACTTGAATTTATATTATCACGCTACTCTACAAATACTAACATTTGAAATAAGTTGCGGTATGGGGCATAAAAATTTGGAGCAGATAAAGAATTTGGGTTTAAAGATATACCAATAAAAGTGGCCATTAGCATCAAGAACATAAACTTTAAACTAATGAAAGTATTGAGAAAAGGAAAGCTAAGACAGAGGGCATGGCTGAGTAAGGGTAGGAAGAAACAAAAAATGAACACTAGGACCTGCACCGATGGTCACACAAACCAAGGCGTCAGTCTTATCTATGTAGTTGTCAGATGACAAGAAAATCAAGGTTTGAATCCAAGCTGGGTAGATGATGGGTTTTTTCCTTCTAGAAATTGTTTCCCATTCTCTTTACATACAAATTTAGGTACATTTACTCTCAATTCTATCTTTCTTATACCTATTCCGTTAGTGTAAGTGTATGGTATATTACAATGGAATGGGAAGTTGTTAGAGATGAAAGTGAAAAATACTATTGCACTTAGTGAACTACTTCTTACTCTAGTGTCTCCAACTGTTACTTGTTCTCTTCTGCTAGAGAAAGAGTCTGTGGCCTGATAGTTACTATCACATGGGATGTTTTAACAGAAAACTTTTAGATGTACAGATTTTTTTGTTAAAAAAAAGTATCTTTTAGAGATTTCGCTCATAAAAATTAACATTTCATTAAGCAAGGTGTAACTCAACAAATAAACTAAATAAAAATAATCTCAAACTTTAAAATTGTTAATATATTAAACCATTTTAGCTATATGTATGTAATTTCATCTGATAAGGTTTAGTATCACAAAAGTCAGTTTTATCTGTGTGTCATTTTTAAACTGATCAACCTGCCACTTTTTTTAAACTTTATAATTTTCTTACTCAACAATTTTCATAAACAAGAAACTTCATTTTATCTTTGTGTTTATTTTAAGCGGCTACCGGAATATTAAAACACGTTGCAGACATCTGGAAATTACACATTATTTAATAAGTGGTTTGTTATTTCAAAATATAATATATGCTAAAATGGTAGTGAAAGTTATCAACAAACTATATTCCTTTAGAATTAAAAGCCAAACAATTCAAGTTTTACTATTTTAACAAATTTCATAAAAAGGAGAAATTAGTTCATTTTTAACAACGCTACTTGCAATTCTAAGATCAAATTATATTGTTAGAAAAATAGATTTAGACTTATTTAAACAATTACCGTCATTTTTTTAATTTGATCACAACTGATAGTTTAAAGATAAGTAAAGATTGTTTTAAGGGTTTTGAAAATTCATCTGCCGTTCTCATAAGCAATACTGCAGTCTGTGATTTATCCAACTATTATTTTATTTTTCCTTTTTCAATTATATTTGAACTAAGCTCCCGAGTAAATTGTGGAGTTCTAAAGGGTTGTTGTTGACCTTTTAGTCTGACAAACATTGCAAACTATTTTTTGAAATAAACCTATTAGTTGAGGAAGTGTTAATTAGGGATACAATGGGAAATGGGATTTTTTTTTCTTGAATAATCATGCAGTCATCACCATTAGCTTGGCTAATATCAAGCATCTATAGTATTCCCAATCTCAACGGATGTTTGATCTTTAATCATTTGAGTGATGATTAATTCTTATGACACAAAACTAGAATTAACTTTAATTTAAGTCAGCTCCAAAAGTTTTTAATTATTTAGTTTATAGTTATGATTCTAATTCTAGCAATAACATATTAAGGTAACGTGGGGAAAAGGGAGAAGTCACATCACACATATTTCCCAGGACACAAATCCTTTACGGACCATAGTAAATACTTCTTTTTATAAGAAATAATTTAAGTATGACAGAGACCTCTTTTGAACATAATCTAAAGTGCATTATAGAGGTCTCATGATTGACTAACAGATGGCAGCATTAACTCAATTAGCATATTCTGAAAATTCAAAAATGACACCTGGACATGGGAATCAAACCCGGGACCTTTGGCTTAGTATGCCAATGCTCTAACCACTGATCTATCCAGGAATTGTCCCGTACCTAGGGTCATTCTTAACTCATATTTTAAGGTAGAGTCTATGATGGACGTGCGAAAATTGTCGTCGCATTGGCGTACTAAGCCAAAGGTCCAGGTTTCAATTTCCGTGTCCAGATGTCATTTTTCAATTTTCAGAATTCAATATAAAGGTGTAATGATTGTCCAACATATGGCAGCACTAACTTAATTTGAGTTAAAAATAGACTTTCCCCTTTTCCCTTTTCCCTTTATACTATTTATGTTTTTTGCAAATATTAATGTAATTTCTGAAACTTTATATTCATAGTTCTAGAATTGTTGGAAATGTTCCACAGTGCTTTCATTCAAGTTTTTCTGCCAAAACCCTAAAACTTAAAATAAACACATGAAACTTTTTATGCAGCAATGAAAATATTATGCAAGGTATCTTACAATATCTATTTTTTTAACTAAGAATTGTTAATTTTAGAAAACATGTTATTTTTCCCACAACAAGTAGAAATGCAAAAGATAATTGAAAGAAAGTAGGCAGCTTTAAAACGCCAAACCTAGCTCATGCTTGCATTAGATTAGTAAAAATCTAAGTATTGAGGGATTGAATTTAATATGATTTATAGTTTTATTTTAGGCAGCAATGCCTAGCAAAGAAAATCAAAACTAGTTTACAGTTTTATTTTTTCTGTGAAACATACCTATTGAAATAAATTGTTATGTTAAGGTAAGATGGAGAGGGATGCGAGAAAAAGCAAGTTTTTTTGCAGTTTTTATGGCCAAAATAAATAAAATATTGTTCCAGTACAAAGAGAGAATTTAATTTTCTTCACATGGTGACCTCAAAATTTCCTGAATATCTGTCAAGATGTTCTGGAATGTAATGACAACTTTTTGTTTTAATTTAAAAAGTTTGTTAGATAATGTCACTATGTTCATGAAAGATATTCAGGAACTGATAATTTCAACATGTGAGGAAAATTACACTCTATGCCTATACTGGAGCAATATTTGATTTATTTTGGCCAAAAAAAGTTTTGCCATAAAAATTGATAAAAAAACTGGCCTTTTCTTCCATCCCCTTCCATCCCACGATAAAGAGAATTAAAATATATGTTGTCTTTTTAGTAACTAAATAATAAAATGATGTAAAATTTCATTTCAATAATATATAAAGAAAGTCCAAACAAGTTCTACTGTTATTAGATGCCTATGAAATTATTTTAAGATGTGTTTACTAAAGTTTTAACATAGGTAAGTTTTTTGAGGGCTTATGTTGATTTTAAATACTGTTTTATTTAATAAATATTGTTATATAAACTAGAGCTAATAACAAAAAAAAAAGCATTTAGTATTAAAAACAAAAAAATTCTAATCTAAGTCTCTTCCAAAAATGGGTCACAAATGCTGTTTTCAACTATAAGTACTTAAATAAAGTATATTAAATTATTTACAAAAATAAGAATTTATGGTTAGTAATGATCTTTACAAACTTAGTTTCTTATAAAGCAGTTATACACTCATAGAAATAATAATTTTAAATTGTATGATTAATATTAAATGTTGTGTTTGAATCACCTAAAATTAAATCACTGGTTTGATATTAGAACAAATGTATTAGAGTTGGACCATTTAGGAAGGAAACCCTAATTTGTAATTTGATACAAATTTATTGATTGTAGAAAATGATTAGGCATTTCAAGGATAAGTTTGGAACAGGCAATTATCAAATAGTAAATGAAAATAATAATAAAAGTAATTATACATTCAAAATGAGGTATGCTTAATTTATATAGGAATTATACTAATACCAGTGGTTACACAGACTTAGGTTTAGACTCACAATTTACCAGATTGCTGGTGATGGGTAGAGTGGAAAATAGATATTGTTTTATTAAAATCTGTTCAAACTAGTGTGGTTAATTAGGGAACATATCAATTAACAAATAATAAAATTAAAATTAGGCTTGCACAGGATACCCAAACTTCATAAAAATGCCTGTCTCCAAAACACAAGCAGAACAAAATATCAAATTGGGGTCAATACAACTTGGTGCTGTATATTATTCAACTAAGAATTAAACATGGAAAAACAATGCTTGTGGATAAAATTTGGAGTAGCTATTAATTATCACCTACAAGGAACCCATACTATATTGCATACACCATTTTTTGGATATTCTTTGTAGTCTTGTAAAATTGTAATATTACTGTAAAAAGTATTGCTTTGATAATTTAAAAAGCTTCATTATTAAAAAATCAGTGATATATTGTTTGTCTTTTTAAAGATGGAATCAATTACATAAAATATTTGTTTTGCACATTAAATGTGATTAAATTTTAATTAATGTTCGAATATTTTTAAAAATATTCACTTTTAGAATTGTGTTTGTTAATAAAGAACATTAACTACACATTTAAAACCTGCAAAATATCTCTAAGTACATTTTTATTATTGTATTTATTTATTTTCAAATTGATTGATGCGTGAATACATTAATAGCTTGTTTAGTAAGAATCAATCATGTTTCTTCTGATTTTCTTAAAGTAAATCATATATTTAATTTATTATCACATTTTAATATGGACTAAAGAAATACTGGCTTGACCTCAAACCAATTTATTGACTATTTTATTACCTTATAATATTAATTAATTTTGTTTTAACTTTACTAATATAATATTTAAATATTTAATGTATTTAAATTATTAGAATTTTATTTGTTTATGACATGTTAATTCAGGCCTATTTAACTTGAAATTAAACTTACTTTTGGTTTAAGTTTTTTTTAAAGCAAATTGTGTTTCAATTAATTAAATGTATTCCGAATGTGTAGTTCTAATTTGCAATGTATATTTTAAATTTAAAAATAAATACAGAGTAGCTTACTAGGACAGGTAGATTTTAAAAAAGAGAGCTAAATGCTGTGTTTTTTTCCTATTCCAGGGAAAAATTGCCATTTTTTGACTGTAGGGTTGTGCAAATTATAAATATAAATTCTTCTCTGAATAAATATGAGTAATCAAAGACTCAGAATATAATAAAAATTATTTTTATTCATACATTAAGCTATAATCAGGTTGAGATAAACTCAAAAATTTTATTTTTAGCAGAAATGGGTTTAATAACTATTTTTCTTGAATATACATCTAAGATTTTAAATTGCATTTCGAATCTTTAAAACTTACAATTTTAGTTTAACTATTCGACATCTTATCTCAGTCTGTAGCATGTCTGTCTACTGAGCTAAGGGTCCTGGGTTCAATTCCCGGCATGGCTTAAAAATTATCATTGGTAAAATGTGGGTTTACCCTTTCAGATTGATAAATTAACGACCGGGGACTGGATGTTGTGCTTGTCCTAGTCGTAAGTTGGATTATAAGGCATATGAAGAAGCTATGACAGGCCTAGAGAGCCAATAGAGGAAAATATAAGGCTTGAATAAAAAAACTTACTCAGACCATAGGCTTGAAATAGTAATGGATGTAAAAATGTAAAATAAATTGTTTAACTAAAATAACATTAAAAAACAAAAATGAAACTGTTTTATTAAGTAAATTAGAATAATACACAGAATTAATTTATTGATGAATATTTGGTGACACTAATAATTTATTTGTAAAATTTATTGTGTTTTAAAAAACTAAGAAGATACTTATTGATTGAATGAATTATTTTTATATGAGTTTGTAAATATTTTATTAATATTGCATCTTATTGTACATATAAGGTAAACTTGAAAAGTCATGCATTAGTAATTAATTATACAAGACTATTTCAGTGATTCTGAAGATTGTATAAGAATGATTTTGAGTCTTGACATTGAAATTCAAATTTAAGATTTTTTTTGGTGCAATTTTTTTTTCAAAAAACCAGATTTTCCAAATATTACAGAAATCATATAATAGGGTGCCCTGTCTCTAATTTTAAATATGCTGCTTGATGAAGTCTAATGGGTTGATGGAGATAGTACAGTGCCCCACATAATCTTTTCAATTTTTATTATAATTACTGATGATTCATTGTTATTTTGCTTTGTGATTTAGTAGTATCTACCATAGCAAAACCCTATATTTTTGTCAAATGTCAAAAATTACTGTTTTCCTTTATTTGTTCCTTTCACTGATTCCTGTAAATTCTTTCATACAACATAGCTAAGATCCTTTATAGCAAAAATTCAAAAGACCTATCAATTTTATTTGTTAAAAAAATAAGTTTGTAAATGTTTGTAAAAAAAACATTAAGCCTAGTGATAAGTTTTCAATTATCAAGTTTGATCAAAGTTTAAAGTGAAGCGGGAAACTTAATCTTGTCCTGACACTGTTCCCTTTCCTATAATCAAGTTTAGTAGATTTTGACTTCATCAATAGAATAATTAATAATCATCACATCTTTAATAAATGATTCACAAACCCAATTAAAATGCATTTCAGTTAATTTAACATTTACTTTTGATACAAATCTACAATTCTTCAGTATTTAACACTAAGAGAGTAATTAAAAGTAAAACAATTATAAAAAAAGTTCATTCAAACTAACATTGATTTTTTTTATAGTTGAAAAGTTACTAAAAACAGCTTCAAATTTACTTGCCTCATGAATACATCTTGTCACTTTGACCAGTGATGTAGGGTGACATTGCTTGTTAAATTGACAAAACCTATTTACAACAGGAGTGACTAAATAATAACTTTTAAAACTGTCAGAAAATGACAAAGTTTTAGAGTGTACCTTAAATGTGGGATACAATTTAGTGTTGGACTCCAGCCACAAACACATTGGAAAATGATTATATGAACATGTGTCCTACTCGACTTTGTTTCCAAGTTATAGTCATGGTTGTTTTAAGTAATTCTTATGACAAGCTGAGCTAGCACATATATACATACATATCTAATCACATGTTCCCTTATGGGGTAGGCAAGAAAGTGTGCATACAGCTCAAAAAACAACAACTCCATATTTAACATATTTCCACTAACTTTCTCCACACTTCCTTATCATTGCATATTCCCTTTGCTTCAACAACATTCATTTACCGAGTCATACATGCCCTTGTATTCTTAAAACTCTTTATGTTTCTCTTTTTCATACACTTGTCTATCATATTTAGCCATATATTACAAGGCCTGCCCCTTCCTTTTGATTCACACAATCTACCTTCATATATATGATTCATCACTCGATCCACACTCATCCTCTCAACATGCCCAAACCAACCTAAGACCCTTAGTTCACATATATCATTTGTATTCCCTTTTAAACCGCACTCCTTCAGCACCCATTGATTACCGACTCTGTCCATATAAGTTTTCCACAAATATTTATTGGATATCTTATTCCAACAACATTCATCTTGCTTGTTTCTCCTGACAAACACACATGCTTCACATCCATGAAACTATGTTGGTGTCAACATACTTTTATATACCGACATCTTTGCCTCTTTCGATACTATTTCATTCTTTTCAACAGTCCACATACATCAAAATAATGTCACAAATGCATTCACCCGTATGTTGATTTCACCATTTCTACCATAGAACCTTATGCCTAGATACACAAAATAATGCACTTGTTCTAAAAGTTCTCCCTTTATACTAAGCTGACAATTATCTCCTAATCCATCCTTATAAAAAAACTATCACCTTAGTTTTGGAGACATTTATATAAAAATCCATTCTGCCTGCTGCCACATTCAAACTATTTAATGCATTCTGCAAGTCACTTTCATTCTCAGCCATTAATACAGCAGCATCTGCATATAACAGCACTCTCACATTCACATTGTCAAGTTGTACACCAACCATGTCCTCACAAGCATCCCTCATATACTCTTATCCATGAGTACACTAAACAACCATGGATACATAGCACAACTTTGTCTAACACTCTGTTCAATGTCAAACCATTCATTAAAAGCTTCATCTACCTTAATGTACGCTTTACTTCCATCATACACTGCTATAATTGCATTTACTAACCGTGCATCCACACCATAGTCTCAAAGAACATTCCATAACATACTCCAATTCAGCCGATCGTACGTTTTCTTCAGTGCAATGAATTCACAACAGGCCTTCTTCCTTACAGCAATACATTTCTCAATCACTTGTTGCAATGAAAATATCTGGTCCATGCAACTTCTACCTGACATGAAACCACATTGCACAACCCGACTCTTGTCCACAGTTTTTTTTTCACTCAACCTCTCAATTAAAACTCTACCAAAAACTTTGCCTGGAATATTCAACAATCTAATTGCCCTAATAATTCTTACATTCATTCTTACTGTCTTTGCCTTTGTGCAAAGGAACAATGACAGCATTCTTCGAGTCTTTAAGAATATTCAAAATTCCAGCACACATATTGAACAACTCACACAATCTGACAAGTAATACCGTGCTCCCATACTTAAGCATTTCACTTGTAATCCCACTTACGTCCGCAGCTTTGCCACTTTCATAACCTTTAACACCTCAGCCTTGTTAATAATTTCACTCATCATACCATTTTCCCTATTTTCTGTTACTTTCTCTAGTTTTCGCCATACAATTGCTCAAAAAACTACCTCCTTCGCTCTCTCATTCGGTTTTAATCCCAGATCAGTTCACTACATCCATTCTGAATGCCATAGGTATTTCTTTGTATTCCTAGTTTTGTTCTCTTTACCATCTTCCAGAATAGCTTATTTCCTTAAAAATCATTCTGTATTCTTTCTCTTTCTTTTAATGATTTGCTCTTTACTCTCCTTTACTACTTTCTTTGCATACAACTTTTTTTCTTTGTATATGTCCCACAACCTCTTATGTTCTGTTTCACTCTTCACAGCACCCATTCGTTTGAATGCTTCTTTCTTTTCTCTCACAGCTTCTTTCACCGGTTCATTCTACCATGCATCTCTTTTAAAGTTTCCCTCGTCTGTAGATTCACACATAACTTTTGCGCACTCAACTACAGCCTCTTTTATTCTTTTCCAAGTACTTTCTAAAACATTAACATTTATTTAGACATTCCATTCATCGTCTTGTAAAAATAATGTTTGCCCAGCAATCTTTATAGTACGCTCTCCACTTTTATCCTACAATTTTTCCACTTTCCCTCTTACTTGCTTAGTACTCTTGTGCTGCTTCTGCACATAATTCATATCTAATTTAACTACATTCAGCTCCACAAACACAGCCCTAGTATTCTTTACTAAACCTTTAAATCTCTCATCATACACCACAAAATCATCATTGTTCTCAAATCACCCCTTTGCCATGTATACAAGTGAATATATTTGTGTTTAAACCAAGAGTTCAACAGAAATAAACCCTTATCAAAGCACAAAATCACTAACTCATTACCATTCCCGTTTACCATCATCAGCATCCCTTCTCAACACTCTCTCTGAATTCTCTCTAACCCATCCATTCATATCTCCTAGCAAGATTATTCTTTAACCCAGTTCACATGCATTCAAGACTTCATTGAGCTAATTCCACAACTCCACTCACACATTCTCATCTTCACACTCCACCGAAGCAAAACCAGCAATCAACATGCCTATTTTAATTAGCATCCCTAGAATTCTCGATTACAATTCATACCTTCTCACAAACAGTTTAGCTGTTGGGCTTAGGATTAAACCTACTCTCTGACTTCCCCTTACCCATTCATCCACACCTAGCCACAGTGCCAGGCTACCATCATTCATCATCAAAACATCTTTCCCTTTCCACTTGGTTTCACATACACACAGAATATCAATTTTTCTTTCAATCATTTCCTCTAACAGTTCATTCTCTTTAACACACACCCCTCTCACATTCCATGTTCCAATAATCTATGTTCTCGCCAGCTTGTCAACAGTTTTAGTTTTAACCTCAGCTGCCCATCATTCGTGGCTAATATTGTAGTTTATTTTAATAATTAGTTTAGAATAGTAGACCAGCTCACTAGCCTTGATCGTACCTGCACTCATGAAAATATATCCTGCTTACGGTGAGGTTACTGTACATTTTATCCAATACACCCCAAGCACAACCATTGCTCAGTCTTACACTGAGCAGGCTTGCACTATTACTACAAACCAGTATCCTAACCATAGAGACTGCCTTGACGGCTAGTATATTGTTGCCCGTATCACTACCACTAGGGGGTAAGGTAGTGCATTGACACACCAGCTAGTACACACAAAATAATAATTGATAATGTTAATGAATCATTCGAGCTTGTTCACTGTAATGTTCGTTGTAATGTTTTCCGAAGTGAAAACTATTTGTGCCCTTGAAGCTGAAGGATTATTGAAAAACCCAGAGGTATGTAAATATTGAGTTCATCCTCTCCATACCGAATATAAGTCAAGTGAAAATTTTATTATATTTTACGGTAATATGCGATAACATGAAAGAATTTTTTTTAGTACTACCCCATGTCAACAAATTTATTGGAGGACTTGTTCAACATAATGTGCCCGGACATAACTAAAGATAACACAGCATTTAGGAGCGCAATAAGTTCAAAGGAAAGATTGAACATTACATTATTTGTCAATATCAAACAGAAGTAAGGAAACGAACCAGCACAACTGCACAGTGTGACCACCTGCACTTGAATGAATGTGTCTTTGCAGCTATCCCGCCACGCTACAGCATGATGTGGTAGCTTCCAGTGAGTGTGGCAGCACCACAGTAGTGTAACAACTCTCATTTAAGACAAGGTGTTCCTACATTGCGATCGAATCGGATCAGTTTTGCTGGACCAGTAAAAACAAATAGTGTGACACCGGCCTTATTCGAATAAAGAAATTACAAAAATGCATTTGATGTAAAAACTTGCTGAGTGTAATTCAAATGAAGCAAGACGTCTGTATGTGGATCAGTTTACTATTAGACGTCTTCCAAATAAGAAAATGTTTCAGATAATACATGAACACCTAAGAGATATTGGTTCATTTTAAAAACAAGTGCCAACAATGGGTGGTAGGCCTAACACTACTAGAACACTAAATTTTGAAGATCGGATAATACAAAACCCAATGAGAGAGTTGATGTACCCCGTCAACGTATTGAACAAGGTACATACAAGAAACAGCTGGAATATTTTAAAATATAATAATCTCTAAGATATGGTTACGAGCATGCATTCAAGTGCCAGGTGGTCATTTTGAATATTTCCTGTAAAACTTTTATGAAAATCAAAAGAGACTATATCTTGGAAACAAAGTAAAATAGAACATAATAATAGTAATCTTCTTTCAGTGTTTTTGTATCCCAGTTCACCCCTTAAGGGGGTGATTAAGATATACGCTGTATATATACATGTCAATGTCACAATAAAACAGTTTTAGCTTCTCTTGAGTCTTCCCCAGTTTTAGCTTCCCTTGACTTCCCCAGTTTTAGCTTCCCTTGAATCTTCCCCAGTTTTAGCTTCCCTTGAATCTTCCCCAGTTTTACCTTCCCTTGACTTCCCCAGTTTTAGCTTTCCTTGACTCTTCCCCAGTTTTAGCTTCCCTTGACTCTTCCCCAGTTTTAACTTCCCTTGACTTCCCCAGTTTTTACTTCCCTTGAATCTTCCCCAGTTTTAGCTTTCCTTGAATCTTCCCCAGTTTTAGCTTTCCTTGAATCTTCCCCAGTTTTAGCTTTCCTTGAATCTTCCCCAGTTTTAGCTTTCCTTGAATCTTCCCCAGTTTTAGCTTTCCTTGACTCTTCCCCAGTTTTACCTTCCCTTGACTTCCCCAGTTTTAGCTTCCCTTGACTCTTCCCCAGTTTTAACTTCCCTTGACTTCCCCAGTTTTAGCTTCCCTTGAATCTTCCCCAGTTTAGCTTCCCTTGAATCTTCCCCAGTTTTAGCTTCCCTTGACTCTTCCCCAGTTTTAGCTTTCCTTGACTCTTCCCCAGTTTTAACTTCCCTTGACTTCCCAAGTTTTACCTTCCCTTGAATCTTCCCCAGTTTTAACTTTCCTTGAATCTTCCCCAGTTTTAGCTTTCCTTGACTCTTCCCCAGTTTTAGCTTTCCTTGAATCTTCCCCAGTTTTAGCTTTCCTTGAATCTTCCCCAGTTTTAGCTTTCCTTGAATCTTTCCCAGTTTTAGCTTCCCTTGAATCTTCCTCAGTTTTAGCTTTCCTTAAATCTTCCTGTCTTGATTCAAATGGTTGTTTGCTGATTGACCTTGTAGATAACCTTGCAAAGATAATCCCTCCCTATTCACAACTGCTGCAATACAGATTCTCTCTCACCCAATGACCTTTATATTAGCAACAAATACCCATCCCCCCTTTTTCCCACCCTCTTGTTATTGGTGAAAGAAGTAATGGTTTACTCAGTGACACCCCTTATCCCTCTTTCTAGCCACAGAACAAAGGTCAAGGCTGTCTGACAGGAGCTTAACAATGATTAGTACCTGCTGTGTGACTCAGTAACAAAAAGATTGGTTTTAAGAATTATTGAGGAAAATACTGATTATTGATTATCATTTACCGACTGTGCCATAGTCAGCTTCGGCCCAGCCCTATTATAAAGAATTGTTGTTAACTACTGGTATCTTGAATCTTACTATACTTAAAGTGGACGGAGCTATTTCATAAATCTAAGCGTGACACAACATATTATTTGTTAATAATTGAGGTAGCCTTGTTTTGATTTACAATTTATTGTGAACAAATAACATAAAAAAAAGTGAGAATTACTTGCCCAAATTTGTTCATTCCTAAGTAGATTTGAAATACCTGCATGAAATAAGAAGGCACTGCCCTCCACCTATAAGTATCAGTATTAGGTTAAGTATTGCTTATATAAGAAGACTAGCCAATATATGGTATCAATATATAAAATAAATTACGATTTAAGCCTAAGTAAATTACCTAGAAAGCTTTGGTCAGGAACAACCAGTATTTCTTTAGGTCTGCTCAGTTATCATTTTGTAAAAAAACAAAAAACAACACATTTAGTGAGTATTAATAGTATAAATGGGTGAGTAGTAAAGCGCAATACAAGGAGCCTACCCCAAGAGTCCCCGCTTAGCCTCTCCTATTCAATCCTGCTTTTACCCTGTGGTGTATCCTAGGGCCTGAGTATAGTCTCGTGGTGAGGGTTGGTTGGAAAGCTCAGCAGAAACCAGGATAGGTGAAGAAGAGAGAGAGGAGGCTGGCCAGGGCCTGATCTATTGAGCTTGGAACAAGGCCTGAGTATAGTCTCGTGGTGAAGGTTGGTTGGAAAGCTCAGCAGAAACCAGGATAGGTGAAGAAGAGAGAGAGGAGGCTGGCTAGGGCCTCATCATTTGGGTCCCAGTACAGTGAGCTGGAAGCCTCTGATTGGTAGCAGAGGTCGAATAGATAAATGTGGCAGCACCCACAACCTCAGTAGAGGGTGCCACTGTTAAAACAGGCATACCTGGAGACCACGGCCAACCTTGTAAGCTGGTGGCTGAAGCAAACCAAACTCGAGATATAAAAAGTTAAGGCCATATTGAGAATAAGGGGTAAATACCACAGATATGATTTGGGACATTAAATAATGGTACTATGACGAGAATAAAAGAGTAGACAGTGGATATGATGGAGAAAAAGGAAAATCAACGTGTTTGGAATGATTAAAACAAAGTGGAGGAGGAGTGGTGGCATGTTGGACTTTACTGATGTGAAGAAATAAAGGAAGGAGAAATGGCATAGGTTTTGTAGTGAAACAAGGGTTGCAGGTAGAGGTGGAAGGTATAAATGACCGTATAATCCGACTATTAAGGATGATAATAGCTAATACAGGAAAGAAGGTGAAGGTGATACAAATGTATGTATCACCAGTGGGATGCCCAATAGAAGATTAGAAAATAAGGACAAGTTTGAAGAAGAATTGAAACGGCATATCGGAAAAAGAGTGGTAGGTAGTAAGTAATACATAAGTAGAAAAACAGGGAGGGTTTTAGGAAGTGTTGGGAAATGATAGATGGGGAGAGAAAGATCAGACACCTTAGCTTAGTCGATAGCCAATCTGTCTACTTAGCTTCGATTCCCGGCATGGCCGAAAAATTTATCATTGGTTAAATGTGAGTTTAGCCTTTCAAAGTGATAAATTAACGGCTGGGGAATGGATGTTATGCCTGTCCTAGTCTTAAGTTGGATTATAAGACACATGAAGCTATGACAGGAGCAAGTCAATAGTGTAAAATATTGAGTTAAATAAAAAACTGACCCGGACCATAGACTAGAAACAGTAATGGATTTAAAGTAAAGATGGGGAGAGAGAAATGAAGAAGGTAGAAGGTTTAGGGAATAATGTAAAAGGAATGGAATAAAAGTTGAAAACGGTTGATACAAATATTTGATAGAAAGCCATAAAATTACTAGATACAGTTTGTATGAGTAGTAAAGGTTGGTAATAGATTACTTCCTCCTAAGCAAGGACAATCAAAGATACACCATACTGTAGCCAAGAAGATGACACAATGTGTTTCTTTAGATAGTGACAATAGGTTGCTGGTGGCAGGCATAGGAGAGTGGGGATGAGAGTGGGGATGTAGGAGAAGAGTAGCAAAACAAAAAAGGATGAGGGTGAGGAGGCTTAAAAATGAAGAGGAAAAATAACTATATTTAGGAAAGCCAAGAAGCTGAATGGAAGGAATACGAGTAGTTTAAGAAAAGTTTGTTAGAGTTTTAAGAGCAAGCCAAAGGAAGGAGGAAGGAAACAAAGGAAGAGAATATGGATAATATAAAATCAAAGTGCATGATACAAAAGGCTAGGAAGGCAAGGATGCAAAAGTGGACAAAGATGCTGAAAAGGCAAGTGGAAGTAAGGTGTAATATAGCTAAGTAAGAAACAAGAGGAGGGAGAAAAGGCAAAAATGTTAGAAAGATGGATGAAGCAGGAAGAATGATGAAGATAGGATAAGAAGGGAATTATGGAGGGGATATTTTGAGAAGGTGTTTAACTCGGAAGAAGAGGGCGTGGATCTCGCATAGAAAGAGGTGGAGGATTGATTAAAGAAGATGAAACAGAGGATGCGACAGGTCAAAGCACCAGGAGTGGCTGAATTAACAGAAGAAATGATAAGAGCTGCAGGAGAAACAAGAATACAATGATTATACAGGGTGCTGAGAGTGATATGGAAGGAGAACAAGGTAACATGAAACAGTAAAAAGGGAATTAAATTACCAATCTTTAAGAAAGGAGATAGGAAAAGGTGTATGAACTATGGAACTACGAACCACTGTACAAAAATATATCGGATGTCAATGGAGAAAAAAATAAGAAAGAAAATGGAAGGACGAAGGAGAGAGGAATAGCACAGATTTAGGGAACAATAGACAACAGCAACTTATGAGCAGAATATATTAATTTGGAGAAGACTTAATAATGGAATTTATAGATGTGAAGAAGGTGTAGCATGAAGATAGTAGAAGTATGGGAACTAATATAAGAAGCATAAATTGACAGGCCAGTAATAAGGAGTGTAAAGAGTATGTATATTGATAACAGAAGCAGTGTTAAGACAAAGTAAAATGAGGGAAAAGTTTCAACAAAGAGTGGTAGGATATTATTTCTTGTATGTAACTGAAATTGTTAGTTTATTTATTTTGTAGTAGGAAATTATTTATTGTATGTCCTGAATTTTCTTCAGAAATGTCTTATTATTATTATTATTATTAGTTTCTGAGTTTAATAATGTTTTGTGTAGCCCTAAGCTTCAAATAATGAGCTACAAACATTAAGTCAGCCTCAGGAAGGACTTCAGTAACTGGTGATAGCCATGCTTGAATGGTTAAGCCCTTATGATATTTTTACAAGCAAAGCTTGACTACTGCAATTTAAATTGTAACTAAGAGATAAAGTGAACAATGAACAAATAAAGCTTTAAACTTGGCATTATTACCTCGAACAAACTATTGTTTTTTTTCCTTTGTGTGTATTTTATAATGCAAAATATATATTTCTATGAAAAGAATATATTATTTCTGGAGTGAAAGAGATGTAAAATTATACTAACTAAAGAATAAAAAGTTTCAAGGCATGTAATAAAAGGACACAAATACTTTGTGACTTGGACCACAAATATGAATTTGAAGAGCTGAGTAATAATTAAGTAAATTTTTAGATGACAATGTTGATAAAATATGTACCAAAAGCATGTAAACCTGATTTATGAATGTTGTCTATAGCCTTTGTTGAGTATCAATTAAAGTTCAAGTTATTTAGATTCCAAATGAATTGGAGCTCTTGTTGAAAAAAATGCTAGTAGATAATATAAATGAATCTCTAATAGATATAAACTAAAATGTTTAAAACTGAATGCAGATTCTTTATTTAACTCTGCTTGGAGAAATACACATATTTACTATATTATAAATAAATAACTCTTGAAGAAAATTAAGGATTTTTTTAAAATTAAACAGCCTAAAACTTCATTTACTGCAAAAGTAAATAAAAATATATGAATTTTCCATGTTCAGTTATCTGGTACTGTATTCATCATCAATCAATTTTAAAATTTAAGGGTCCAAGCCTAGAATGTATATACAACATTTAATTTATTATCTAATGATTAACACTAACAAGTCAATTCAACAAATTTTTCTTCAAACAGTTAAATATATTGCACATAAATAACTAAACAAAAGCCTAGAATATTTGTTGAAGAACACTATTTTAGAACTAATAGTTTCATCACTTACTATTTACATTTTATACTTGTACAGTATGTTTATATTGTTACAAATTGATTTAATTGGATTATTTTCTTTCTCCTATGCAGAAAACATGCCATAGTTAAGTTAGTTTTAGTTCCTCAAATTTTACATCCAAGCCTTCGTCAATTTTGAGAATGCTTTGAAAATATTGTCACTGGGTATAAAGCTTTGAGGGGCAGAGATTTATTCTTCTAGTTTTAACTTGTGTGTTTGGAAATCTATAAAAAAAATCTCTTCTTTTTTTAAACACTCAGCAAACTTTACGAACAAATAAGTACAAGTTTGTTATAAAAAGTCACATACTTACACTATTTTTAAGTGTATTTTTATGCCATGGCTACTTTAATGGACAATTTTGTGTTGAGTTACACAAAAATTTGAGTATTCTAAATATAATTTTTTTAAAACATTGCACCTTCAAAGATTCTGTAAAAACTAATGATGCAACAATTATTGGTTTTATAAACATGTATAAGACGATGCAGTGTTCTCCCCAGGATCCTTAGAACAGGCCAGGTTGATTTTACTGACGGCCTGGCTAAAATCAATGTTTGTTGCACAAATCATCAAATATTGCAAAGTCTTTTTACATTTCCCCGCTTAAGCTACTTAATAATGCCACCCGGCTAGCAACATTTTCTGAAGAGAAACTGTCATGATTACAGCTACCAGAAATGTAAATACTTACATGGTAGTTGTCATTTATATTAAATAAAACTGTTGCTGTTTTAAATATGAACGTTTTAACTTATATTTTTCTGGTAAATATGATCATCATCTTCCATCTCCAGTTATCTGGGTGTAGTTGAAGAATGCTCTCCATTTTGTCCTGCCTTGCCCTTCTATATTCCTTCCAAAGTCAATCAAATATAACAAATGACCATGAAATATTAGCACTACAATTAATTCAGATTTGACTAGTAAATAAATTATTATAAATTTTAAAATTGGCTTACTTATATTGTAAATGAACTTTCATACTAGTATAACGTATCATTCATATCATAAAGGGTCAACGAAAAAAGGTGTCTGGGATTGCATAATTAAATATCTTCGAAATATTTGACTAATTTATGTGATTTTTGCTGTTAACAATATAATGATAAGCCTGGCCTTGGCTGCACAATAACGACAACTAAACCGCCATGCTATCAGTCTGATGGGGAACGTGCAACAGAAAACACAATGTGTGTTGTTTGACGTTGAGTTAAAATCAGTTGTAAATGTGTGTAAGTGTGTAAGTGTGTATACACTAAAGGAAAACTTGAAGCGGGGAAAGCCAAGGCCAAATGTGCACATTGCCTCACTTTGATGTACTGACACAAGTTGGCTCAGCTAAGTTTGTCTTGTTCTGTTCGCCATCACTGCCTCGCCTCCAATTTGCCTCTAGTGTATACAATATACACACCTTAACAGTGCAACATCCTTTTTGAAGTATGTATGAACAAGCGCCTACACTTAAGACTATCACTAGTTGGTTTAATCAATCTAAGAAACAGTAAATGTAGACATAAACAAATCTCTAGGCTGACCACCAACATTTGAAAAGACTGTGGACTGTAAAGGCATGTCAACCAAGCAGTGAGACTGAGTCAAACAAAGTGAACAAGGCCTAAAAAAGTAAATTGCTTATTATAGTTTGAAACTTGTAATTTCAAATAGTACCATTCAGAACTCACTCCAGAAGCGTTTGTGATTGCATGGATTCAAGATTCAGCTTAAACATGAAATTAAAATTAAAGGTTGTCCAGAACAAGATTAATTCGCTACATTTATGCTAAATAAATTTGACAATACCCGCTTCGGTGACCGCATGGTCTTAGGTGCTACTCTCCCAATAGACTAGACTGCCAAAGACAGGGAGATCAGGGTTTGATCCTGGTCGGGTACAGTGAGAGTGGTTTTTCCTAAATGGTTTTCCACTCTCCCTTCATGCAAATGTGAGTGCCCTGTCTCTAAATTAAAAACCTTTCTAATCCCTATCACATTAGTGTATTAAATTAGTACATAGGCGTACCGAAAAGGTGATAAGAAGTGGTGCTAAAAGAAATTAACAATGATGAACGTTACTTAAAAAGAATATGTTTAGTGACTTCCCACATAAATGGCCATCTTAAATTGGCAGAATTTCATAATTTGGAGAACACAGTGACCGAACAAAATGTATGAATATGTTTGTGACAGTCTCAAATTGAACATGTGTGGTTTAATGTATTGATTGCATTGTAGGTTCTTTCATTTTTGTGGCAAGAACAATTATAGGAAACATTTATTTAGACATGTTTCTAAATTTTATTTCTCTCTAATTGAATACAAACAGAGAGAAAAATCAATTTCTGTAAATTTTTTAGCAAGTTGTTGTCTTAAAGTGCGCCCTGCTCTCAGTCAGAGGTTTCTAGACCAATGGATTTGGTAGAGGTGGTCCAGTCTCATGTCCTACAAGAAGTCCTGATCTGACACCATTAGCCTTTTTCATGTGGGGCTACATGAAAAACCTTGTTTACAGAGAAAATTGTTGTGATTTGAGACCCCTTAGAGGGAGAGTGACTTTCACGCCTGAAATAATTCACTTCTGTTTGGATGTATGTAGAGCTACAAATGGTGCTCACAATGAAACATTTAAGTTTAGATTAAAGCTTGTAATTTATCCGTACATTTTATTAAATAAACCTTTTACTTTTTCAACTTATTTCAGATATATTTTATTATGAAATCCCACACTTTTTTTGATTACCTGCATAATATAAAATACATGGAATCCTAAGCGTGATCATACAATATCAAGTTTAAATGTACTAATTTTCCTGAACACCTAGTTTATGATTACAGATAATGATACTTAATATAATATAGCTAAATATTAGGAACATGCAAAATTCGCATTTGTGTGTAACGCAAATTTTTATGCAAATTCTATTTTCATGCAAATAACCCAAATTTAAGTGTTTTTTTCCTAAATAAACACAATTTTCTTTTGTAATTTGGCAAATACCATGTCATGCAATATAGTTTTCAGCCTGGTAGCACCGGCAATAGCGGTATACCAGTGTTGCTGTAAAAATGGATATTATCCGTGTTTACTTATTTTAAAGGTATAAAATGGATCACAGGCTGTATTATGAGTATTTTCACAGATATTTAGGTTTTTTTAGGTTAACATAAAATATCACAATTTCTACTTTTACACATTACAATACTTAAATTTTGATTTTGATAAATCAATAGATTGATTCTTTGTTTTCAGCCTTTAAAAGATTTCACACTAAGTCCAAGTAAGGACATTATTATAGACATGGACCTTGCTACAGGCAGTCATGTTTGGCAAAATGTTATCTTCTTTATTTTTATTCCCTTCTCCTTATTCGATATTAGTTTAGTCTACTATGACGACATGTTTCAGTGATATTATTGTTTGGTCTAAACATAAATTGATAATCGATTATTTTGATATTGCCATTTGTAAAACATGAAGATAATTATATTTAAAGATCAATTTTGACATTACTTAGCATGAAATGTTTTGTGCTTATTTATATTTGATTTTTCTCTGAATATGTTAATAAATAGTTAACTACACAATATGAGCAAATAATTTAGACAATTATAACTTAGTTTTTTTTTTAACGAATACTAATTTGACTCATATTTATGTAAATAATAACATCGCTTTCAGCATATTATACCATCACTTTTTGAGAAAAATAACACCACTTTTCCCCTAAAAATTACCTCACCTTTTGAATGTCTCTATTAGTTATATTTACATTTTAATTTTTTTATTTAATATAAATTATTGTTTTTTTAAACACTTTGTGGAAAGTGAAAATATTGGCATAGCTAAAGCTAAGTGGGTGAGTTTGATTACCTTGCAACTACTACTAACTGATACGTACTAGTACACTTGCAGCCAGCCGGGCTCGCACAGCACCCACTTGACATCTAGGCCCCGGCCCCGGGCAGTTTCTAGGTCAGTTTCTAAAAAGCTCCAACCCCCCACCCTGAAAGGTGGGATGATCCGGATCAGGCCACATACCTGGGCAGGCGAGAACTAACTCCTTCCCCCCTACCATTATACATTGTATGATCAACACCGGGGACTCATGCCTACCACCTGTCCAGGGTGGTACCTGGAGCTGTTTACTTCCGCTAACAGAAGCGACCTTACGATCTCCACTCTTTCCCGTGTGTAGGGGATGGAATTACGCACATTGCACGTGGGAAAGTAGTTCCCTACTACTCGTGTGTATGAGTGGAGGCGCCCATGTTCTAGCACATGCACTACTAACTGTCCAGGTTAGCACCGGAGCTCTATAACGGCTCACCACACGAACAGAGAGGCCCAGGCCCACAGGTCCAGAACGCCAGGAGCCCTGACCCCACCCCTCTACCAACGTCATCGCTCGTCGGCGATTAAACTGCACTGCCCCACAGTGCCCAAACATTTTCTGGGCCCGCGCCATGACCGGAGCCCGTGACGTGGGCTTTCGGCCTAGCCCTGTGTACTACTTATAACAAAAGTAGTTCACTGGAGGCATGCCAGTCCGCAGGGCTACCCCGAGCACCTGTAGGTAACCAATGCAAGCATCAGTCTATCTGGCACTATTAAAAATAAACTCTGCAACTATTAAAATAAACTTTATTAGTTTCTTCTATTTTAATCATACCAATGCTAATAAAGCTATGATAAACGAAATTATATTTTTGTAATAATTTTATAGTAAAAAAAAAAAGACAACTTTAACGACAATGTTACCATGATGAAAGTAGATACATCCCATTAAGCATTGACATCTAGATTTTTAAATCTATTGGAAATATATTGCTACGCATAATTTATTTATTAAATAAGAATAACCACTAGATGTGGTTATTTATTATGTTATGAAATGACTGTATTCGTTGATTGTGATTAATTATTATTATTACTATCATTATAAGTGTTGCATCACTAGTGGTAACAAAAGTTTTTTCAAGGAACTACGATTCCTCTGAAACATTAGAAAACATATTTTCACTGGGATGGGGAAGTTGAGTTGCTTTTAAATCTCCAGAGTCTGACGGAAACAATCCACTGTCCCTACAAGACTTTTGGTGAGATTCCGTCTCGTCCGTGACACGAGTGAATATTGTGTTACTAGTGTGTGGTGTGTCACGAATATTGGGTTCTGTTACAACAATGGGGAACACATTACCAGGAGAATGTGTGGTCTTATGAACTTCCGTATCACTTGAGACATTTGTAAACATACTATTACTCGTGCGAGGATTCTTACACTCCTCAGGTTCATTTGAGACAGTAGTGAACATGCCCCCGCTGGTGTGGGAAGACTTACCAAGCTCGGTTTTGTTCGAAATAGCTGTAAACACATTGTCACTAACACGATTCTCCTGTCGAATGTTAGACTCATCTGTTGGGATTGTAAACATGCCATTGGCATGTATCCTTTGGTGAACTTGCAAGGCGCTCATCTGAGCAAATGCCTTCCCACACTGAGCGCATGAGTGAGGCTTGTATCCCGTATGGATACGTGTGTGAATCTGTAGCGAACTCATTTGAGTGAACTTCTTATCGCAGCCATTGCAAGCATATGGCTTGATGCCACTGTGGGTGCGTGTGTGAGCTTGGAGTGCACTCAGCTGAGCAAATGCCTTCTCACACTGCCGGCAGCGATAGGGTTTGTCACCGGTGTGAGTGCGTGAGTGGGCCTGCAGTGCACTCAATTGCGCAAACGCTCTGTCACAATGGTCACAGGAATACGGTTTCTCGCCAGTGTGCGTCCGGACATGACGTTGGAGAGAGCCCACTTGTGAGAAGCGCCGTGAGCACACCTCACACTGGTATGGGCGGTCTCCTGTGTGTGTGCGAGTGTGTGCATTGAGTGCACTGATCTGAGTGAACTTCTTGTGACATTCTCCACAGGAGTAGGGTTTCTCTCCAGTGTGGATGCGGCTGTGAACCTGCCGATACAATATTACACATGCATTAACAAATGGATCAGTTCCAAAATTATGACATTTCTATCATTCCAATTATTGGTTCCAAAATTACGCTGATTATATATGTTTGACTCTCAGTTACAAATCTCACTCAATTACATGTATTATAAATAAGCTACATGTCAAAATATTGAAAATAGTATATATATTTCAAAGCGTAAATATAAGTAATGATAAAAGTATTTTATTTGGTGGGCAAACAAGTTAGTGATTATTTATATTATATGAGAATTTCACGTTTTTCAAGTGCAGCATTGTTTTTGTGTCTCTGAAACAGGACTTTTGGGTGTTTTACATTAATTATCTGGAGGTAGTATGGACATAAAAAATGCAAAGAATTTGTCTATTGAAAATTAGAAACTATTCTTATGACAATTATATTCAATTCAATGTATGCATTCATAAGGAATTATATATATTTTTAAATAGTCATAGCATAGACATGACTTATGCTTAGAATTACAACGTCTCAAGCTGAACTTTGCAAAAGACTATAACTATCAATACAAAAAAACACCAAATAAACACAAGATTTGTGGAATCAAAGTAAGAAGAAAATTTACATGGAGTGAGAAGTGGTAAGAATGTTTCGACTTCCAACCCCGGCTTCTAAATAAAACCTTATAATATTATAATAATATATGGTAAATATATCATTTTAATTTTATACTTTTTTATTCCTTAGGAATATCTGACACCTTGGCTCAATCAGTAGCGTTTCTGTATTCTGAACTAAGGGTCTCAGGTTCGATTCCCGGCATAAACGAAAAATTTATCATAGGTGAAATGTGGATTTACCCTTTCACAGTGATGAATTAACGGCCAGGAACTGTATATTGTGCCTGTCCCAGTCTTAAGTTAGATTATAAGGCATATGAAGCTACGACACACCTAGCAAGCCGGTAGTGGGAAAATGAATTATTATTTAATGTGTATCTAATAAATCACTGTTAAACCAATTTTAGTCCAGAGTGGACAAGCGATATTGTAGTAAGTTCTGATCACTAACCACATGATCTATGTGTCCTGTAAAATTGTAAAATGTAGAAGCTGGGCTTAATATTTGCCGACTGATTAAAAATATTTCCAAAAGTCACAATTAATATGTTTTGTATCAACAAAATTTCACAAAATAATAGAGCGTGCACAAAATTAGATGTTTTTCTGTAAAAATACAAAATAATAGCGCGTGCACAAAATTGGATGTTTTCTGTAAAAATACAAAATACAAAAATAATTAGTGACAAATCCTAAAAAAAAAATTATTATTTTTAAGTGTGTACAAAGCTTCAAAACTTTAACTTGGCTCCAAAACAAATGTCAGCTTCGTCTTCACTTTAAAAAAAATCCAGCTTTGACAGTTATGAATCTTTCCCAATAAAAATATTGAAAGCTAAAATATTCCATTTATGGTCATTATTGAAATTCTGAGCTATTGTATATATAAGTAATATTTATTAATGTGGGGACAAAAATGAAGTGGCATGTAAGTTGTGATAGTAAATTAATCACTAAAACAAAATATTATAAACAATTGTGCAATATAACTATTCCAAGTAATTTTAGTTCATAAAATTATGTATAAATAATCACTATTTTATATTTTTTCAATCATAATATATTCAATTTGAAATTGCTTCAAATCGAAAAAATTGAGTTCACACACCCCTAATTATTTTGCATGTTTTCTCCTTTTAAATAAACCAAAACAAATGGTAGAGTTGGTCACCAACAAATTATCAAATTGTTGTAGTAAAAAGCTAAAAAGAACATTTTGAACATATAAATAAGGTTTTATCAACTTTTTAGAAATAAGAACAGTTAAAAATATCTTAATAGCAGACATCTTCTGGACTCAAAAAAATATCCGCTACTAAGATGTGTTCGTTATTGGGATTTTTTTTAATGACATTGCATGAACAAAGTTTAATCTCCATGAACCTATAAACTGTGGATGTTAACTATATCAATCTAATTGCTGTACTGTGTAGTATTTTTTGCAAGATAAATATGACTAATGAATAAATATTGTTCATAGCTTTGTGTACAGATTGCAGATATACAAAACAATTTGCAAATAAAATGAAATGTGAACAGTAATCCTTCCGTACTGTTTATGTGCAAACGATCATATACCAAACTGTTAGAACATCCCCGCTGATGGATTGAAAGGGGTGGGAGGTATAACCTTGAAGTACCATAGTCAATATTACATAGGTAAGACTATTTCAGAAACTTTCACTAATGTGGGAAGGCGGTACTGTTAACACCTCACACGAGAAATCAGTAATCCTAACATTACTACAGTAAAACACTACATGGCCTGGTGTTTTCAATGTGTGTCTGCTGTTTGAAGATTGTTATGCATAAATATGTGTTTCTAGCAGTGACCGTTTCTGTTATTGGGAAGTTTTTTTCACCTTAAGATCCCATATTATTTTTCCGGGGAAATATAAGTAGTTTACTTTAAAGAAGTATATATCCGCTGTTAAAAGTGTCCATTAAGGGAGATTTCAAGTCCTCCGAAATTTACAAAATTATTAATACACAGATAAAGATTGAGCAGAAATTAAAACTATAATAAAATTGTATTTTTTTGGCAAAATTTAATAATTTGTCTAGCATATCTATGCCACTCTAGAAATCATTGTATAACCTATGTGAATTGCTAACTGCAGAAAGGAAACATAAAAAAAAATTTCAAGAGAAACCAAAAATATTTTGCAATCCAGGATTTGTTCCATATTCACAGTAAATGTTATTTTTTAAAGTGCCTTCACACAAAGGTATTCTACAGTACATGTTTGCTTTAAGAAGTAAACAATGCATCTATTTATAGTAGCTAAGAATTTGTAAATGTATGTATTTGTTAGACATGTTTCCTTTTTGTGGTTAGTAATTAATTAATGATAAATTCAATAAATAAAATAGTTACAAGTTAGAAACTAATATCAGCTGGATCAGTTACTTTGACTTCGGCCAAGTTTATCAACCTAGTGTTATATGAAATAATATTATGCCAAAAAAGTTTGGGATTGAAATAGTGTCTAAGAGTATAAAATTACCACATATTTACGAGTAAAAGAAGTTTGAAAATATGGATTAATCACCCGATTGATCCAAGAGAAATGTGTTTATATAAAATGTCATACTTGATACAAGTAGCAATATCCTAAGGCATCTTTCAGACGAGCATACATGTTCTGGTTCATGGGAGCTGATAAATACCTTGAGCTTGTAAGGTAACACAGCTGCTGGTCGATATTCTACAATGCTTAAACTAGAAGAGGCTAGAATATTAATGCATGCAGTTCAAATTAAAAAGTAAAAACAAAATAGAACTTTGAACATGCCCCATTTAATAATTTTGTATGATAAGTGGCAGTTTTTAAAATCTGTTCCATGAACTTAAAGAAGACGATGTAAAGTTTTTATAAATTATTTCTGAATGTCAGTGTAATCTTTTGATGATATGAATAGTATTTTAAACTAGAGTTAGGGTCGAATCCACTATTTTACAAATCCAAATTCCCAATAAAAATTTCCAATTTACCTTTGGATCACGAATCCCGAAAATCAAATTCGAATCTTGAAAAAAATTATGAACATAAAGATCAAATATAAATATAAAAGACTAAGAGAAAATAAAGATAGTTACTTAATATTAATATTCTTTCTTATAATCCATTCATTATAACAGTCATACATTCAGTTTAGTGTTAAATTACTGCTCTGAGGTCCAGTTGTTAAGTTTATTCTGTAATTAGAAATGGTTCTGAGCCACCAATAATCTGTATTAGATCTCTAAAACAAATTTCACTTATAAGATATTTTTTTAAATCGAGTCTTGAATCCAAAATTTTCTTGAATCGTCGAATCGTGAATATCCCTATAGATTAAAGGGCCCATCCTGATTCTTAACTATTTGCCCTGGAAAAGAGATACAAATAGGAAAAAATTGCATCAAATTTCCAGTTGGCTTTATTTGATTTCTATATTAATTACAGCTTTTCCTATTTTTGCAAAAGTAGGAAAAGAGAGAGTTTTGAGAAAGTATTAGGGAAAGAAGGGTGGGGAGTGAAAAACTAGGAGAGTAGAAGGCTGTTGGAGTTATGTGCGAGAAATAAAATTAAAATGCCAAACAGCTGGTTTAAGAAAGTAAAGAGAAGGTCATAAGATCACTCAATATAGTTGGGATGGGGAGCAGAAGTCGGTGATAGACTACTTTATCATGGACGAAGAAATGAAAAGGCAGACCTTAAATATCAAGGTAATACCAAGTGTGCGTCCCTAGATATAGTGACCACAGGTTGTTGGTGGCAGACATAAAGGGATAGGGATGTAGGAGGAAGGTATTAAGACAATAAAGAAGAATAAGGGTGTGGAGGCTAAAAAATGAAGAGGAAAGAGAGCTGTACCAAGAAAGGCAAGAAGCTTAATACCAAAGGATGAGATGTAAAGTGTAGAGGTTGAGTGGGAAAGGTTTAAGAACAGTTTGTTGGGAGCAGGAGGGATCGAGGTTATTGAGGTATCGAGTTCGACAGCCCCACAGTTAACACTCCTCAAAAACCTCATTCTCATGGCCTCCACTTTCCTTATCTCTCTTACATTCAATGTCCCAGTTTCTGCTGCGTATGTAACAATAGGTATAAAGTACAACCTATACAGCACTACCTTACACTTCAAAGGCACTTCTCTTCTCCATAGAAAGTCTCTTATACACCTATACAACAACTTCGACCCCCTTCTGCCCTTTTCCCTTTTCTTATTAGAGCCTCTCTACTCCCACCCTTCGCCTCAATCAAGCTTCCAAGATATTTTACGTTCTGTACTTTTCTCAGCTCTACTCCTTCCAACTTTATAGCTTTACTAAGCAGTCATCAATCTTCTTTGCCATTACCATCACTTCACACTTTGCGGTGCTAAATTTCACTCCACACCCTTTCACTTTCTCATTCCATTCCTGCAACTGTTCCTGTACTTCCTCTTCCTTCTCCTCCATGTCATCAAGTCCTCAGCAAACATCATGGCTTTCATTTTTTCCTCACCGAGTTTTCTTGCCAATTAATTCATGACCATTTTCATTACCATTACAAAGAGTAGTTGTGGGAGTGCACTCTACAGCTTCACATTTTTTTTATTTGGAACCACTTTGTCTACCCTTCTCTGTCTTAACACAGCTCCTGTTATCCTCCACATACCTACTCTTTAATATTTCGCTTTCCATTTTATCCTCCTCTGTTGCTTTTCAGGCTTTATTTCTACTATCCACATTACCAACGCCTCCTCAACATCCATGAATACCATTACTAGGACCTTTTCCAATTCATAGCTTCTTTCCATCAGCTGTCGTGTAGTGAAGATCAAGTCTATTGTAGACCTTTGTTCCCTAAATCCGTGTTGTTCTTCTCTACACCTTCATTTCACTTTATTATAATTTTTTCTAGTATATTCTTAAATATGTTTGTACAGTAGCACATTAGCATTATTCGCCTATAATTCATACACCACTTCCTGACTCCTTTATTAAAAATAAGTAATATAATTGCTTTCATCCAGTTTTCCAGTATTTTGTGCTCCGTCCAAATCATTCTCAGTGCCCAGTATAACAGTGTATACCTACTTCTCTGCAGCCCCTATCATTTCCACAGTTAGTTCACCCAAACATGGTACTTTTCCTTGTTTCATCCCCTTTAATGTACCCACCTCTTACCCGTGTTGGACCCAATCCCTCCTTTTCTACTAATTATCCATGCTCCTCTGCTTTACTCTCATCCCCTTCCTTTTTCAGGCTGAGCAACTCCAAATATATGCTCAATAGTTACTTTTCTCTTTCTCCTGTCTTCATTGTTCTTCCTTATTCATCTATAATTCTAACTGCATGCCCTTTCTCTCACTTCCTGTTACACACCCCACTTCCTTTCACATTCCATCCCAGCATCTCTGTCCATTATTGGATCCAATCCTTCCTGGCTTCCTGTACCACACTCTTTGCTCTTTTCTTCTTCTCTCTATAGTCTTCTTCTGTTTCCTCATTCCTATCCTTAAAACTCCTTCTGTAAGCTTTATTCTTCTCCTCCATTTCTTCTTTAATCCAATTGTTCCACCAGGGTGTCTCCTTCCACTTCCTCTTATCACATGTCCTCCCACATACCTCCTCTGCAGCTTCGACCAAACTTTTCTTAGACCTTTCTCCCCCTCTACACCTTGCATATTATCTTTGGGCCTTTCTTATATACACTTTTCTTTCCTTTTCATTTTTAAGCCTCCAAACCTTTATCCTTCTTCATCATGGTTGACCATGATCAACCTATAACCACGCTGCCATAGTCCAGTCTGTGTTTTACTCTCTTCTGCTCAAGAAGAAGACTGATGTACCCCAAAAATTACATAATTAGGTGTTTTGTTGTGTTTTAATTTTGAATGTTGAGGCCTACAATTTTTTGGTAAGTATAATGGATTAAATTATGAAGAGATTGAAACAAATGAATAAGAACAATGACTTCAAGGCTTTGGCTTTTCCTGATGATGTGGTGATCTGGGGAAGCACCAAACAAGTGCAACACAAGTTAACGTGGAATTGCGAGTTTAATGTGTTTGGCCTCAATATAAGTTAGACAAAAACCCTTGTTATGAAAGTCAGCAGACCAAATTTCGGGCAAACATCCAAATGAATGGGTTGAAACTAGAGGAAATTGAGCGCTTCCAGTACCCTGGCAGTGTTGTGACATGAGATACCCGATCTCATGCTGTAATTACGAAGGTGTTTTCATAAGGACTACATATAACTAGAGAGCACTAACTTTGTAGAGTTTCTTGCTAAACAGGACGCCTGTAAAGGTTTTCTCCTAAGGACTAAACATACCTGCAGAGCACTGACTTGTGAAAATCTCTTGTTACACAGGACACACATAAACGGTTTCTCTCCTGTGTGTGTCCTGCCATGAACCTGAAGAGCGCTGATCTGCGAGAACTTCTTATCGCAGTCAGTACAGGAATATGGCTTCTCCCCGCTGTGTGTCCTCGCATGGACCTACAATAATTATAAACCATTACAGAATTTAATAAGCATTTTAATAAACACCATGGAAAGAAACATCAATACAATATATACTTGTAAGTATATCTTGGGGAACTATGTAAGTATATTTGATATCTGATGAAACTAAAAATTATCTATAGTGCAAATATTTAAACTCTTGACTTTCATTATTCAAATTCTTAAATTTTAACAATTCTTTGATTATGAAATATGATTCATCAACATTAACAATTTTCAATATTTGTCCATGCATTTAGCCAGACATTATAATATGTTATTTATGTATATTGTAAATATTGTAATTAAGGGTTTGCGAACGGTCACTTGATACAACTTGGTATTTTTTTACTGGTGTAAATATTTTAAATAGGATGGCAACATTTTATATAAATTCACATGAATGATAATCTCACTGAAATTTAAAACTTTAATTGAAAAATTGTTTTCAGACAGCCAAATTATTAATTAAAAAAACACTTAGAAACTATGTTCTTATGAATAATTATAAATAATATTAGCTAAGGTTTGGTTACGAATTTCAAGCCAAACTTTAAAAAATATATATATAAAATTTTAGACCTAGTTTGTTATTAAAAATAACAAAAAATACACACAATCCCAAATAAAAATGTATTAAATGCATACAATGAAAAAGCACCAAATTCTGAATATTGTCATATTGTTTATATAATAGAACTTTCACTCTCTGGGATATGAGAATTAAGAATTAAGGTATAAAAAATTGTGACATTAGATGGATTCTTGATTCTTTCAATACTAGTAAGAAGAGATGGTATTGAGGAATCAGGTTTGATATCTCTAATATTGAGAAATTTAAAAAAATATTTGGATAGAGTAGTGCCTAAATCAGCCAGTTATCAATAATGTATTCATCATGTATTATTATTCCTATGTCCTCTAATGATTAGGATATGGCAGTTATTTACTTCAAGTTATAGTATTTTTCAGTGGTGTATGATGTTAAAAAAAATTAATAAGAATCCTTAAATGGCTTGGACTGTTTTTAGTGCAATCTTGCAGTGAATTTAAGTATGTGACATTATGCAGAAATACCCTGATGTGGTCTCTATTGAGCCATTTGTGCTGTTACAAAACATATTTCTAGCTCCAGACACAAATGCTCTCTCTCTCTCTCTCTCTCTATATATATATATATATATATATATATATATATATATATATATATATATGGAATCATGTTTAAGCTAAAGATTCATCATTGAGATGAGCATAGATAAATCAATAAGAAATAAAAAATATACTCAAAACTATAATTTAGTTACATGTAAAAATATTTTTACCTTAATCCTAAAATATAATGAAAATTTAAATTCCCTCTACACATTCTACACAGCACTTTCCTTGATGTTCTCTGCGCATTTCTTTGGAGCAGCGACAGCATTGGTATCTCGTCATTATTTGTTTTTTTGACATAGAGAAAGCACAGATTTCCCTAGTTTGCAGTTACAGTTGATTTTGTTGAAAAGTTGGCTGGTTTACATTTAGGATTCCCACTATTTCCTGAAAAAGTGGTCGCGGAAGGTTAGACATTTCAAGAGGGCGTCGCACAAGTTCTCAGAGTAGCTTCTTAGCAATTTGACATCTTGTTATTGGTTTTTCTCCTTTACTCACTTTGTTACTAATATTTATCACATACAAATTTAGTAGAGTTAAATTGAAAGACACAAAGTGACCACCATCTTGTTTTTCTGCTGCATGACATGTGTTGTAAAAATCAATAATCTCGAGTTTTTGGTCTGTTCATTGATGTTTGGCTTTTCATGACATGTTGAGAGTAATAAAATTACTTTATTGTTTTTAGTCTTGTACTATACCATTGTTTTGGGACCATCAAAACAAAATAAAGATGAAATTTTTTTGTTTTTTTATAACTAAAATATCTCTCTTTTTCCGGCATAAGGTTCCAACAGCTGTGAACTTGTAAGCCAACATCTTGTTTGCTAAAAGGAGTGATGTGAACCATTTCTATTTGATCCTTGAACAGTTTTAGTCAATTATTTAACAAAATAGTCTGCAAGAGGTGTACCCCTAGTAGTACCTTTAGCAAGTTACAGGACGGTGTCAATCATGTATTTTGTGGAAGTGTCCCATGTCATTACTATTTTGATTACACATTTTGCTGGATTATTAGGTATGTACATCCTAAAACTGCATCTACCTCTAAACTTTAATAATTTTCCATCAAATGTAAGATAAGAATCCCTACAGCCTGTTATAAGATATTCTCAGAGTTCTTGTATTACAGGAAAGTGATATTATTTTCTTTCGTCTCTTGTTGCATGATCATCGAATCATATATATTCTATAATGAAATCAAACCTGTTGCAGCTCATAGAAGCTTTGTATCCTCTATTTCCTGCCAGTGTAATCAGAATTGAACATTTCCTTGGAAGTTAGATGACGTTCCTTTTGTGCAGTGGATAAAATAAGTATTACTAAAAATGCACAAAATTCGTCCTCACATAATGTAGAAAAGTAGAAGTATGTTCTTTATAATCTTTGCTTGTCTCTGATATCGCTTAATTAATGCATTCAATAATTTTATTACACATTTGGTCGGTAAAAAATAACGAGAATAATTATTTTATACAAGATCTATCTTTTGCATAATCCATTGGTCCCTGGCGAATGTGGACAATATTTTGTGCTGCTATATGAATAGGCTTATTTGATGATACAGAAGACCAATTACAGCCATCTTTACCTTTCAGACATTTTTTTACAAGTTATAATATAAGAATCACTGGGTAAAATTTTTCTTTGCTGATGATCGGTTGCATTGCTCGAACTAGGAAGCGCATTATCTCCAGAAGAAGTGGCTGTGAGCTTAGTTATCTTGTTCTAATTGTGCTTTTTTCATCACTAGAATAACACCAACATCATCACCATAATCTAAACTAAAATGTGTATCAGGCTTAATCTCAAGAACATAATTTGGATCATGATCACTATCATCACAGTCCACAGTATTTTCATATTCTACATGATCTGATTCATTATCACTATTGTGACTATAATCATGTGGTTCATCATAGTTTGGTAGATTCTGTCAAATTTTCTGTTGATTATTTTCAATGCTTTCAGCCATCACAAAAATACAAATGAACACAAAATAAAACAGACAAGAATTTCACAGGGAAAAAAGTACAATGTTTACACTAATTTATTTAAGTTTTGTCTAATTTATAAACATTTGGAGAGTATTTACAAGGGAAAAAATACTATATATGATATTTACACTAATTTACTAAAGTTTTATAGATTATGTACAAACGTCTATGGAATGTTTACAAAGTGATAATAAATCTAGAGTATAAAACTAAAGTATGAAGATAAAATGTAAAAGTTATGTAGAAGCTAATGCTTTGTCTGCAGGACAAGGTGACTTCTGAAACTTATTCCAAAGATACAGATACCGCAATGAATCCACATTCCTGACATTCAATCAAGGCCAAATGAAGGTAGCGAGAACCTCGGTGCCTGCCAAATTCATGGAGGGGTGGGAGAGGCTAAACATTCCTTTACCCTCGTCTCGTAAATGAAGCTTTCACTTTCTAGGGTTAAAAAATAATAAACTTAAAACGTGTGTTTTAATTATTATTTTTTAAGCTTAGTAATTGTCAAATCAGGAATTTTACTCTCTAATCTAAGTCAAAGCGAACAAATATTCAAAGAGAATCAAAGTTTTTAAAGCTTCACACACCCCTGATGATTTTATAAGTTACATTAGTTCAGTGTAAGAGACTTGATATGGAGAAGGGAAGTGTCCTTGAAGTACAAGGAAGTGTTGTGCAGGGCGTACTTTGTACCCATTGTCACAATCAGCAGAAACACGGACATTGAATGTAAGAGAGACAAGGAAAGTGGAGGTTATGGGTATTAATTTTATGAAGCGCAGTTTAGCTGTCACGAGGAGAAACAAGATTAGGAATGACATTATCCAAGAAAGAGTGGGGTATAGGGAGTACATGAGATTGTATAGGAAGCAAGAGTGAGATGGTATGGGCCTGTAATAAGGATGGAAAAAGAGAGGATGCTAAAGAAAATGTTGAAAATGAAGTAGGTATTTAAGAAAAAGACCACAAGGGAGACCAAGAAGAGATGGGAGGAGAAGATAAGTGTGCAAATGAGAGAAGAATGGAAGCAATAAAAGGAGGAAGAATGGTGGAAGTATAGAGGAAGATGGAGGCAATTTACTAAACTCACCCAGCCACAAGCTGGAAACAGTTGATGATGATGATGATATCACTTACCATCAACAATATCCAAAAAGTGACTATCTAGAAAAAAACTCAGTAGGTACTGAAATTATAATTTCTTAAAGGAGCATTAGCACTTGAACAATATTTATATATTTGTAATGAAAAATATTCACTGATAAAGACTCTTGGTTTATTTCTGTGGCACATCATCATATTCTTGTCATTAAAAGGAAATGCATGGTGTCAATATAATCTCTCAAAGTTTCTTTAGAAAGCAATAATTTATTTTTTTATGTTGTGTCCTAGTACCATTCTTAAGATACACATTAATTGCATCAGAAAGTAGTAAGGTTATAGCTTAGAGGAAATGAACCTATATTTACATGGATTGAAAGATAGAAACCATTTTGTGAAAAACCTTATTAATATACTCAGAAGGTGGGGAGAGGGGGGGGTTAAACTTCGACCTACTCTTAACCAGCAATCAAGAATAGACAATCTTGACGTTTAGTCTTTGTAACCACTAATGCAGGTAATATCAACTTCAATCCAAAACATAAAGGATAATAAAAAATTTAAATAAAATAAAAGCCGTGCGGTATTTCTTAGTGATTTAATGTGAAAATATAGTAGTATAAAATAAAGAGAGCTTTATAGTTCACAATTATTATCAGTTTGAAACTGTGCTATTAGTTTCAAGCAGGTCCATCAAAGCTCTGAAGCTGTTTACCTGCAGAGCACTGATCTGAGTGAATCTCTTGCCGCACTGACTACAAGAGTACGGTTTTTCTCCCGAGTGAGTTCTGCGATGAACCTGGCGCATACAAAAGAAAAATTATGAGACCTTAAGTGAACTAATAAAGCTTCTTAATAAGTGTCAAACTCTAATAAATATTTTTTTAGTTAGAGAAATTTGCCAAATATATAGATAATTAAAAAGAAAAGATTTTATCAGAAAAACAAATAACCTTTAATGTATATTTTCTCATGTTTTCAGTGCTGGTTTCAGTTGTGCCAATATATGACAGTTTCAAATAGGGGTGTGCGAAGCCCACTTTTATCAATTCGTAGCGAAGTGGAATCAAATAATATGAAATATTCCCGAAACCAATCCAAGTTTGAATATTTGATAAAAATATCATACTTTGCATCTATGTAAATTTAGGTATTAAATATAATTTACAAAATGCTATATTTCAAACATAATAACTAATATATTTCATCTTAAAATAATAAATTAAGCTATTATCACAAAATGTAATTTAATTATTTTAGATTTTTTTACGAGAACCCTAATATGTGATGGAAATAACAGCAGAAAATGAAAAAATATAGACATAAATGGGTGTTTTAACTTAAAATATTATTTTTGGTAAAACTTCATAGATGTCGAATCCGGAATCTTACTTTCGCATTGAAGTCAAAATTTTTGAAGCTTCACACACCCGTAATTTCAAATGTTTTAGAGGATAGCAAAGTTAGCCAATATAATAATCTGCGCCAGTGGTCACACATTCTAAGGTGTCAGTCTATCAACAGACTTGATTGCAGGTAACAGTGAGGTCAGGGTTCAAATCTCAGCGAGGTGTATTGGAGATGGTTTTTCACAAGTATTTTATTGATGTAGTTTTCCCATTTGTTCTCCATATGGATGTGGGTGCACTTGCTCTTAAACAATTCTCAATTCTACCCCCTAAATTGAACTGTTAATTAATAGCCCTCATATTGAACACAATTTAGAAGCATAAATTAAGTTAAATTTAAAATTTGATAAAAACGAGCTTAGTTCTGCTTGTAATTAATATCAAATCATAATCTCATAACAAAGAATTAACAATTCTGTAACTTTTTTTTTTTTTTTTCAAATTTCTGTTTTAGCTTTCCCTTTTCCAGGAAAACTAAAACTTCAAACAAGCAGAGATAAACATATGTTTCCAAATAAATAACTATTGTACAAAATTACATTCACAAAAATAAAGAAAACGTGGATTATACATACAATTTAAATTGGACTTTCTCTTCTCTATAATGAGTTGCCAATAATTAATATTGAAACATTTCTTTGAAAATTTTTATTTTACTACTACAAACAAAATTTTAACTTTAAGTTATTTATCATTTTTGTTGTAAATATTTTGTAACCTACTTTTGGAGTATTCCTCTCTTTTTGACTAGTTATTATTAGCATTTAATTTATTTCCATATGATTTTATTTTTTTCATTTTTTAAGAAATTACGATGTAAATATTTCACATTATTTTTTGTGTGATAAAAAATTAGCTTCAAGTTGAAGAGAGAGTGAGCCAGTTTATTATTATTATAAATTAATTAATACAATACAATACAAATTACAGATTATTACAATTTCCATTTTAATTTCAAGTTTTGAGATATTCATTATTATTATTATTATTCTAGATGCATTACAGAAAATCTGGTTGATGCGCCTCTTAATGTGTGTACAGAATTTAGAGCTGAAGGCATAAAATTGTAGATAAACAAGGTAAAAATATATAAATTGCATAACTAATGATAGGCTGTTTCATAAAATAAACTGTTTACTATATAAATAAGGTGTTAATATGACACAATGGGTATTTTTATTTGAAGATTATTGTTACACCTAGAAAAATATCTAATATTTTGGTCCAACGAGTTCCGAGTCTTTGCAGCATTCCAATGAAAGCTTGCTTTCATAAAAAAACTCGTTCTAGTTTTTGGCACTATTAGTTTTTTGTGGTCTTATTTCTGGTCGATAAGCTTTGATTAACATATCTAAAATCTAAGTAAGTTGAAGTATTTATACGATGTATGCTATTATACATAAGTATTAACATCTTATATTTAATTAGCTGTCTCATATTTAAGAATCCAAGTAATCTAAACGATGGTGTACTATGTGCTTTGAAATCTTAAAAAGTTATAATTCTGACAATTTTTTGTATTAATAATACTAGTGGTTAAAGATGGTTTGTGTGAGTCCCCAAATTTTAATCCCGTAAAGAAGGTGGGGGTAGACAAGTGTGAAGTACACATTTTTTATTATCAATACTGGGAAAATATGTGTTAGCCTATACAAAACACTAATATATTTGGAGAGAGTCTTGCTTAGAGACCTGATGTGTGAGACCCATTTTAGGTTATCGTCTAAAGTCATGTCCTGCTTTTTGATGCACTTTACTTGCTTTGTTTTCTCTACATTTATTTTTATATCAATATTTTCATTTCTATGTTGTTTAGACTTGATTGAGAATTTCATATATTTAGTTATTGTGACATTCGAAGATAATCTGTTCACTCTAAGACATTTTGATAAGCCCCCTAAATCACTCTATAAATTTCTGTATACTGTATACTTGGTATACTTCTGTATACCAAAATTCATTATCTTTACTAAAATTAATTATAGCATTGTCATCAGCAAATAAATGGGTATTATAATGGGTTATACAATTAGGTAAATCATTAATATATACAAGGAATAGGATAGGTCCCAAATTATAGCCTTTGGGAACAAACACCACATGATATCGGTCTTATACCCGACTTAAATCCGTTTATTTAAACATATTGTCCTCTATTTAATAGATAGTTTTGAAAAAGTTTAAGTACAATACCTCTTTTGCCATCATATTCCATTTTATAAAGAAGAGTGAAATGATCTACGGTATCAAACGCCTTACATAAATCAATGAAGATGCCTAAGGCTAAGTTACGATCATCTAATTTGTCATATAATTGATATGTTCGAAATGATTGTGTGATTTGGATGTGATTCAATAAATAAAATATAAGTCAATGTTTAAAATACCATAATAACATGAAAATAAGCTGCCCCTGAATATACGTCGTACAGTAAAAATATGATCCCTTTGAAATGGAAAAACTATTTAAGTCTGAAAATTAATTTACTTTGAAATAATCAAATACATGCTATTTCCTTTAACTTTCCTAATGTTAATAGGGCTATAGTATGTTTTATACGTCCCATTTTAGGCCCTTTTTCATTGTAATGGTAAAATGTTTAGATTATTTTATTCACTTTATTATGCACATTATTGTACAAAGAATCGAATGACACCAAGATTTAGAATTTTTTTTACACGTTTATTAACTATTATACTTATAAAACTCGACAACACATCGCCCAAATCATTTTCGAAATGTAAGTATTGACGATGACGTGTGCACTGGACGGATGATGTCATCCCATGATTCTTTGTGTTACACTTGTGATCTTGCAGAATGTGCACTAAAATGCCTCACATCATTGCATGTGTACCATCCAAGTTTAATTATTACTAGGGATGGACAGGAATTACTTTTTACTTCGGGATGGGAACAGGACAGGAAATAAGTCAAAATATCGAGATTTGGAATGGGAAATTTTAAAATTATGCTTTAGAATAATTTAAGATTAACAAATGTTGATGTCTAAACTAATATGATAAGAATTGTAAAAGTTATGATATTATTAAAGGTCGCTTCAGTGTTCGCATGATCTAAGGTATCACTATCGCAATAGACTAGACTGCCGATGACGGGGAGATTGTAGTTCAATTCTGGTCGGGTGTATTAAGGGTGGTTTTTCCTAAATGGTTTCCCACTCTATCCAGGCAAATGTAGGTACACCTCCTCTAAATTCAATCTTCCTCATTTATAGCATACAAGAGTCATTAGTACATAGGTGTATAACCGTAATAAGATGCTGTGGTGAAAAAACCTTGTTAAAGGTAATAAAAATAATAAAATAAAGAGAGGTGTGCGAATAGCATTTTTTTATCAAATCAAATAACAAAATTTTGAATTACTATCAAATAATTCAAATCAAATAAATAATTTCTATTACATTTTTGATGGAATTTATTTTTACTAGTTAATTTCTTTTGAAAATGTTGTTTTATATTTAATTATTTTCAGAATGCAAAAATACTACGACATGTAATATTTGGCACCTCTTCAATATGCTCCGAGTATGAAACTGCAAAATATTATCTAGGTTTGAAACCTCTCAAAAGTTACTTAGGTTTATTAAAACCCCTTAAATGTTTCTAGGTTTAATACCTCTTAAATGTTCTCTTTAGGTTTGACACCCCTTAAAGGTGCTTCTTTAACACCCCCTATACCCTACTCCCTGTTTTGCTCGTTAACAAAAGACACTATGAACCCTCATAAATGGTTGACCTTGGCAAGCTATTTCCTTCATCCCCTTCCTCTCATTTCCACATCCCAAAGAATAGAAGAATATATCTCTGTCATTATATAAATTTTTCAAGCTGTTTCACTTGCTGAAGTTAACAAATAACTGTTGATATCCGGAGCACAATAAGTCAAGAGCCTCCCAATTTGTTTGTCTCTCTACAAGTGATAACCCCTTCCCAATCCCAGCTTACAAGTTTGCTAAAGAACAATGAAGAAGACTGTCTATAAAAGAGATTGATAGTGATGAGACCTCAGTAACTGCTAGAACACGAGGGTACACCCTTTGTTTTGTTTTCCTGCCCAAAACTTTTCGGGAAGAGGTTAATCCCGCCCAACTAAGGGGAATTGATAAATTCCTGACCAAGGTTTGGGATCCTGTCCAAACAAAATTTAGTACATTAAATAGTTTATTTGATCTATAACCATAAATTTAATTTATTAACACATGAAAGGTTAGGTTAAGCTGGGTTGGATAGGTGCCATAATAATTAATATAAACCAGATGTGTTATTTCCATGACATTATCAATATTATGTTTAACTTCTTCTAGAATTCAGTCATTATGGATACTTGTGATCACCTACACTGAGTCAAATCACTTGAAGTTAAATTTACTACAAAGTAAAGTTAACTGTGGTCGTTATAGATGGTTTTTATGCCTTCGTAAAGACAATAAAAGTTATGTTTGGGGTTGTGATCATATAGTTATAGAACAACCAAAAGATATCCCATCGCTTTGGTGAGTGAAAATTTTTTTCTTATATAATTTAAAAGCTTTTATTTTTTTTTTTGCTTCTTTTTTGGGTCAAATCGATTCTACGGGTTTTAATGTTTGGAATAATGTATGGCTGATATCCATATTTTGAATATTTTAAGAAATAAATGGCTAAGAATGGAATGTATATAGCGTGCTATACCCATTAATAGTAATTACATGTCTTATTGTCTTAGCCATTGACCAAGAGATCCTTTTCTAATCATGATCTACAATGTGTTATTTACTATTTGTTACCAGCAACTTCATTCTAACCTTAAAACTCAAAAGTGAAGTAAGTGGACCATTGAAAGTTCCTTTCCTTCAGCAGATTTTACAGTTTGTACACTGTTTTGTAAATTATATAGCGTTTTAAATAAAGGTTGAATTTAATAGTCATATTTACATATAAATTTTAAAAAATTATTTAATTACTGTATTCGTACTAAAAATGTCCTTCCAAACACTGTATTCGTATTATATGCGCAGCCTAACTTTTTTCACTGAAAAAAAAGGCAAGAGTCCTACAAGGTATATTTTGTGGTATGCTAGAGCTGTATCCGCTGGAGGGAATCAGCGCGCACATCTAATAATAAACTCAAGGTCAAAACAAAGCAATAGAAAGAGGAGTTCCACCCTTCTGTGTCAATGAACTGGTAATTCAGTAAGTCAGTGTTAGGTGATGGCAGAATCTGTGCTGTGATAATATTCTTTTTAAATTATTCTGGGCCAAGAAAGAAATGGGAGAAGGAAATAACAGAAAGTTTTCAAGTGAAAGGAGAAGAATGTAAGAAATTAAAGGAGGAAGTGTAGGAAGGATAGAGGAAGATGGAGGCATTTTACTAAACTGTACCGGCCATAGGTTGGAAACAGTTGATGAGGATGATGATCCAGGGCAGATTTGCACGTGAATGATTGGGTTAAAATGAAGGCTTCCTCAGTGTCTTAAGTAAACAAGGGAATGAAAGAACATACAATATGAACTTCAAACTAAGATCAATATGTTAGATGCAACAAACAAATAACATTCAGGCTGCTAACAACTTTGGTGTTTCCGAGACTAATATAAGACTTTTAAGGAAAAAATTAAAAAACTTATGAGTACCTGGGCACCAAGAAAAGTTTATTTTTCATTTAGAACACTTTCAAAATTCTAGGGTTGTATTATGTGTAGGGTGTACCATACTCAGGACAATATGGTATGTTTTTAAAAGTGAAGTATCACAATAAAAGATCGATAATAATGTTCCAAACTTAGTAAACAAAGCCAAATTCTTGTCACAATAGAATAACGGTACCAAAAAACACCAACCAAAAGTATCTAAAACATGTATTAAAAGTAGAAGCTGTGGAAGGTTTCCCTATTTCATTCAGTCAGCATTTTGGCTTAGAGATTTGTCATCATAATCATAATCATAATCATAATCATAATCATCATCATTATTATGAGTCAAGGTCTTATCTAGTTTTAAAATAACATTTTTGAAGCTAGGCAGTTAAAAAAGAGCTCCATCCGTGGCAGCAATTATAATCTATTTAAACTACATGCAGTCCTCAAGGGTACAACATTTGTTATGTATTATCTAAGGGTGCGATGATAGGTTGTATGAGGGTTTTATAAAGGTTATGTTTGGGAAAAAATTGTGGCCTATTTTTATATCAATACAGTATATTAGTGCAATAAACAATAAAATGATCAATAAATAAAATGTTCAAAAATCAACCAAAACAATGAACCAAAGGGCATTTTAGCCCAGCTTGAGGACCATACTAGCTACCTCACCTGGAGAGCACTCAGCTGCGTGAAGGCCTTTGGGCACTCAGTGCAGCTATATGGTCGATCCGCACCATGGCTCTGCACATGTGTCTGAAGTGCAGCCGTGCTGGAGAAGGCGCGCGGACACTCCGGGCACTCAAAAGGTTTGGCTACCATGGCAGCAAGAGAGCTGCAGCATTCCTGGCAGGACAGACACTCGCGTCCATGAACACATGTTCGAGTGCTGCCTTTCAGTAGGTTCATGCATTCATCCAGGTATTTACGGCCTGAGAAAGCATAAAGAGACATTAACAACGCTGAATGAAACATTATGTGCTTGAGTATTTTTCTTTATTGCTTGAATGGTAAGGAATTTTCTTAATATTTGGTTGTTTATAAGTTTTGATATGGGGATTATATCTTGAGTGTTTGGAAAGTAAGAGCCGATTGATCATGACAACCGTGTTATAGGCCCAGTTATAATGGCATATGCACGAGTCTTTAGAATGATTCATTATGAAGCGGCACCCTCAGTTGTCTGAATTCTGTGATTAAAAATGTTGTGTAAAAGTGCTTTAAAATTAACAATAAAATCAATAATCCCACTGTGTGTAAAATCTGTGCTGTGATAAAAAAAAATTAATGCAATAAAAACAAACGTAGCGGAAATTCATCGCCAGCCTGGTCAAGTTTATGAGCCTACTGTAATGAGTGAAGTTAAGATTAAGAAATGCTATCATGAATTTAAAGGTGGCCAAACAAACAAGTCGTCGGTCTTATGTTGTGTCTCCAGACTTGGTAGAAAGTAAGACAAGAATATCAGTGAAAACAGACATTTCCCAAGTTCTTAAATTTCATAAGAATTTCCTCAAATTATGAGTAGTTTTATTTGAGATTGTCATATTGATTATTATTTGGACTAATTATTATTAACATGAAACCCCCATACGCTCTTATAATTAAACATTTGAACTGACTAATTTAGTAATAATAAATACAAATTAAATTAGGCCTAGAAAAGAATAATACATTGAAGATGCTGAAGGCTATTTATTAAAATAGGCCTAATTGATTGGAAAACAATAAGTGCAGTACTCTCTCAGTATCTTGATAATGTTAACATGATTTATAATAAACTTGAGGGGAATTTGGTATAGTGATATATAAACTGTTATTAAATGTCTTTGAATATTATAGATACTGGGCACTTGCAAGCCTATTACATCCATAGCAAATTTAGGTGTTTTAAGAATGGTATTAACTTAACAAAATAAACAATGGCAAACTAATATATATAAATGAAAAGGTCGAGAGCTAAGGGCCTAAAACCCCAACCTCTATACAATCTATATAATTCTTAGCACATATTTAGTTATATAATATAATATCTTAGAAGCATAATTGAGGCTAAGGGTGGAAGCTGAGAAGATTTAATGAGAAGAGGGCAGCAGGGGTAGATGTTCTACAAGTGTGTAAGAGAAGTGCCCTTGAAGTGTAAGGAAGTAATATAAAGGATTTACTTTGTACCAGCCTCATTATCCATAAGATGTATGCAACAAAAACTTGAACATTGGCTGTAATAAGAGACCAGGAAATTTTCCATGGGATGAAGTTTTTGAGGCGCATTTTAGCTGTCACCAGGAGAGTTTAGATTAGGAGTGAAGATATTCAGGCAGGAGTTGGAGTACAGGAGGTATATGATATAGTAGAGGAAGCAAGGCTGAGATGGTATAGACATGTAATGATAGTGAAAAAGAAAATAATAACAAGGAGAATAACAGATGAAGTATGTATAAATAAAACCCGCAAGGGAGACCAAGAAAGAGTTGGGAGCAGCAGATTACAAAAAGAGTGCAGTGAGAGGAGAAGAATGGACGTGAGTAGAGGAAGAATCTTGGCAGAACAGGTGAAGATGGAGGTATTTTAAGAAACTAACCTAGTCATAGGCTGCAAACAATTGATGATGATGATTTATTTATGTTTTATATGAAAGGAGGTATCATATAAAGCATACAATAAAGTGAAAAGAAATTATCTTTAAAGAGCTATATTTATTTGTTTATTTATTTAAACAAACAAAAATGTTATAAAACTAGGTTATTAGGTTATTTAATATAGTTGGGTATTGTTAATTTTTCTATACAGTATTAAAAAGATAGTTTGGTAAATAGTCTAATGTACTTTATCAAATGTAGTGACTTTTAAAAAGAAATTACAGCTAGGCAGCTTATTTTCCAACCAAACCATCATTATGTATATTAGAAGAGTAAAAATCTTAATTTATGTTTCAAAGGTTATGTTTTGATTAAGGAAAGTTTCATTTTCAATGCTTTCTGTATTTTCTTGAACATACTCGCAAAGGTTCGGCGGCAGTCAGTGGCCTCAGGAGCTGGGCTAGCCAATTAGAGAGCTATTTACAATTAATTCATATACTTAAAATTAGAGAGTATCTATAACCAAATATAAAAACTTCAAGGGGTGAAGATACTCCATTTTTTTAATTCAAAACAAAGCTGAATGAAATGTATAAAATATTCTCGAAGCTGAATTGAGTTTTTAGTATTTTTATTATTGTTTTATGAAATAAAACCATATTTTATTACAGTTATCAAGCTTTAGACACCTTAGATAATTAATTTACTAAATGTTTAGCTGATTTCATCCTTGTTAATGAATAAATTTAAATTTATTTTTTTTTATGAATATTTTGTAGAGTTAGTTGTTGAAATTGTCAATTAAATTATTTTTTTCTGAGTAAAGTCAAAGCTTACAAATATTCAAAACAAAGTTAGAAATTTGTAATCTTCTCGCACCCATAGACACCCTAAAATCTAACTGAAACAAGATGTAATGTGTGGGCTAGCTAGCCCCGCCATTGTGAGGGAGATCACATAAAAGTGTATGTAATCTAACAAGATCCGACACCTTAGCTCAGTCGGTAGCGTGTCTGCCTATTGACTTAAGGATCCCAGGTTCGAGTCCCGGCTTGTCCTAAAAATTCGTCATTGGTGAAATGTGAGTTTACCCTTCCACAGTGATGGACCGGGGACTGGATGTTGTGCCTGTCCTAGTCTTAAGTTATATTATAAGGCATATGATGCTACGACAGGTCTAGCAAGCTGGTATATATAAGGCTTGAATAAATAATTGACCTGGGCCACAGGCTGGAAATAGTAATGAATGTATGTATGTAATCTAACAAGATTAGTACCAAGGAATAAAGCAATACAATAACTAACCATCATGTTTCATGATCCAGCATTAATAAATGGAAACAATCATTAAATATGTTGAAAAATATTATTTTCAAATTATAACTTGAAAGTTTAAAATATGAGTTCAAGTGCATTGAATTGATGTTTTAGAATTCAGATGTATCTTTAAGATTATTAATTTTATACGTTGTTTTAGAATACACATCCATATAATAATTACCTCCAAGTATTTGGGTGTTAGATTTTGGCACGTTAGATGTCACAGGCGAAGGAGTCTGGCTGGTTCCATCTGATGTCATAGGATAACTAAGCATGTATCAAAACCAGCAGCCATTTAGTTTATAGTATGTTTCAAGAAGATTATTTTTAACTTATTCATTTCAATTACTCATTATCTGCATAATTAGCTTGAGATTATAACTATCAGCTGTAAAATAATTATGATATATTTATATATAGCTGTAATAATAATAATAATAATAATAATATTTAGCACCGCGTCTTACTACCCGTTCGGGTTATACGCTTAAGTACTAATTACGCTAATGGATTAGGAATTCGGAGGGTTGAATTTAGGGAAGTGAACCCGCATTTGCGTGGAGGGAGAGTGGAAAACCCTTTAGGAAAAACCACCCCCAGTTCACCCGACCGAGATTCGAACCTCGATCTCCCCGTCCTCGGCGGTCGAGCTCAACACGACTAGCGAGTTAGCCAACTACGCCACCGAGGTGGGTATATATAGCTGTAAAATGATTATGATATATATGTTAATAATTTTACATATATATATATATATATATATGAGTTGGGTGAGTCTACTATTTTAAAAATCAGAATCTCCAATTTACCTTTGAATCCTGAATCTCAAACCCAAATCTTTGAAAAAATTATGACCATAAGAGGAAAGTTCACATTATTTCTTATAACCCATTCATTATAACATTCATACATTCAGTTAAGTGTTAAATTACTGGTCTGGGGACTGGTTGTTAAGTTAATCCTATAATTATAAGTGGTTCTGAGCCACCAGTAAGCAGTATTAGAGCTTTAAAATAAATTTCACTTGAAAAATTGAAGAAAAAAATTAAAGACTAGAGACTCAAATTTGAAATTTTCTCAACTCCTCGAATCTCAAATATCTTTAAGGAACCGAGGGTTCCATTCTTATTCGTAACATCTGTTGGGTTGCCCTAGTGATGGTCCAAGCTATGTCCCTTTTACTCACGGTTGGAAAGCAGTGTCCTTGACCGGCCTGCCTTGCGACTGGAAGTTTTCCTCAGACACTGGGTGCGGCCTCTCGTCAGCCTTCAGCCCCGGGTTCCATGCAGCCTGGTAGGCAGGGTGGAAGGGGAGGTAGGGGGAGTTAACCACTTCTTCCTGAACACACACAGCTATGAAATATATTGGTGATGCAGTGACTGAAACAGTGGTAGCTATCAATGGTTCAAAAACTTGAGCTAGGTCATTTGGAGACAAGCAGGATATGAATGGTTCCGAGTCCACTACTATCAGTAAGTTCCAAGCAACGTCAACACATATGAGTCTTTATTATTATATAAATAACACTAGATACAATTTGATAATTGATGGAATATTCCTCTCTGTAACTTAATATTAATCTGGGAAATAGTGATACATATTTTAAGAAGGCTAAGATGAAAGGGAGAAGGAAGAGGAAGTACAGGAACAGCTACAGGAATGGAATGAGGAAGTGAAAGAGTGTGGAATGAAATTTAGCATTGTGAAGTGAGAAGTGAAGGCAATGAAGAGGAAGGGGATAAGGTCTAGTAAAGTTATAAAGTTGGAAGGAGTAGAACTGAGAAAAGTACAGAAAATAAAATATCTTGGAAGCGTGATTGAGATAAAAGGTGGAACTAGAGAGGATTTAATTATAAGAGGACAGCAGGGAGAGTTGTTTTATAGGTGTGTAAGAGACCTGCTAAGGAGAAGAGAAGTGCCCTTGAAGTATAAGAAAGTGTTATACAGGGCAGGGCGTATTTTGTACCCATTTTAATATATGCAGCAGAAACATGGACATTGAATGTAAGAGAGACTAGGAAAGTGGAGGACATGGGAATGAAGTTTGTGAGGAACATGTTAGGTGTCACCAGGAGAAACAAGATTAGGAATTAAGTTACACGGGAAAGGATGGGAGTAGAGCAAGTACATGAGATAATAGAGAACGCAAGATTGAGATGGTATGGGCATGCAATGAGGATGGGAAAGAAGAGGATGCCAAAAAAAATTATGGACATGAGGCATGTAAGAAAAAGACTGCAAGCAAGGAAGGCCAAGAAAGAGATGAGAGGAGCAAATAATAGAAAGTTTGCAAGTGTGAGGAGAAGAATGGAAGCAAATAAAGGAGGAAGGTGGTGGCATTTTATTAACGTGACTCTGCCATGGGCTGGAAACACATGATGATGATGATGATGATTATTATGATGATGATTATGATTATGATGATGATTATGATGATGATTATGATGACATAGGCATGATTCATTCCTCTTCATCTTCCTTGTTTTATTTTTCATAAAAGTAATTTATTTCTCAACACCAACAAGCACCTGTGAATTTGGACCTTATTAATAAGCCAAGTTGAATACTAGTTTACCGATAAAAATGGCTAGTTTCCCTCAAAAGACATATTATAACACTAAATTATAAACAATTACACAGGGCTGTGGAGTCGGTATATCAAGCCTTCGACTATGACTCCATCAGAAATGGCTAATGTATATTAACTATAAATAACAAATTTATTGCAGTAAAATACTCCAATGCAGATAACTTCGTGGGAAGCTTCTGTGGCTTTGTGAATTTATATTTGAATAAATTTGTCAATCAAAATTACAAATATTGGTCCTAGAGAAGAAAAAAAGTATAAAATTATAATGATCATATCATAAGATTGCTATAATACTATTATAAGTTTTTATTTTAAAGCCAGAGTTGAAGTCGGTACATTTTTACAGACTCCACCCAAAAATGATTCCGGCCCTTGACTCCACAGTCCTGCAATTACATAAGGCAGAATCATATCAGACGGGAGGTCTTCTATGAACAGGGAAGTGTAACCATGAATTCCTATGATTAGACAAAAGTAAAATGCCTACAGCCCCAGAGTTTCTCACCAAAATGGATGGCCTGTTTAGACAGGAAAGTGTAACCATAATCATATATGATTAAATAAAGGGCATTTCCACAGAATGACCAACTTATAATACAAAATTCCCCGACTTTTTCAAGTTTCCATATACATTTTTTAATTTTTATTGATTTATCCTTTTTACAGTTTTCTTTGGTGAATGACAATTAATTTATTTATTAACTTGGTTACTTATATTTTTATAAAGAATCCTAGCAGGTTCTTAACATTGCTATTTTATAAGTTCTTTTTTTAGTACTAAATACTTTAGCTATTATTTGTAGCACTGTGTGAATGTGGCATAAAAAAATAGGCCTCATATTTTGTCAAAATGCATCCAGGCAATGCAGTTTGTTAACATGTGAGAAACCAAATGTCTCCCTTTTGTTTTAGTATTGGGTGCAAAATTAATAAGTCATTTATTTAAGTACTTTAAATCACTAGTATTTCTTTAATTTTAATTTTATTTTGACATTTTCCTGGTATCCAAACATTTTTACTTTTTCAGATTTTCCCCATTTCCATTAGCTGTAGCCACCATGTCATTATTAATATTTGGTATATTTAAAGTAATTTTCTGAACATTCATTTATTTCAGCCCACAACTCACAAACAAACTTAACACTACAACCAGTCTCCTGGCCATCTATTCACCAGTGTGAAAGGGAAAGCATGAATTTCAACAATGTTAGATTATTATTTATCCTACCAGGAATCAAACCTGGAATTTTATTTTATTTTTGTATTTAGCAATGTGTCTTACTACCCATTTAGGTTATACACTTATGTACTAACTTCGTTAATGAGTTAGGGATTAAGAAGGTAGAATTTATAGTATGTGTACCCACATTTTTGTGGAGAGTGTGGGGAAATCATTTAGGAAAAACAACACTAACTACACCTGACCGGGATTGAAACTCAATCTCATCACTGTCAGCGTAGTCTATTGCTAGAGTAGCACCTTAGACCATGCAGCCACCGAAGCGAGTCTGGGACGTTTAGTTCATTAGACACAGGTACTACCAACTGAGCTAAGGTGAAGTCTTGACTTTGGTGGCATAGTGTTTACCATTGACTAAGCCTAACAATGTATGTATATTGTAACATTTGGTTGACTAGCTGCTGTTACTTATAAATGACTGATAACGCACTCTAAACCCCTTACATCCTTGTTTATAAAAAAAGCTCCACTCGGAGTGGTCAGATTCCAACAGTAAGTGACTGGAAACTCTCTACAGCTACAGATTCCTAGCAGGGCCAGTAAGTGTACTGACCTTGACGAGAAACGGTGACTGCATGGGGACCGCATGGTGATGTTGCTGTTGAGCCAGTGGTGGTGTGTTTAGGGCCCCATGGACTGAAGACATAAACTGATGAGGGAACCGTACCACCGGTTGTGGGAATGCCGGCTTGAGTGAGAGTTTGTTGTACTCCATTGCAATGAGGACTGGGAATCATCGAGACCAGCTTTAACTACCAGTCCAGTCACTCTGTTGGTGGCAAAACAACAATAGATCCTAAATAATAATATTAAGGTTCATACGACAATTCTCTAAAATTATAAGTTTCACACCACAATGCTCTTCAACAATATAAGAAATTCACATTGACATTGGTGTAACACGGGGGGATTTTATGTTCTTTAATTCCCCTTCCACACCACCTCCTGCACCCTGTGTCCCCTCACCCACATTACTGTTAGGCCTTCTGGAAATTAAAAATAATGGGTTTTCCCCCCCTGCCTTGAGTTATTGACAAAATGGGTCATATCACTATGAGAATAGGAGATATATTAAATAAATGATGACACAACTGTGCACTTTCTCATGAGAGTCTATTAGAGCTTCTAGCGCAATTTTCAAATATATGATGTCAAAAAACTACCCCCAAGAGGTTTCTTCTAAAAAAAAATTATTTTGCTACTCTTTCTTCAGATATAAATTTTGAACAAAATCGTTAGTATTCATTTTTAATTAATTTTTAAATACAGTAGTCTCTCGGAAACTCGACCTAATGTGGACTGAGATGGTGTCGAGTTAATGAAATGTCGAGTTTTATGAATGAACTTGTATAAGATGCATTTTTACTATGTTATGTTTACTAAACAAGGATGAATCACACTACAGTATTGAATATTATAGGTACAGTTGTACTGTACTGTGGTATTGTACGGTACAATATATTAAGTGTTAATATAATGGTGTATATACATACGTGTAATATACAAAAATGCAGTACAGTACTGTAAATATAATATTGTATTGATTCAAAAAACACATTACTGAATTGGATAAATAACAAACACAGCACTTGTAAAAACATGACAGCATGAATGTTTCACTCGAGTTATACAAAAAACTTAGAGGTTATACAGTTGAATGACCTTGGATTGTAATGACCGGCACCAACAACTGTGTGCACGTATGTGTGTCGAGTTAAACGGAATGTCGAGATTCTGAGACTACTGTAATTGAAAATTTTCCAAAATTAACTAGGTGTGCAGTGCTATTTTTATGTAAATAACTCACCAGATCTACTATATGAATAAAATTTTCAAGAATTAGTTATTGGGTAAGTTAAGTTATTTACTTATGCTTTAATGAATGTCTCTTCAAAAAACCATTTTATATATACAGTGCATTTTACCATGTAAAACAATCCTTATATTTCAATTTAATGAAACCATTTTCACAAAGATCCAAATTTTCAAAAATATTTTATTAATAAATGACTTGTGTTTCAAACAAATTTTCATAAAAACTATATATATATATATATATATAT
>CABFWO010000935.1:115089-164375 GCA_902155825.1 Timema genevievae | reverse complement strand
TAGATATATAGATATATATATTTATCATGTAAAACGCTCCCAAATATCCATTTTAGACAAAATTGTTGGAGCCATTTTCAAAAGGATTCAAAATTTTAAAAATCGATCATTTGTAAACTACTCTTAATTTTAGAGATGAAATTAAAATCACAATTTTGTCTCAACGTATATAACATATAAATCAGTGCTTCTTAATATTCTTCAGGTCACAGACCCCTATGAGAATTTGACAAAGGTCATGGACCCCCTTCTCATAAAAATTGATGTAATACATACTCAGAAAATTTTGCTTACTTTCTATCTCTTTAATACAAAAGTGTCTACCCTTGTAAACCCAATATCGACCTTTTTCATTGGTCAAAATTCACAAATGAGGGCTTTAATAACAATGCGATGACCTAAAGATGTGCAACTGCCAATAAATTTCAAAAGTTTTAGCCAGAAGTCAAAATATTTTATAGAAAAGTGTTGAACCTTTTTCACCAAATATTGATCTTTTTTATTGGTCAAAATTTACAAATGAGCACCTTAATTGCAATGTAATGATTTGAAGATGTGCAACCACTAATAAAATTCCAATTTTTTTTAAACAGGAAGTTGTTTTTAATTTTTTAACCAAAAAATCAAAATTTTCCAAAAAGTTAAATTACAAAATTTGTCACTGGGAGGCAAAAAAGGGTTTACGTAATTGTAGCGCAATTTCCTAGTTTACTTTAATGCAGTGTAAATTTATTACATTCACATGGGCATAATATAAAAACAATCTTTACAATGAATTATGTCTCTCAATTTTCCTTTTTATGGAAAAATTAATGGTAACTTCATGAAGAAAAGTGAAATAAATTCAAAGTGTGTAACTTCAAAGTGAGCTTTAGTAACTGTTCAAAAGTAAAAAGTCAATGAAAAGGGTGCTGTTATTTTGCTTGAATAAAAAGTTGAAATTGTGGAAAAGTCTTCAACAGTGTAGTGCGTATGTCAGCTTTGATATTCAATCTATTTATGTATTTTGTTTTGAAGACACCTATTGATGAATAACCTGCCCGTTGAAGAGACAGGAAACTTTGTAAGTGAATCCAAGCTTTTATCTGCAATTTGTAATTTTTTTGTCTTCGGTTCACAGACCCTAGTTTAAGAGCCCCTGAACTAAATATTAAATGTGAATAAAACCCATAAAACCATTTCAACTACAGCCCCGTTTAAGCAGACTTACATACAGAATAATAGTTATGAAAACTCCCTTTTTTGGAGATTCGGGGCAAATAAAACGTCAAGCTTAATCTGACAATTTGTAAATCAATCCGTGTATAGTGAAAAGTTGTAAAACAATTAAAAATCCCAAAGAAATGTACTATACATTCAATTAGTTTGAAATTTTATATGTACAATAATTTTATATCATATTTTAACATGAGAGCCTTTGTAACAAAGATTAACACACTAAAATTGAAACCATATTACATTTAATATATCAGGCTCATGAGTAATGACCTAATAATTTGATATTGTAAAACACAACATAATGTTATCCACTCATTATTATAATATGTATCACTGAAGATGATGTATTTATTATATTCAAGTTTAATTCAATTGAAAGAGAATGTGACTCAGAAATTATTTTTAGAAAATGTTATTGTAAAATGGTGAATAATTAATAAGGATATTAAGAAAATATAAAAATTGGAGTTTACTGATTGAAGATTCTAGTAGTAGTTCCTTTCACCTTTATATTGTGACATTGTGTGAGCAGCCACCATTTGTCAAACATGTATAAAACACAAATATAAATAACTGTGTAAAAATTTATAAAAATTAAAAATGGTGAGGCAACTAATACAATATAAATTTGTTGAAATAGTATGAAATGAGCCTTCACTTTTTCGTTTGTTTATGGTAACCAAGTTCTTGACTTGATACAAGGTGGAATTAGTCTTCATTAGGAAAACACCGGCATTGAAAATATTAAATATAACAAACTGTCCTAATTTAAAGAGATATTAAAATGTTTATCGGAAGTCACTGTTACCTCACTCATAACGCATTTATCTTAGAAAGTTGTTTATCTCTTTATAAAATAAATATAAAACCACTTGAAAATTCAACCATAAACATAGGAAAGTAAACATTTGTAAATCAAAGCATGTTTTGATGACTTAACTTTTATCCCACTTGCTTCAGAGGTCGCATGGTCTAAGGTGTTACTATCAGAGAAGACTAGACAATCAATGACAGGCAGATCGAGGTTCGAATCTCAGTCGGGTGTATTGAGGGTGGTTTTTCCAAAATGGTCTTACACTCGCCCTCCATGTAAATGTGGATACACTTCCTTTAAATATAACCTTCCCCATCCCTAAAACCATTATTGTAATTATTACTTAAGCATATAGAATGAGTGGGTAGTAAGACGTGACGCTAGAAAAACTTGTATTCCTTTTATCATTGAAACAGTCTGAATACCTATACTTATTTGTCAGTCAATGTAAGCCCTTTCGCCCAAAGAGTTAGGTACTCAAATAAGACCCAAAAGTGATGCGAGTAAAACCTAAATTACCAACCATAAGCTTGAGCATCACCACTATGTTTCAACAACGGTTCACTCACGGCTAGTGTTTGCTAACCAGTTCACGACACATCTGTAATTAGTCATTGGAGACTCAACATGTAGTCGCTGGGCTACCTCAGTTACAAACTCGATCATCATGAATAAACAATTATTGAAAATTTAATGTACTATTCAAGAAATCTTTCTTTCGACAACGCTATAAGTTTTACATCAGTTTGTTGCAGTTCATTGATGTGATGAATAGTTGAATCATCATAATCATAATCACCATCATAATAATCATAGTCATTATCATCATCATTATAACCATAATAACCATCATAATTATTGCCTGCAGTTTATATTTCTAGACATGTATGGTTGGATTCAAAATCTCCTTTGGTTACGTCTCTCATTATATTTATAAAGATGGAATATTCTAAAAGCCCGAATAAGGTGCTTGAGATTAGATACGGTAGTACTAAATTGATTGAAATTCCACCACTTTTGTATATCCCCATGTGCAAAACATAAGTAACAACTAGTTACTGACCATTATGTGACTTCAATCGCTAGCCAGTCTAATCATGAGTAGCTTCGTGGGCGAAAGGCCTAATAATTTACAGGTTTTGGATAAAGAGGATAAAATGTAAGGATATGGACCAGTATACACTTGGTGAATAAAAAAAATGAAAATTTTAAAATAAAAAAATAGCACACCAAGTTGGCATTGAATCCTAGTCACAAAGTCAGAATAGGAAGCACATGCAAAATACCACATCATCCTTGTAAGCAATCAAAACTAGGCTCGTTTAAAGTTAAAACAGATTAATGAGTTTATCATCCATTATTTTCATAAATGAATTATTTTTTTCACGGCGCCTCACTACCTGTTCAGATTATAATAAAATATAATTACTATAGTGGGGTAGGGAAGTGAGCCCACATTTGAGAGGAGGGAGAGTGGCGGAAATCACTTAGAAACACAAACCTTACACCCAAGCGGGAGTTGAACCAATACCTCAGGCTTTAATCGGTAAAACAGACTAAATGAGCTTCACATTTAGACCAAGTACCCACCGTCACGCGTTAGACAAATGAAATGACAAATGCTCTCTAAAAAGTATATAAGTATGTAATCAGCTTAATTGATGGATAAAATACACTTTATCCATTAGGACCTGATGGCATGGTTCTAAAAAGTAGGTATAAGCTACCTATATAAATTATATATTGACCATGCCATATTCATCAGTTAACCTAGATGATTGTAGAACTATCAATGTAGGCTACCTACTAAAACTCATTTCAGAAAGAGAGTACAGTAAGTACAATGCAACTTTATGTAAGTAATATTAGTATGTCTATATCATGTGAATAAAACAAGGTAGCACATAAATACATACCTAATCCCACCATTTCCTTAAGGCAGGGGTCAGCAACCTACAGAACACGTGCCAAGAGATGTGTACGAGGAACGATTTTCAATGGCATGCTGAGCTATTTGAAAAGAAATAATATTAAACCTTTATTTTTAATTAAAACCATTGATGTGATTAATAATTTTACTAAAGTGTTTTATGTTTCATTGATTCAATTGTTTTGTTTCAAAATTTCAAAATAATGTAACTTCAGAACATAAATTTTGCAAAACACATTTTTAGCTTTGGTATTTATTCTTATTAATCAGATTTATATTATAATATTCAATATTCAAGAAACAGTAATTGTTTAATATATTTGAATTAGAAACATGTAGGCCTAGTGACAGTTACATTTTACAAGATCAACATATCTTTGTTTTAATAGTTGTACTAGTTAATTGGTTAACGATTTAGGTAGGCTTGAGTTGGTTGGTATGCTGAACGACTTTGAAATATTACTTCGGCACCACACTACTAAAAGGTTGCCGACCCCTGCCTTACAGGGTATGCAAGAAACTATGCAAATAGCTTTTAAAAAATTACCTCCATATTTAATCCACCCTCACTAAATTTTTCCACACTTCCCTATCCTTGAATACTCCCTTTTCTTCAAAAACATCCATACATAGAGTTATACACGTTCTTTCATTCTTAAAACTCTTAATCTCTTAAACTCTTTTTCACACATACATCTACAACATTTAGTCATGTCTTACATGGCCTAACCCTTAATTTGAGCCACACACTCTCATAAGCTTTTCCTTTGTCAATCGACCCACAATTTATCCTCTCAAGATGCCCAAACCAATGTTAAGATGCTTCTTTTACACTGACCTATTGGATCCCCTTTCAAACCGCACTCCTTCAGCACCCATTCATGACTGACTCTGTAATTCATTTCTTTGATATTAAGATTGAATGGCCTAGTTTTAAATATCAATCCAAATTATTATGGAACAGTGCTTATTCAAGGGAAAATAAATTAATTTCTTATGTTTTAAATGTTAAAAACAATTACTTCAGATCTAGTTTTTCAATTTTTATGTTTAAGGACACACATCAATAGCCACTTTAATATCTAGGCCTTGTAAAATTAAATACATTTATTTATTCCACATTCTTTTTTTAAGTGGTTTTTTTATATTTATTTAAATGGACCATAAATGTGTGGGTCGCTTCTCTAGAAATGCATATTATTTTTCAGTTCTTATTTTAACACCATTTATTACTTTTAGTAGTTCTAAACAAAATGTTAGCCTAACCTTAATAGGTTAAATTCTATATTACCATGACTATTAAATGTTTCCATATGTATTTATTAAAGATAATTCATAAAAAACAATAATTCAAAATGTCACATTTAAAAATAGCACAAACTCACTTCATTTACTCAAGAAAGAGTGCTAGTATTAAAAACAATTTCAACAAAAACAAAACAAAGCCAATTTAGCTGGTACCAGGATAACCAACTGTTAACATTCTACCAGGATTTTTAATTGCATCAGAGAATCTTAGGGAAAGGACGTAAAGCATTTTCAATATATTTGAGAAACAAATGCTTCAAAGGGAAATATTACTTTTTATATCTGTTATTTCCATTGATCTCTATAATATAACTGAATGGACAAATAAATACACATTAACAATGGCCAAAGCATGACGCTCAAGTTTATCGTCTGCTATAGTGTGGGGGAAAATATTTAACTGTTTCTTTCAATTTTCTTATGTGAAAACATGTCTCCGATGAATAAAAGTGTTATTGTTTGAAAATAGTGAAGTATTATACCACACTTTCCTGAAGAAACATTTACATTAAAGGACATAGAATTACGTTTTACAGGTAATACTGTACAAATACAAATAAAATATTTAACATATTTAAATATGTAGCTATCATCAATGTTGTTTACAGTCTGCCAAGACTACACTTATATTTAAAGTTGGTTATTGCTTGTATATTGATTTCAGAAACCATGCTATATTGAAAGTTCGATATATATAATGAATAAGGTATCGTTAAACTTGATTACATTTGTTTTAGTGACAAACTTTGTATAGTTGCCATACATTCAAATTATCACTTGGGTTATAGGCTTGTAGAAAGTATTATTATTATATTACAATTATTTTTTTTAAAGTTGGCACATATCTTTCAGAAACCATATTATGTTGAAAGTTCGATAACTATAATGAAACAAGTTAGCTAAAAACTGAATGTCATTAGTTTGAATGAGATACTTTGTATAGAAGTCTTGCGTTCAAATTATAATTTAGGTTATAAGCTTTAAGAAAGTATAATTATATTACAATTATTTTTTTAAAGTTGGCTCATATCTTTCAGATACCATATTATGTTGAAAGTTCGATAATTATAACTAAACAAGTTAGCTAAAACTGTATTTCATTTGTTTGAATAACAATACTTTGTATAGAAGTCTTGCGATCAAATTATAATTTAGGTTATAGGCTTGTAGGAAGTACGGTATCTACTAAATCCTGATTTTAGTAATAATCACAATCTGTAAGGCTTTATTTCGTACCAGAAAACTATAATATATAATTATATATATAATATTTTGGAAGGATAAACGGCCATTTAGAACGAAAGTTGGAATTTCCTTCTGGAAGGTCTTGTATCCTAACTAAATACAAATATAGGGTAGGATTCTGGTACGAGATAGAGCCTTACAAGTGAGCTTCCTTAAATCATCATCGTATATATTAGGCTACATCAACTTATTTAAAAAAACTAACCAGTTTCGAACTTTGTTATACTCTTAGAAGGTTTTACTAATTTATTTATTTCATTTAACATATCACACATTTTTGTATCTCATTTATTCAATAAAATTAATTAACGATGTCAAAAGGCCATATTGCCTTATATGGGTGTAGGAGAGAAAGATATAGCCTAAAGTTTTTTCTCTCTTGCACAATGGTATGCAGATGACAGCTCGAAAATTTAAGCCCCAGATGTCCATCCAGTTATATTATAGAGATAAATGCATCAATCTAGTCATTTGAATTGATCTTTTTAAAATATGAATTGACTACTCGATACATCTTAATCGACTAATAACTAATCGATTATCTATTAATTTAGTATGTAACATATAGACCAGTGGTTCTCAAACATTTCTCTCTCATTGCACAGTATATCTTCTTTTTTTTCTTCAATGGCACTGAAGATATTTTCTTCAATAAGCCAGGAACACTTGTATTCGATTCACTCCCGGTGTTACTATCTTGTTTTTCTATTAGTTCAATCCAGTTCTGACCCACGTAACCTAGCCCTAACACAACACGAATTTCTTCTACGAGATAACCGGGAAGACATATTTTGTTCGTCTCTACACCGACATATTTATATTTAGAGGGAAATTATACAGCCTCCTATACAAAGTAACGTTGTCTGAGTGTAATACATTGACTAAAGAAAAATCTGTAATATAATTAAGAATGTAATTTACCCGTGCCAACTGATGTACAGGCAAGTCATAAATATATGTTCTAATGTTTCAGGAACGTGGCAAACCACACAATGTGAGGACGATACCTTGCGCATCAAATAAAGTCGGTCTTTCGTGTAGGCGTACCCGAGTCGAAGTTGGATTATTGTACAAATAAACTTACGAGAGCTCTTAACTACTGAAAACCATGGTGTAACTAATTTTGTACTACGTACACTATGGTACCATTTTGCTTTCTGCTGGCATGTGGTCTCCCACCATTCGTTCCATTTAACCTGACTTCCGAGTTTACCCTCTGTATAAAGTCGCTATATGGTATGGAGATTTCCTGTATAATGAAAAGTAAATTTACACTAGATGCCAAACTATCTACTCTCTCATTACCCACTATACCCACGTGACTAGGAATCCATTAGTGCCACAATCCGTAGCCCTTAGCTCTCGTAGTCGAGTATTTGAATTATCAATGGGTGTGATGGAGGGCTTGACAAGCTACTTATAGACTCCAAAGCGTTATGGGAGTCGCATGATACCACTACAAGCTGAGGACGTAAATATGAGATATATTTCAATGCTTGTAGGATAGCAAATAATTCCACTGTAAATATTGATGCGTCGGATTGTAGTCTATATGTCTGACCATAATTAATACTACTGTCATAGAAGGCCGCACTCACTAGGGCTGGCTCCCCTCCGCTCCTAGCACCATCTGTAAATATAAGTTTGTATCTACTCCATCTTTCTTTCATATACCATACTGCATTTAACTTATGTTCGATCGGAAGGGTAACTCTTTTTATTCCTTAATCAGGAATAGATAACACCACTGGTACGTCCCAAAGGACATCATGTCCCCCAGTGACACACTGTACAGGATACGGAAGAGAAAAAATATGCTGACGCAGTTCATTCAAACGCAAAAAACTATCCACCAGAGATAGGCATGTTTTGTTTAGCCATTATTGTTTTGTCTGAACATAATTTGTAAGGATCCGAAGCCTGCGTCGCAGATAACTAGGAGTTGAACAATCTTTAATAAAAAAAACTTGTACGCCAACAGACGGCGCCTAAGAAGTAACGGGAGTTCTCCCACTTCAGAAAGGAGTGCATTGGTTGGTGATGTACGACAAGCGCCCAGACACAGTGTTAAAGCCGCATATTGGATCCTATCCAGCTTTGCTAGTGTAGATCGTGATGCGGTGTGATATAAAAAAAAACACCCATACTCCAATCGAGAACGTATAAGCCCACGGTATATTTGTAGCATTGTATATAGGTGGGAGCCCCAAGAGGCACCCACCACTGATCTCATAGTATTTATAAACCTGTCACATATTCTAGATAATTCCAAAAAATAAGGGAGCCAAGATCCCTTCATGTTTAGTGTAATGCCTAAAAATCGCACCGTCGGCTGTACCTGAATTCAACGACCTTCATAAACTAGCCTAATTAAGTTATCTCGCACTCTATGTCCGGTGAAGATTACCGCACGACATTTAGATACATTTAGAGTCAAAAAGGAGGCTGTCAACCAACTTGAAAGCAAAGAAACACTGATTGTAACATACCCACCCCCTCTGACAAGTTACAAGACCGAACGTATATTACCACGTCATCCGTATACTGTAAAGTCACTATACCAACCGGAAAAAAGCTATCAATATCATTCGAATAGACTGCATATAACAGAGGACGGAGTACTGATCCCGTCGGTAGGCCCCTTCGTTGAGTTCGAGGAGATGATCTAGCTTGTCCTACCTTTACAATGTACGATCTATTCTGAAATAAATAGCTTAGCCAATAACACATTTTACTAGAACAACCCAGGCGAAAAAGTTTATCAAACAACGCAGAATGCTCGACATTATCGTACGTACCTGTATATCGAGGGAAAAAGTTGATAAAAATTAGTTTTGTGATAGAGCAATTTGAATATCAGAAATTAATATAGAGAGGCTATTAATTGTGGAACGTCCCTTTCTAAACCCAAATGACATAGGATTAAGTAGGTCGTTCATTTCCAGAAATCGTTCTAAACGGGCTTTAACTAAGTGTGCCATGATTTTACCGAGACTGGACGAGAGGGCAATAGGCCGATAAGAGCTTATTAACTCCGTGCTTTTACCCGGTTTTAGAATAGGAATCAGAAAGGAATTTCTCCATGCATCCATCCAATTTTCCTCCTCCACAGTATATCTCCTCAAGATGAGGCCGGGCACGCCGATCGTTTAGGTTGGCAATGCTTTGAACTGACGTCAGACGCGCATGCGCTGCTAACCCAAATACATAACCATTCTCTTTGAGTGTACTGTGAGAGTTGTCTGCTGGATGTTTGATGGGTTTTTTTAATTAGTGAATACGTGTTTTATTTAAATTTTGTATTTATTTCTGGTAGGGTTTTAATGTTAAAATGGATAAGTTTTTGGTAAAACGAAAAAAAATCACTAATGCATGTGTGGAATATCAAAGTGTAAATGAACGTGAAAACGAACAAGTTGCAAGTGTGAGTTCCATGCAGGCACTACATTTACTTGGTACAACTCGCAAGTATAACGACGGTTTCCTGAACTTTGGATTCACGTATGCTGGCCCTGAAAACTGTCCAATTCCTGAATGTGGGGTGTGTGGGGGAAAAGTTAGTAATGAGAGCATGATCCCGAGTAAATTAGAAAGACATTCAAATACAAAACACAGTGATTTGACTGGAAAAGACAATAACTATTTTACCCGTTTATTATCATCTGGTGTAAAACAAGCAAAATCTATGGAAAAAAGAAAAACTATAGCTGAAAAATCCCAATTAGCCAGCTATAAAATGGCTGAGAGAGTAGCAATGAAGATGCAGCCTCACACCATATCTGAGGATTTGACTTTTTCTGCATGCAAACAAATCGTTAAATCAATTTTAAGAAACGCAGCTGAGAAAGAAGTATCTTTAGTATCATTGTCAAATGATACAATTGATCGTCGTATTTATGACATGTCTTCAGATATTGTGAAAATTGTAACTGAAAAATTGAGTGACGGGCCTGCAGCTCGATGAGTCAATTTTTATCATGCACAGAATTACTTAACACGTCAACAGGATTAGATATATTCAAGTCCATCTCTAATACCTAAACAATGAACTACACTGGAAAAAATATGTTTCTCTCTGTACAGGTGGTGCACCAGCAATGATTGGAAGAGTCAACCGTTTAGTTGCAAGACTAAAACATGAATTTCTGAACGTAGGCTCCAGTCATTGCTTCTTACATCGTGAGGCTCTAGTGGCTAAAACTCTTCCAACTGAACTTAAAGGTGTTTTGGACTCCGTTATTAAGATGGTCAACTACGTTAAATCACGAGCTTTAAAAACATGACTTCTCAAACAAATGTGTTTTGAAGCTGGCTCTCTCTACGATACATTAGTTCTACACATTGATATCCGTTAGCTGTCAAGGTGAAAAGTTCTCACAAGATTTTATGAACTTAAAAACCGGTTACTTTACTTCTTTACTCCAGAAAACCCGGAATTTATTTCCCAAATAAATTATGAGGAGTGGTGTGCCAAGCTAGCTTATTTGGCTGATATTTTCAGCCATTTAAATATCCTGAATGCAGGTATGCAAGGCCAAGAAGAAAACGTGTCAATCTCAAGTGACAAACTTAATGGTTTCTTAAATAAGCTTATACTGTGGAAACTACAAAGGGGAAAGAATCAAATGAAAATGTTTCCTTCTACAGCTGAAGTAGATCCTCAATGAGAAATTACATCTAGATTGATCTTAGAACATCTGTCAGTTCTTGAAGATAAAAATAAGCAGTACTTTCCCTCTCTCACCGTCAACGAATATGACTGGGTACGCAATTTGTATGCAGTATCGCTTCAAGCAACAACCCAACTCTCTATGGAAAAAGTCTAAGAACTCGCTGAACTGCAGGCAGATCGCACCCTACAGCTGAAATATCGAGAAACACCACTTGCTAAATTTTGGATGTTAGCAAAAAAGGAGTACTCAGCAGTATCCGAATGTGCTGTTAGAACGCTGCTGCAATTGTCTACTACATACTGTAAGGGTTCTCCCTCCCTCACTGCTCCACCCCATTATAAAAAGCTCGAACCCCTGTTCCTACACAATATTTATGAGCCTGCCCGGCTAGCGCCAGTGAAGAAACATCCGGGTTTACTCTCGGGCTTCTGGGTACCTGAACTCGCCACGGATGAAGGAATAGGTTTTCTGTCAATTCTGAGGCATCTGCCTCGACAGTAACATTTTTAAAACTATGAATAACAATACACACTCAACTGTTAAATATACCAATAAATTTATATTGCCATCTTTAGTAGAGGTGGCTGTAAACTAGAATGCATAAATATACCCTCATAATAACTTACATATTCATGAATAGTGAACGTTTGAATTTCACAAAAAAAGAAATAATACAAAAAAATTCGTTAAAATCTCCATTTGATCGGGGTTACATTATTTACTTTGTATATGCTCATAGTCCGTAAATTAGCAGTGTCTGTTATCCAAACGGCTCTAGCCAACAATGTAATAGAAAGTTCCAGGCACAATGTCTGCGTTCCTGGTGTGACCGGCGGAGAGCTTCCTCAAAAAACCCAAAGAGTCCTGTGGCCCGGTTGAAGGGGAAAAAAAACTTGAGTAGATATTACCTTCCATCCCGTTAGTTTCGTGAAGTTGAGATGGTCGGCCACCAAATGTTAATTCACCACGTGACACTTTTCTCTATCCCTTGTTGTTTTCTAGGGACTAAAAAAAATGAGGTTTACCTCATCCTCACTCACTGGAGCACTAACACAGGTGAGCTTGTGTATTGAAGACTCGCAAGTTTACCTCTTTAGACACATTATCTTTCACTTTTTCCACACTTTTCAGAAGTCTACCTCTCTCTACTGACCCGTCCCAGTAAAAAAACCTTTCCGTTTTAGCTCACTTTCCGACATTATCCACACAAAAAAAAATCCCTAACACCCTTTGATTCTTATTCTTAATTATCTAACAAAATAAAGAGTGTACATTTTAATAGATCAGGCATTTAAGGCAAACATAATCCTAACCTATATAATATATTATAACAGTTACCTTTAAACACATACTGATAATAAAACCAAATTACAACAAAAAACAAGTTGATAAGCCTGAAGCTCTACGGATCGAAACGGCAGTGTGCGGACTAGAAGGGGGAGAGGGGAAACAACACCCACCAAAAAAACCAGCTCATGCCATTTATGGAATGACTATGGTACTAACCGCACGGGCCCAGACCCAATAATGGCGGCCACGTGTTAGGCCACACCCACACGCAGATATCACTGGTCCTTTCAGATGCCTCCAAACAGTTTTGGTTCGACCTCGACGCATTGAAACTGTTTTAGTAAGGACGGAGATCATGTCGTAGCGTCCACACATTATCCTCGCGTATTCTTCTTCTATAACCTAATAACACATAGGTTACAAATGATATGCACCATAAACTTACCAAAATAAAAACCTATTAGAAAAACGTGCCACCTCAACGCCCTTAAGTGCAACCTACTCTATCTGGTTCGGTTTTTGGTTGACACGAACTCTACGGGATAAACGCTGGTCTAACATACCACGACAAACTATACCTATAAAAAAAATTGTTAATGAAAGTGCTGCTCTCACTTCAGGCTTCCACGGCTTGAGTGACTCTGAGTTGAATGTACCCCGCACCTGCTGGGTCTCTGGATCGAACAATACACAGGCATTGCTCCTTATAATTCCTACTATCTCAAAGGGCCCGGAATAGGGCAAGAACAGTTTTTTGGTCTCCCGTGATCAAAAATCTGACACCGGTGCCTCCTTCAGCAATACCTGGTCTCCAACTTCGTACGGCCTAGCAGACGGTTTCTGCACTGCTCCCCGTCTTACCAAGGCACCCTCTAACCATCCCCGTGCAATCCCTATCAAACGTTCCTTGGCCTCTTCCCTGGTAGGTGGAGCATCTCCTTCGTGTTTATTCAATGACCGGATGAAAGAGTCTTGTGAGACCTCCCCAAAATGAACCTAATGGGGAGACAATCCCAAAGTCGTATGTATGGTGGAGTTGGAAGTTTCCTCAAACAATACCACGTACTCGGCCCACTTCGTGTGCTGAAAATAGCAGTATGTCCGGATAAATCTCCCCAGTTCTTTAATTACACGCTCCATAGGGTTTGAAGCCGGGTGCCTAATGGAGCACATCGTTGGCCTGATTCCCATGCTGATTAAAGCCGTCTGCCAGCGGCCGCTCGTGAACTGAGGCCCGTGGTCACTCAATATTGTTCTCGGTCTTCCCACTTGTTCCACGTATCGCTTCAACTTGGCAATACAAGTCTCGGCCGTAGCCCGTCTTACCAGGTAGAGCCTACACAGTTTGCTGAACGTATCTAACATCACAAAGACATAGGTAACGTTGCCCTTGGAGCGCGGTAAAGGACCGAACAAATCCACGGCCACTAAGACGCCTGGTGCTTCAGTAATTATTGGCATCCATTTGCCTGTGTGGTTCCGCGTTCTAAACTTGGCCCAAAGGAGTACCCAGCAGTATCCGAATGTGCTGTTAGAACGCTGTTGGCATTCTCTACTACATACCTCTGTGAACTGGGATTTTCGACACAAACATAAAGAATAATAAACGAAAACGACTTATTTCCACTGAACAGGAAATGCAGGTATGTGCATAATAATATAGTCAAAGAATATAGGTATTATGGAAGAAAAGACAAGCGTATGTGTCACATTAACTCGAGATATTAGTATTTATTGTTTCAACTATTTTAAATTATAAATATATTTCAAATTCTCTTAATTTTTTCCTCTTAGATTTTTCCTATTAATGTATTTTTATTTAATATATATATATATATATATTAATTTTCAGTAAAATAACGACCAAAAATTCTTGGCACACCTAGCCAATTTCGCAGCACACCCTTTGAGAACCACTGATGTAGACCATGTGTGTAATTTACCTTCAAACACCTAAAATAATACACTTCTTAAATTATGTAACAGGACCTTCGATGATTGGTAACTGAAAGAGTTCCCTTCATTATATATTCTAATGTCAAATCATAATATTTTCCAAAGTTGGACGTTTTTGTAGAGTACCTACCTATTAAAGCGATATAATATTAATATTAATGATAATAAATTATAAATAAATTATATTAATGTCAATATAAATATGAGAGACAAATCAATATTTTCAATATTGATGGTAGAAAATTTATGTGTATATATACTGAACTTAAATTGTACTGTGATTATTTCCATAGCTTAGGTAATGACTGTTTGCGGACAAAAAATTCGTAAAGTTATTTTATTATATTTATTTAAAAAATCTTTAACCAACCATAATAAGGTTAGCTTCTATTACTAATAAACTATGTATAAGTACCATTAAGTTTATTGTTTGTGATTTTAGTATGTACCGCTACGTTATAAAAAATAAGCTACATCGCAACCTTATATTATATTTATATCTAAGACCGGGGCGACTTGTCCTTAGGGCGCGAAGGCCCCCCCCCCCCCCCCCAAACAAAGTTTNCCCCCCCCCCAAGTAACCCCAACGTGGCACCACTTGTAAATCATAGCCTTGCAAAATTATTATTCGCACTTACACGACAAATTTATCTTCCCATAATAGTTCACAGAAAAAAATATTTTTGGTTTAGTTAATAGAAAGTAATGTGTTTTTTTAAAGGGAATGCAGCCAGCCGTGGTTCCTTGCAGTGTGAAACTGCACCTTCCTGCTTCTTCAGATATTGTCGCCTGCCGGCTGAGGTTACCTAGCTAGCCCTGCCTTTTCTGCGCGTGGAAGCGCTTTCCCATACGTGCCTTGAAGTTGAAAGCTTGTGAGATATGTGTTGTGTATAGCGTGAACCAGCAATACTGTCGTCAGTAACCCTGAGTGTTCCTGCGTCTGAAGGCTCATATTAGGGCTGTGTATAGCGTGAGTGTTTCTATGTAGGGTAATTTTATATTGTGTTGATTTGTTAAGTTGTATTGTTACATTTTACTAAGGTAAGCTCAATAATTCAACTCAGGTGGCTAAGACAATAATAATGTTTAAAGATCAACATTTGTTCAAAAAAGTTAATTAAACTCAATAGTTAGGCCATGTCCTGAATTCTGTATAGAACAAACAAAAACCAAGAAAAACTAAAATCAGGTTTTCAAAAGGGAAAACAATTCCAAAGATGCATACAAAAAATTACTATTTTTTGTAGCTTCAATGAGGAAAAATCGTTGTCGTGTTTCCCGTGAACTTGTGAGGATAATAAACATACGTGTACAAACATATTTATGCACATTAATACGGTTGCAGAGTTTATACAACAGATCCACGTTCTTTGGTGTGAATGTGCAATTTTTGCATGTTGTTTGTGATTTTAATTTAGTTTAAATAAATGAATGTTTAACAAACATTGCTGAATTGTCTATCTTCTTTTAAATTATTATTAAGAATAAGAACCGAATCGACCACGCCCGCCAGATTCTAAATTGACAAGCCGACACTGATGTAAGAGTAAATTATAATGAGAGAGGGATCTTCCCACCAAGTGAAGGTTAAATCGTGAGTAAATTCCACTGGCATGGCCAGACACATCCTTTGTGGGTGGAGGGGGGCACTGGGATAGCACTAAGCTACCTCCCTTTCTCTATGTTAACACCAGAAAGTTTATATTCATACTATAGGAATCATCACTCACTTCTTAAATCTATATTTAAAGACAAAAACCCTGATTCACTCACTGATTCATCACCTTATTGCCCAAACCCCTCGATCTGGAAAGTTTAAATTCGTCAAGAAGGTTCCTTTAAGGTCGTGGGTATCCGATAAGAAGTGTAGCCTCTTTTTGGTCCTTAAGGGGGGGAAAGGCTGGCGTACAGAATTACAAAATTAACCAAAAACTGCAGATTTGTTTTTATTGTCATCAACAGGCTGGATTTACGTGTAGTGGCACCGGAGGGAGGTGTGGAGATCAGCCAAAACAAGATAGGTTCGAAGGACTTTGACTTTGGCTTGAGAGCTAGTGCTATTCGAAGGGGTCCTGCCCCCAAAAATGGTTGAAATTTGCAAACCCCTTGGAGCCATTTACAGTGGCTATCGTCTTAAGTGTCTCTCTGGATTAAAAAAATATATATAAGGTCTTTAAAGGCTATTTAAAAAAAACTCTATGGCTCTATGGCTGGAAACATCATTAGTGGTGTACAAAAACTTATTTTGGATATTAATCCCAAAGCAGTGTTTGTGCCATATAACAACCATTCGCTCAACCTTGCTGGTGTGCATGCAATTGGTGCTGGGCAAAGTCTGTGACTTTCTTTGGTGCTGTGGAAAAGGTGTACACATTATTCTCAAGCTACAATCATAGGTGGGATGTTCTTAAGGAACATGTACCAATTCTCTTAAGGAGATCATATGACACAAGATGTAGTTCAAAGCATGAAGATTTACGTGGGCTTGCTGAGTACACCGAGGAAATAATATACGCTTTGGAAGACGAAAATGTTAAGAGATGGGCCAGAAGAAACCTCTCAAACCAAGGGTGATGCAGGAAGTCTGTTAGTTGGCATCATGACTTATTCTGTTTTCTCATTCTTTTATTTTTGGTACCCCATAATAACTGAAGTGAATGATTCTAAGATCTACCTGCAGCAAGAAGAACTAGCACTTGATCAATGTGTGCTTAAGTTGAAAGCATTAGCTCTATTTTGTCAGGTAAAACGAGACTATCTAGTATCAGTGGCGCAGGAACTAGGAGTACGGGAGTAAAAAGTATCATCCCCTTCCCCCCCAACCAAACAAATATAATAAAACTTTTAGATACTAGAAAGATCTTGTTGAGGCAAGATACACAATTCACTCTAAGGTAACATAATAAAATTAAAATATAATCCTGTTTCGAGTGGTTTTATTGGCATGCGAGTCCCGACCTATTGTAGGTACTGCTTAGTGCTTGGGGCAGCAATCACCGGTTGCCACCATGCCCTTCTGCTAGGCGCGATAGAGCTGCTATAATGTTACTTTGCAAGTCCAATTGTGCTAAAGTCTTGGAGGGGGAGGGGTTGAACCATAAGAGAAGTAGGAGTTGATCAGACGAGAGTAAGGGGTGGTAGGTACAATCTGGTATTCATTCATTCAAGTGGCGAGTGGTGACTCGAGTGTGTCATCAGACAACCAAGATACGGCTTTATTTTACTGTCACCTTACGTCTTACGAATTGAAGTGGACAATGAAGAGATCTCATGATGGGAAGATAATAACCTTCTTCAAAGCCAAGCAGAAACATTCAAAAGAACAATGTCCTGGTAAGTTATAACAATGAATTAGAACCGATCAATAAATTATGATCATATCTTGTAAAGATAATTCCATTTCAATTGGTCACTAAAATTATTCTTTTACATATACAAAGCCTAGAGAAAGTCTAATAATAAAATTCTGATTTTGAGTTTCAAATTTAAAAAAAAAACATTTTTATAGATAGCTTATACTTGAATAAAGATGTTTTTTATATATATCGCAGGTATTGACAATTGCAATTTACTGCGACATCAAGATGGAACCAAATAAAACTTTTGCAACCAGTTCCGGAGATAAAGTATCACTATCACAGTTTGAAGCCAACAATGTAGAAGCAGGGGGACATTCCTCAAAATTTGGTACTCATAAAATGATTCATTACTATACACTTGCTGTAAAACAATCAGGGGGCGCATCCACGGGGGGAACTTTGGGGTCTGAAGACCCCCCTCCAGCTGAAGGCTCTCCCCCAGAAATTAATGATTTTACAGAAATATTATTAGCATTATGTTCAGTCAATTAATCAATTAATATTTTGTTTAATTATATTTAATATAAAATAAATTAAATTTGCGCAGTAATTAGAGCTTTTCAAAGGAATACTTCTTTCTGTGGATTTTTTATTTTACTGTTAATTTTCACTTAAATGAAAATTGGACCTGTGATACAGGAAAGACTATTAACTAAATCATTGTCCCATTCAAATTTTGGTAGCAAGGGGTTAGGTATAAATGCCTGATAACCAGCGAATGCTCTAACAATTTTGCCTGATGGTGGTCCTTTAATATACATTCATTCAACCTAGTACACTATTTTTATAGTATATATTATTTTCAAATAAAGTCAAAAATTAAAATAAGGCTTTGTCTTATTTGCGTGCATGAAAATAATAAACTCTCTTATTATTGATTTTGCTCAAAAACGAAAATAGAAGAAGCTGCTGAACTTTATATTAGCAATTATCCGGTTTTTCTGGAGAACTGCTATATTATTATTATTATTATTATTAGCACCGCGTCTGACTACCCGTTCGGGTTATACGCACTTACGCTAGTGTGCAATGGTAGGGTGATTGTGAGATGAAATGGAGAACTTACAGTTTAACGTGGAATCCGAACCACGGTGGAGGCCTGGTATTCCTCACATTAACAAGTTGTGATTAATACACATCTTGTCAGAGGTGAAGGAAGGGTTTGGCAATCAGATAAAATCTGTGCCGGGACCTAGGATTGAACCCCGGACCCTCAGCACAGAAGTCTGACACCTTACCCCTAGACCACCAGGTCACCGAACTGCTATAAAACTTCTGAATGAAGTCACTTAATTTTCTAGAAATTGTTAAAGTATTTACTCTTCGTACAGAGTTTTGAAGTAGGTACAGTACTTGAAATTATTATTTTAGAGCAATTATGTAAATACTTTTGTATCAGCAGTTGAGATATTATTATATTAACAACTGCAAATCCTGGGTGTGAAGAAGAATGTGTAAACACAGACCTGTTAACCAGTGGCGTACACAGTGACAGAGGGTAGGCCAAGTATCCGCTTTTGGTACAAATAAGCTCAAATATTACCAATTGCACAATTTGAAATAAAAAAAAATTCCAGGGGAGAAATCTATGGAACCCCACTTTTTAGGGGGCATCGCTAATTATCTATCTTTCTTATCCCCTTACTTCAAATCAAATTTCCAAATATTACAGTAATTGAAATATATAATTCTGCAATTATGAAAAATATTATGTAAAAAGCCCCCCTCCCCCCAGCTTAAAATCCTTGGTGTGCCCCTGAGTACAATTGCAATCGAAAGCTATCTGAAGAAAAAGGTGGGACCCCACTACTGCTAGAGCCTCGTACGCACTTCATATTTGGATTTGGATTACCAGAGAAATCTCTCTCACTACAAAAAACACAAATCATTTTAACGGTTTTATAAGTTCGTCTACATATTATTACTTATTGATTCTAAAATGTTAAAAATGTATTACATTATTTTGTTAGTTGTTTCGTTGATTAATATTTTAATGAAGACTATTATTTTTGGTTAATAATTAACGTCAGAATGACCAACTGCGTGTAACTTATGAGAATACGATCCGGTTTAGGTCTGCAGAATATATTATTCGTACTGTTTCTTCAGACGTTATGCTTTTACTATTTCTAGCACTTCTATTTAAAACTACTAATTAATCAACATAATTATTATTCAGTGTGCCATTGAACCGATTAGATACACTGGCTCACTTAGGGCTTAGTTGTAAATGTAATGATATTTATTTTTTTCATTTACAATAAAAAATTATTATTTGTGTTGCAGGTTTAACCTATAAGCAGGGAAATTCTACTAGGCCTCAGGCTCATTCACGAGAGTGCATCAGGTCAACACCTGATATTAGTACTTCTCCTGGTCCAAAAATAAATGCTGAGAGTCTCACCCTACATGAAAGCTCCTCCAACAAGATGGATATAGGTGCAAGTGAAGGGACACAGTCTAAATCATCTGCTGCAGGTACTCGTAATTTTGCTTGGATTGGAGAGGTTCCATGCCACCTACCCATCACAAGTCCTTATGTGGTTTCTGGTAAGATATTTCAATTTCAAACAAAGTGGTTTTCTCGATTCCCATGGATTCATTTTGACAATGCATGCAATGGAGTTTTGTGTTATTCTTGCTGCAAGCCGTGAATTTGAAATTAATTTTAAAAAAATTAGCATTAGTTTTGGATTTGGTAAATGAAAAGGGAATTGTAAAATGGAATAAAGCTATAGAAAGGTTCACCGCTCATTTGAATAGCCCTATTCATAACGAAGCTCTAACAAAACTTGGAGGGTTAAAATTAGTACCAGTAAATGTTCAACTATCATTATTAGTCAAACAACAGCAAGAAAATGCTAGAGTAGTATTGAAAGCCATAATGTAATCAATAAAATATCTTGCTCGCCAAGGATTAGCTCTTCATTGACACATAACAGAGAATGGGAATTTGTTTCAATTAAATGAACTGAGGAAAAATTATATTCCCGAACTGAAAGAATTTCTGTTACGAAAAAAGTATTATTGCTCTGATACAATTCAAAATGAGATTCTTGAATTCTGAGTGAAATCATAGAAGAAGTACATGAAAGCAAAATTTTCGGATTGATTATTGATGGTACGACTGGAGCGAGTGGACACGAACAGGTATCATTATGTGTCAGAATACTGAATAAATATGAGCCCGAAGAGTTGTTCCTTGGTTTGTATGAATGTGCCAGTAAAACTGGCAAAATGTATCAGACCTCATTCTCAATGTGCTGTTACGCTGTAGACTCTCCACAGAAAATCTCAGAGGGCAATGCTAGGATGGTGGCTCTAACATGAGATCTGCCTGCAAGGGTGTTCAAGAACTAATGAAAGAGAAGCAGCCTCTTGCAATCTTTGTTCACTGCAGAAGCCATAGTCTCAACCTAGCTCTTCAGGATACGACAAAATCCATCCCTCTAATACGAGATGTACTATCTTGGATGAATGATGTGGGTGTAATGATAAGGGATTCGTCCAAAAGAATTGCATCTTTTGAAGACATAAGTCCTCTGAAGGTAGCATTATCTATGGTTGCCCACGCCCTCTTTGCCCAACCAGGTGGACTGTGAGATGAATTGCTATTCACACCACATTGAATAATTATTAATTTGTTCTTTCATGTCTTGAGGAGTTGGTAATGTCTAAGGATGACTGTGCTGCCAAAGCCCGTGGGTTACATGATTCTTTTTTAAAAGTTTCTGTATATTTTTTACTTCTTGTTTGCCTCAATATTTTCGAACCAACAGAAAAATTAAGTCTCATATTGCAAAGATCATCACTTACACTTACTGGAGCGAAAGAAGCAGTAAGTACTGTACTTGAAGATCTCAAGACAAAGAGGAATGACCAAGAGTTCAAAAGTTTGTGATCATAGATGCTGAAGAAATGGAAGAGTTTGATATAAAACCACCTTCTTTGCCCCGTGTTTGTCGTGTTCCTAGAAGACTCTAACACAATGAAACACGAACAGAAGGTTACACATGGGCAAGTCCCAAAGATAATATGAAGTTTGTATACTATGAAACCTTGGACACAACCTGTGGAGAAATTGAATACAGGTTCGACCAACCAGATTTTCAAGAGTACTGTATATTGAGGAAATCTTGTTCTCTAAGTCAAATGAATTTACTAAACCCATTATGAAAGTTTTGAACAAAAGAGGTATTTGCCCAAAAGAGCTGAAAACTGAGCTGACGATGTGTAGCAAAATCATTAAGTTTTCTAGCATCTCCAGCACGTTCACCGAATTTAAAGGCCTACACGAAGAAACACGAAGTTTATTCCCTCACACTGAAGAGATTTTGAAAACTCTGATAGTGATACCAGCTACATCAGCTACTGCAGAAAGAAGTTTTTCAATGCTTGGATGCATAAAAAAACTATCTTCACTCTACGATGAGGCAACGTAGACTAAATCACCTGTGTCTGCTTAATGCATACCCTGAGAGGCTCGACAAACTTGACATTGCAAAAGTGCTGCAGATGTGCAAAACGTACGACATTCTTACAGATAAAAGAATTGGAAAACGTTAGAAGAGGGCTGGTGAGCATAGTATGGGGCATGGTTTGACCTTAGTACAAGAAACACGCAGACAACAACTATACGCAATCGATCAGCTTAAGGCAGAAATTACCACACGTAAAAACAGATAAATACAATTCACAAGCGATTTGCTTTCCTGCAAATCCAGCCATTGTTAGATGCGGAAAAAGATGATTTATTAATGAAAAATTCAGCACGCGTGTGCTTAGTACACAGAGTTGAACACTGCAGCTATGATTGCTGAAATAAATTACCTCATGTGCCACATTGACTTGTATTATAAGTCAATCCTGATGAGCAGATTTCTAACTGGACAGCTTTAGATTTGCTACGGTGGGTGTACAAATGGAAGCTTCAAGAGAGCTAGATTAACTTTGTTGTGACATTAAGAATCTTTTTAACCATCACTGTTTCAACTCTTAAATTAATCAAAAGTATCACAGATCTACAATGAGTTAAGAAGGACTGAGTATCCTAGCAATACTCTCAATTGCGAAAGACTTCAATGTAAATTTCAATACTGTTATTGAAAAATTTGCACAAATAAAAAGCAGGAGATTTTAAATAAATTTAGCTATACGAGATTTAAATTAATTTTACTTTAATAAGTCAATATTTTCTTAAAGTACAATACATGGGCATAGGGAACATGGGGCTTAATTCTGAATTGAAAGGGACTCAGGGATTGCTAAAGGTCCACGAATTAGGGGGCGCAAAACTATCCCTACCCCGGGCACTGGTAACCCACGCTACACCACTACATGTGCTGTTAATAAGGGATAACATTTTTGGGATTAAGAAAAGACCAGGAAAATGTAATATTTAACGGTCCCATTGTGCATTTTTCTCATTCATTTTAGGCATGCCAAACATTAGCATAAATACACACAAAACAAATTAAGATAAATTATATCTGATGCGGCTATAAATTATGCTACTATAAATTACGAAACACTAAAAATTAAAGTAGTTTTCCAAACACCTTTGCCCTATATTAGGTACTAGTTATAAAACCACTAACTGGTTTTGTATTTTCAAATTTGTTGAGCCTCTCAGCAGTCACTAAGCAAATACAGGTGATTTAGTCTATGTTGCCTCAGCGTGGAGCGAAGATAGTTTTTTATGCGTCGAAGTATTGAAAAACTTCTTTCTATAGTAGCTGATATAGCTGGTATCACTATCAGCTTTTCCAAAATCTCTTCAGTTTGTGCTCCAAGTACATTTTATTTTTATTTTGCTAATTTAGTGTGAACTTGCCTCAACAATATCTTTACACTATCTAAAAGTTTTATAATATTATTTTGGGGGTTAAAAATGATAATTTTACGCAACTCAATTTTTAGGGGTGTAAAATGTATCCCCGTACCCACCTGTTTCTGCACCACTGGATGTATGTAGACTATTGCAAAGGATGAAGTAGTGTAGAAAGAGGCAAAGATGGCAGTATATAAAAGTGTGGCCAACACGGTTTTATGGATGTGAAGCGTGGGTTTGTCAGGAGAAACACAAGTTCCACGTAGATGTTGTTGGAATGAGTTATCCAAGACATTTACGTGGAAAAACTCGTATGGACAGAGTCAGCAATGAATGGATGTTGAAGGAGTGTGGTTTGATAGAGAATCCAATAGGTCAATAGGTGAAAGAAGCATGTTACGTTGTTGAGGGCATGTTAAGAATTTGAGTGGAGATCGAGTGAGGTAGCAAATATATGAGAGTGTGTCTATCAAAAGGAAAGGGTAAGCCAGAAAAGACGTGACTAAATGTAGTAGTATCCAATATGTTAGAAAAGAAACATTAAGAGTTTTAAGAATTAAGGAGCACTCAGGACTCGGTGTGTGGTAGCTGTTGAAGAGAATGTAATATGCGAGGATAGAGAAGTATGGAGAAAGTTAGTGGGTATGGATTAAGTACGGAGTTGTTGTTTTATGAGCAATATGCACTTGAATATAAAATGAAGTACCTTTTTTAAAAGAACATTACACTTCGTAGTATTTTCACGCCGCCCTAAGCTTACTAAACAGACGCTCCTGACTGAGTTAGGGGGTAATAGATTAGTATTTAGAGATTAAATTGTGTAATAGTATTTAAAATTCAGTCATCTTTATTTCGTTTGAAAAATTTGTTAGTTGCCGGTAAATGTTCAAATTTTAATATTTGTGTGGACTTTTTGATTCTTCTTGAAATAATGTATTGTCAAAATAATTTTGCATCTGTGGTATTATGTTGAATTAAACGTATATTGTATTCTATATATAATTAAAAGTATTTAAACTATTGACATTGTTTTCTTTTAAACAAAATAATATTAATATGTATTTGAGTTGTTCTAAGGGGTTATATTTAGTTGCATTTTTTGTTCCGTTCCAAGGGATTATATTTAGTTTGTAAACCAGTCACTTTCGCTATCCAATTCGTGTACCACGTACTCTACACAGAGTGTCCATTCTACACCTTTCTTATCTATGGTGTAAGCTTTATAGTTTATTTCTGAGGAACCATTAAAATTTTATTCTAAATTTTTACTAACTTGAGTTATTTATTAGTGAATAGTGAATTTGTTTTAAGTTTCGAGTGAATTATTTTAATTGACACAAACTATAATGGCGTAAGTATTATCAAGTTTAAATCTATAATTTATTTAGTTTATCAAGGATACATCAATAAGAATCGGTAATAATATTATATGTCGTTATGGAGGGAAGCCGGCTAAACAAACATTTTGACAACGACCACAGAGACTTATAATTAATAATACTGTTGAAAAATAAATAAAATATTATAAATACATAGACCATTTTTGAGAAAATGTTTGTTTTCATCGCTAAATTCAATACTATTTGGACCGCCATGCTTTGAAAATTAAGACATTTTCTAGGTCTTGAACTGCAGTAAATTACACGAGGTAGCACTCAATGCTCTTATTTAAATTATTGTAAAACATTTGAAAACATTGGTGGTTCATCATTAATTTTTACTAGGTATATGCCTAATCTATTATTTTAGTAGTAGGCTACTTGAAGATGTGAATAATTTGGGACAAAACCAAGAACTGCACCGCCTAGGCTTTTTTTTTATTTGCTAACCTGAATATTACTACATTTTAAAAATAGCATTACACTCACAACATTTGCAGGGAATCCAATGATATTAAATTTGCGATAATTAAAGAACTTTGTCATGGTGAACATTTCAAAACATTAATCTCCTAAGTGACACTGGAACAAATCGTTGAATAATATTTGAAATTACATGACCGAAGCTTTCGTATATTATAGAGCCGATTAATCTGCAATAATTATCTAGCCTACAGTGACCACACTTAACTTTCTTTTGCAACATAATAATTAATTGTAGGCCTAATTAGTTAAGTATACTTTTCTTATCTAGTAATTGTAACACACATCCACTAACAATTTAATAGGCCTATCTAGCAAACTCACACCAGGTATCAATAGAACTAAACTGCAAAAACATGATAAATATCTTAAGACACACCCACCAGAATTTAAATATTAAAATAGTATATTTATATTATGACTAAATAATGTATATAGGCTAAATATGTTATTAAATAGCCTACTTAGTTAACCCAGCTTAACTTAACATAACCTTCATTACAGTAGCTAGGCCCTACTTGATTGACTTGGTCTAACCTTATTTCCTGTTTCACTTGTTAATAAATTAGAATCTCAATTAATAGCATACTCGCAAAATAAACTATTGACATTTTTAGTAGGAATATGATGTCATATCATAAGTGATCATGGATCAAACAACTTTTTGGTCTAATATGTCTACATTTGGAATTAGAGTTTGAGTTGTCTAAATATTTTTAAAATAAAATAATTTCAAATAAATGAATAGGTGCTTCTATACAACATTAGTGGATAATTAAGTAGGCCCTACAATTTCACATATAGGAACAGTGTAGGGAAGAATATAATCACATGAAGAAAGACAACCTAAAGTTTGTTCAGGTAGGAATTGTTTTCTGAAAGGCCTTTTTCCCTACCAGAAATCTATTATATAGTAGGATATTGGTAGGAAAAAAGACCTTTCAGAGAGTAATTCCTACCGTGAATGGAGTATAGACACAAATAAAGCAAGGCTATTGACAAACAATTGACTGCAGCACACAGGTGTACCAACCTAGCTTTCAACAACATTTAACACAATAGCAAGAGACAGGCTATGTTTGTCACGATATTTTGTATCCTTCAATGCCCTCCCCATTGCCCTAATTGCAAAGTTTTATTTTTTAGTTCTGAGGCATCTTGAACAAACAACTTATTTTGGAATAATAATTACAAAAAAAACACTATACACAGTGTTGTTTTTAGTCAACATTTCTCACCACCCATTCAAATAATATATGCATATGAACTAATTACGCAAATGTGTTGGGCGATTAGGAAGGTTGAATTTAGCAAAAATGTATCTTCACCTGCATGGAGAGTGTGGAAAACTATTTACAGAAGAAGAAAAAACTAGGTCTACACCAAACCAGGATCCAGACCCATATTTCCCCATTATCAACACTCCAGTTTATTGCAATAATTACACCGTAAGGGTTTACTACCAAACTGGGTTCAAACTTTGATATTAATTATATTAAGTTTACACAACAAAACATCTGACATGGCCTATTGACTACACAATCAATATTAAGACAATTCGGCACATTTAAAAAACAACAATGCCACTCACCCATTTTACTGGATAATGCTCAGCTGCATTCCTCAGCAGTTCCACTTATTTTTTATTTCATAATAAATCATTTAAAATAACCTTTTATATGTTAGGACTAATATAGACTAACCTAACCAAACCTTCCATTTGGCAAACGAGCATAAACACCTGATTTTTGAAAAGCTTAAGACATAAAAATACTACCAAATGATCTTATTAATCACATAACCTAATCTTTTAACGTCACAAGTTACATGGAAATCTAGGTTAGACTGTTTTACTGATAGTTTATAATTTATTTAGTTGAGGTTTTTAACGTCCACTTTCTGAACCAACTGGTTTTTATCACCACATGAGAATTTCTATGTGCAAGATTGAAAGTGCCTATCAATTTTGCCAGGAAAATTATTTTACACACCTTCCAGGGTGTTTTACATGCCACAATTGACATGAGAAAGACAGGCGGCTTTACTTCCCCTCCGAAGTAAGCAGTGCTACATATTTTTATCGCTAAAAAAAACCATCGACCCCAGCCGGGTTTGAACCCACAAAAATCGAGTCCTGAGGCGAGCACTTTACCCCAAGACCACCAAGGTCGACGGTAGTTTATAATAATTCCTAACATAGGCTAGCATAAACAATTATTTTTAATGAATTATGATTATAAAACTAAATAACTTAGAAATGCTGAGGATTGTGACCAAATGATATTCAGGGAATTAGGTGGAATGGAACTATTATTTTATAAACCAAGACCCATTTATAATTCAAATATTTTTACATGAGATGTTTTTAGTGCATAATGTGGTTAACAACAGTGTTTGTTTTTCTTACAAAAAGAAGTTGGATGATCTGAAAATTTGTGAAATAGCCTAAATATTCCTCAAATAGACTGCCTAGCTAAAAAAAATTAAGCTGTTACTAAAGGTTTTTTCTACTTATACTGCTAAATTGAATTCATTTTGTTGCATCTTCGACGTTGATATTTCTAAACAGGTAAAGGATTTTAGTAATGATATCATGATACTAATATTTCACACCTCTGAAATTTCAGTAGGGCCATTCCACGAGAGAAGAGACATGACCACTTTATTTTAATTTTCTAGTAAAAATTTTGAAACAAGTCTCATTTTACTCAGAAAACACTATATTTTTATATAAAAGCCAACAATTTGACTTATAAATTAAATGGACTAGTATAGGTGTACCCAAATTTGCCACACATTGTTGAAGATAAAAACCGCTTACCAAAGTGGGAAAAAAGAAATTGAACAATTCAGTCCAGGTAACAGTATGGCTTATAAAAATATATTGATATTGTCTACTAAGGTCTTATATTCAATATAAATTTAATAAAAAACCTAAAAAATAAACAATATCAATGTTAAGAATTTTTTCAATAATGTCTAATAGTTTTGTAACACCCGTCACAAAAAAATATAAAAGTTTCTATAACATTTATAATTTTTTCTTCTAATGAGTAAATTTGTGAGAACAAAGCTAAAAAGCTCTCCCAATTACTGTGCAATTTTTTGAAAAATATATCTCCTCAATCTTGTGGCAAAAACTATGTGACGGGTGTTACATGTGCGTGACGGGTGTTACAAATGAGAGTGACGGGTGTTACAATGAAGCTAGGCAGGGTAATGTGTTTGTTGTGATAAATAGTCTTCTTATTAAATTATGTTCTCTTTATTGTTTGGTAGTTTAAATATTACCTTACCATAGCTTAGATTGATAAAATAGTAGGCCTATAACTTCAAAAGTTAATATATTCATTGTTAATAAAAGATTATGTATGTCTCATCTTCAATTATTCCTTTTACTGTGTAACTTTGCACTGTTTCCAAATAAGCAAATGAAAGATCAATGTTTAACTTTAAAGTAGGCCTTTATTATAAATGATATTGCTAGCATGGTAAATATTAAATTAGGTTGGCTATGCTGATAAGACCTAGCCATTGTTGTTTTTTGATTATACATATAACATAGGTCTATATCTGATTCTTGATAAGTTCACTCTTAGCCTATTTCCTTGTGTGTTGTATAAAGTAGGTTACCTACATCAAAATTACCTACTAAAAATAAGAAAGGTTGGTGTTAACATTAAGTATCATAATGAGTTATTTTAGTCTTTAAATATACTAGTTTGATTCAAAATAATCTCAAATTTATGTTCTTGTAGCATAAATAATTTTAAGGTTAGGCCTATGTTAAAACCAACATATATAAGGTAATTAATGCTATTTATTATATTGTTAAAGGATGGCTAAAACAGTTGCAGAAAGACAAGTAATATGTCGACAAAGAAAAAAATTTAATGCTGATACATACAAAGAACATTTGCGATTGTTAGCGACTCACTTTCCCACGATAGATATGCTGTGTACACATTTATGAAAGTTTTGATTGGTGGAATTGCTGATCAAGGTTTTGACCATATTGATATATTCAGTGATGGTTCAGCTGCTCAATTTAAGAACAGATATATGTTTTCAGCATTACATTACCTTCAAACACAGTGGAATCTTACACTTAAATGGCATTTCTTCGCTACCTCACATGGGAAAGGAGCTGTAGATGGGGTTGGAGGAACTGTGAAGCGTGGAGTTAGTTCTATGGTCGGAGTACGAAGGGAAATTGTCACGGAACATGAATCTTTTGCCAGAGTTGCAAAAAAAGTTTGTCCAAACATTAACATTATTACTATTACAACAAATGATATAAAGCAGACAACTGTGAAAGACAAACTTAATGAGCTTTGGAGCAACATTAATCCGATTCCTGGTACACAGAGTTTTCACTGCATTGCCCCTTGTGGTCAATATCGGGTATGTGTAACAACATTTTCAGACAGTAAAGAAAAACAAATCTACAGTTTAAATGATGATATTTCAGGACCTGAACTGCCTTGTCCTCATACCTCTATTTCTCCAGGGGATTTCTTGCTGGTAAAATTTGCCACAAAATCAAGACACCTGCATTACGTTGGGCAAGTAATGGAGAAAGAGAACTCCTTACTAAATATGAAATTTTTGAGGAAGCAGTCAAATGATTTATTATTTGTGTATCCACCTAAAGAAGATGTTGCCTGGATTGAAATTGAAGACGTTATTCAGCAATTGGAAGCTACTGTTGATAATAGGGGAAGAGTTAAAGTAGAGACAATTCTAAAATATAGTGCTGAATAGAGTTTCTCTATTAGGCAATTCTATTTACTTTGAAGGAGATAATGTAGTCTTACATATTATTATTTAGTGATTTTATATTTAAACACTTATTTAAAATTCAAACCATGGAACTCATGTAAACAGTATTCAAATATCTGAAAATGTTATACAATATGCTCTAGAATGTAGTACTGTTTAGTATTTTAAAAATTTAATAAAAAATTTTACTCAAAATAGCTACCTAATAAATGTATATTAATGTTGAACTGACAAAATACCATAATGTTTCAGGTATAAATAAGAAAATTCTTGTTTAGATACTAAAACTTTAATTTTATTTCAGACTTGTAACACCCGTCACAATGATTTGTAACACCCGTCACAAAGTTTTTTTTAAATATCAAATAATAGTTCTCAAATATTTGTAAACAATTTTGAGTTAAAACACTCATTATAGTATATACTTTAGTACTATATACTTGCAACTGAGAATAGTGCCCTAATTTCACAGAGTTTTTAGTTATAAGAGTTGACTTCTGATTTGATGTCTTTTCATTGTAACACCCGTCACACACAAAAATCTATTTTTGTATAAAAAATGGTTGTATCTATTCTAAATTTGTTAATGTATTCTAAGAGATAGTAGAAAGTTTTGTATTCACAAAATTTAAAAGTTGTGTAACATGTTATTAAAAGATACAATTAAATTAAAACTATTCAAAATCATGTCAGAATGTAACACCCGTCACATTGGAATTGCCCAGTAGCAATATATTCGCACCATGTTCTCAATCTACCTCTTCATCTCAAATTAATTCTATCCACTCTTCTTTGTCTAAAAAAATCTCCTAGCAAATCTTTTAACCAATTTCTCAAATTCATGAGAAGGGAAAATATGTTAAAAGTGATACTAAGATTGTTGCACAACCATCATCTGGTCGAGGGCCCATGTCAGCACGAAAGAAAGAGGTATTTACTCTGGTTTTATGCTATAAAAACAAGCTAACTAATTCTGACATAGGCGTGGTATATATATATATTTTTTTTTTTTTGCATATCTTGTTTTCCAAATACTTATATCATGTTCCAGGAAATGTTAACCAGTCTGGCATGGAACCGTCATTGCATAGACCTACAAGTGATGATGGCATAATAATTTTTTTAAATACTTGAGGCCAAGTAGGTCTTTAGATCTGTCCTCCAATCTAAATGTTGGTTTTATTAGTATTTAACCTATAATATTTCTTTTTGTTGTTGTTGTTGGAAAAGAAACTATTTTGTTGCAAGATCCACATACACTGTTGTCCCCTCCCTTTAAGATATTTGCTCCAGACCTCGAATAGTGAATGAATCATCCAAGTTTTTCTTATCAGAATCATCATCATGAACTGTTTCCGTCCTGTGGCTGGGTTTGTTTAGTAAAATGCCTCCATCCCGCTTTGTCCTTTCACCATTCTTCCTCCTGAACTCTCTTCCACTTTCCTCCTCTCACTTGCACACTTGCTGCTATTTGTTCCTCCCATCTCTTCCGGTCTCCCTTGCAGTCTCTTCCTTACATACTTCATATCCATTAATCTCCTTGGAATCCTCTTCCTTTCCATCCTCAATATGTGTCCATACCATCTCATCCTAGCTTCCTCTACTATCTCATATATGCCCTGTACCCCAACTCTAGACCTTACATCTTCATTCCTAATTCTATTCTTCTGGTGGCAGCTAGCATGCTCCTCAAAATTCCATTCTCACGGCCTTCACACAGAAACTACTTTTTTTTTATCATATTAAGCATAATGCAAGTTATCTTCTGTATTATATAAGTTAATGGATAACAAACACTCAGCTGTGAGAAATATTGAGACCCTACCACCACGGCATAATGGCATGTTTTAGGTCCGCTCCACTCGTGACCAAGCCAAAGTCTGAGATGACTCCGGATGAACTGTCTAAGAGGGAGGAAGAGGAGTTTAGCACAGGCCCACTGTCTGTCCTCACACAGTCCGTCAAGAACAACACTCAGGTATATATCTTTATTGGCCATCAAAGGTTTTCCTGTTGGGGGATCTTTTATATTTACTACCCTTTCAGGTTATATGCTTATATACTAATAACACAAATGGGTTAAGGATGAAGGTGGTTTAATTTAGAGGAAGTAAACCTGCACTCACATTTAGAAAGAGAATGGGAAACCACATAGGAAAAATCACCCTCATTGCACCAGACCAAGATTGAACCATGATCTCCCCCTCATCAGCAACTAGTCTATTGAGAGATCACTGAAGTAACGTGATCTTTTATACTCATTTAAACTAGGTGTCAGCGATTTATCAGTCATATTTAAGAAAAATATCTTTAAAAATTGAGCTTTTAGTATTCTAAACTCACACACATATATATATATTTCAATATATATATATATATTTCAATATATATATATATATATATATATATATATTTTGAAATTAGTTTCAAATTAATATTTGAGTGTGATCAAAATTACCTTTATCAGTCATCGGTAAGTAATGCTATAAGAAAATCAAATAGTCAAGTATGAAAATTAATATTTTATTATCTTATCTATAGCTTTTTCTATAAAGGTAAGGCTGTCAGTTTTTTGGAAAGATTGATTTTAAGGAATAAATATAAAATATACGTATCAAAAAAGCTCCATGGCGTGAGCCTGCAAGGGAGTTGCACCAACTGAGTGGCCACCATTTTTAGCTATGATAGTTCCAACATTAATTGTGGATTGAGGTTGTCATGTGGTCAGCACAATGAGCATTCCAGTGTTTCATCTCAGTTCTCTTAACCAGAGCTGCTACTTCTTTTCAAGTAGCTATCCAATTGTTCTCGAGGCTGAGTTTGACACAGTTTCAGACCCACTGCTTCACAAATAAATTGTGTTAAGCGCCAGGGAACAAACCCAGCACCCCTGGATCCTTAGCCAGAAACTGTGCACACTATACCACAGATCCGGTTATAAAATATATATAAACAAACAAAAAAATAGAATAAGTAGAGTGAAAAGATGCTGCCCGTGATCCCAGGACCAATGATAAGTTTCTAGGTAAGGCCCAAAAAGGTTATTGATCTAAATAAATGACGGGAAGTTGCAAGCTGTGCCTTTATATCAGGCATAGCTTTCTACATATAGTTTACATGGGATAGCTCAGCAATGTGTGATGATAAATTAGCATCATGAGAACATATATGTAAGAGTTTAATGTTAACACATAGTTTTTTTAAATCAACAAAAAAAATGAATTTCTACTTTAGACGAAGAAAATGGCTGGCTCATGGGAGATTATGGAGAAGGTATGTTCAGTCAATTTAAGAATACACTTTGCTTGACAGAAATTGGCGTTAGCGTCTATAGCACTTAGCAGAACAATCAACATTATATGTAGTGTTAATTGAACCTATTGAGTATTATGGGGATGAAACATTAAATTAATTGAAACAAATTATTGATATCACTGGTTTTTTGTAGCACCGCTCTTACTACTTGTTAAGGTTATATACATTTCTTTACTAATCACACCTATGGTAGAGATTAGGAAGTTTATATTTAGAGGAAGTTTACCCACAAATGCGTGGGTAGAAAGAGGAAAAACAACCTTCAATACACCCGACTGAGATTCAAACCTCGATCTTCTAGTCATGGTCTAGCTGCAATAGTAATGCCTTAAAACATGCGGCAACCGAAACAGGTTTATATTACTGTTAATTGTGAACTGGCGATAAACATATTAATTATGCTAATGGTTTAAGAATAAAGGTATAATTTAGACAAAATGTACCAACACTTTCATGGAGGGAGCAGGAAACCATTTAGGAACGATCACCCTCTGTACTCCCAGCCGAGATTCAAACTCTGATCTCCTAGTTACTTGCAAACTGTAATTGTTCCTGACATATACTCCACATGCTCTTCCATGCAGAACCTACTATAATAATTTTATGATAATGTGCTTATTAAAATTATCTGGGACACACATCCTACATGGAGGTATAAATATAGTATTAGATAAAGATAGGCCTAAAAATCACGAAGGTGTGAAGAATAGTTTTTGTAACATAATTATAGAGTCTATCTCTCTAATCTTTGAAAAAGTTGACATTTGTTAAGAAAATAATACCAGATAGACCTAAGTTTCTTATCTTTATTAAGATAGTTTTGGAGATCACATTTTTAATAGTACAATTAATTTTTGAAGAATGTTATAAGCTTGATCACAAATTACAGTAGGCATATTTATTTATAACACTTTACTCACGTTTTGATATTGGTTATTCAATATCCTCTCATTTTGATCTTCTTCAGTAGCCACATGGTCTAAGGCAGCACTCTCTTGTTAGACTAGACTGGAAGATCGGGGTTCAAATCCTGGTCGGTTGAACTGAGGGTAGTTTTCACAAAATGGTGTTCCACTTTCCTTCCACACAAATGTGGGTACACTTCCCCTAATTCAACTGTCCTTATCCCTAACTCATTTAGTGTAATTAGTAGATACACATTTAATCTGCACATGTAGTAAGACGTATTGCTGAAAAAACTCATTTTGAATGTCATGCGTAATATTTCTTATATTCATTCAGAAGAGATGTTGGTGTTGTATTTTACTGTCAGAACTGATATTTTTAACATCCTAACTTAATTTCTCTCATCACTTTGTGAAATAGTGTTCAGTTTGCCTAACGTTTGTTGGATCAGGTACTGATCAACTGTCGTAACAACAAGAAACTTCTGGGTCGAGTGAAGGCATTTGACCGTCACTGTAACATGGTATTGGAGAACGTCAAGGAGATGTGGACAGAGCAGCCACGAACAGGCAAGGGCAAGAAAAAGGTAAGAATAAACTACATCTTGCTTTAAAACTAGGGCTGTGCAGGATCATGAACTTCAGGATTTTTTTTTTACAATGGTTGTTCCTGAAATTCAGGTGAGGAAAAGTATAAAAAAAATTATGACTAAGGACCGGCTATCAAAGTCATGTTTTTATTTAATCTTTAATAAAAATAATATTAATTGATTAAATTTAAATTATCCCTTATCTTCTGTTAAATAGATGAACACTCAAAATCTTAGTCTCTTTTATTTTGTAAATCCTTACAAAACAACTGAGCTCCATTAAGTAACAACCACACTGAAGGAAATTGAATATTCCTGAAAATATCTAAGGCAGGAAAACATATTTTTAGCCCAAAATAATTATGAAAGTGGCTTTTTAATATAAAATTATGCACAAAACACACCTTCAACTCGCTTGGTTGCATAAAGCTACGTCTATTACTTAAAGGTTGTTATTTGTAATGGGATCCACTTGCTTTTATGTCATAGATAATTAATAGTTGGATACGCTAATATTTTTGAAGTCCAACAGCGCTTTTTATGAGAACTTTAGTAACTAAAACATAAGAGGTAACCTGACACACTGGCTCAGTTGAGAAATGTTTTTGTTATTCTTATGGACAAGACAGTGGCTCAATTGTATTTACTCTATCCAGATTAGTTTGAATATTTTGATGTTTTACTGTAAGTATACTCCATTTACGGTAGGAATTAATCTCTGAAAGGTCTTTATTCCTAACAATATCCTACTATATAATAGCTTTCTGGTAAGGAAAAAGGCCTTTCATAAAACAATTCCTACGGTGAACAGACTTTATTATTTTATTAAAAGTGATGCCTTGAATTTTTTTATATAAGAACTATTTTAGTCAATCTTATAATAATATATTCTTAGAATACATAGATAAGAACATGTAAAAGGTATAACATAAAGGACAAACATAGAAAAAGGACATTGGATGCGAATATTTATTATATCTCTATAAGGAAAACCTCTTTTCGCTTTATGAGTTAATTGTATTATATTTGGCAGAAGGTATGAAAAAGGTGGATAGAAACATATAAAAGGGATGAACACAATATGGCTTTTACAATGAAAAGAAGAACACAGTTCACACTTTACATTGCTGCAATTGGACAAAGAGGTAATGGTTGCCTCTTAAAGAAAATTGATCATCACCGCCCAATTCCCCAACCTAGGTTTCATTCTATCTGAACTTATCAGGGAGGATTGTGAATCGCACAACACAACTTCCGAAAAGAGGAAAAAAAACAAAAGGGATAAAATGGAAAATGGTAAAGAATGAAAGAACACATAGATAGGAACATGTAAAAGATATAACATAAAGGACAAACACTGGAAAAGGACATTGGATGCGAATATATAATATATCTCTATAAGGAAAATCTCTTTTCACTTTAGTGTTTTTTTTCCTCCCTCTTTTAGGAAGTTGTGTTGCATGTTTCACACTCCTCCTTGATGAGTTCCGATAGAATAATATATTTTTAGAATTTATTCATATTTCTATCAAAAATTCTTGATAAAAAAATACACTTTTGTAATAGTTGTATTAGATTTTGTTTTTCTTATTTACATTAGATCATAAATATTACTCAACACTTATTAGACAAAATGCTAAGTTTTTGTTTGGAAAACTTATAATTTAAATATAAATTAATACACGGGAAGTTCTTTACAAAAAACAGAATAATTGTGAATTTGGTATTTTACTTGAATCTTTAAATAGTGGACCTCTGTGTAGATGGAAAAGTGAGTTTAACAACCAAGCACAGTGATTTGAACCCACGTCTTATCCCCTCCTCCTGACATTAAGTTGTGTAAAGACTGCAAATATTTTCCCTAGAAATCCTAAAATCGGACTCTTATGAACCCCAACTACAAGGCTACACACTAGTTACTTGTATTGCAGGTGGAGTTTTTTTTATTCCTCTATCCTACTTTATGAAGTGTCCAGAAAGTCAGAAAAACAGAGTTTTGTGTTTAAAAAATATTTACAAACTTTATGAATATTAACTTCATATATTAAATCAACAGGATTAAACATCCTAATCAAACACTAATAAAGAAAAATTTAATCCTGAATTTCTTTCAAATTTGAAGGAGAGTTACATGATTTAAGTGGGATTTATTTGAATTTCATTCTAACTAGTGCAGAAAACAACACTTATTTTACCAAGCTACAGGACATCTGTTAATTCACTCAGCACAAAATGAGTTTTAATCAAAACACAGATTTAAATTAATATTTTCCAGTCTAAATCAATCAAAATAATATTATATAATACCTTTGTTGTTTTTGTTATCATTATAAATTAAATTGACTTTTATAATCAAGTCCAAGTTGGGGGGGACGGTCATTGACATGAAGTGGGCTATTGCCTATGGGGGTGAAGTACAGTCACAACTAAATGTGTCCGGTGACTGCTACAATAGCTGGGAAGGCTTGGCAGGAACTCTGAAAATTGATTGCTAACGAGGGCTCTGGTGAAACCATGATAGGCCTAGCAAGCCGATAGTGGTTATACAACTTGCTTTCAAAAAGTGAACAAAAAGCCTCATAAAGGATAGATTTAAAGGACATTTACCCAGCAAAGAAAATGGACTGCAGATTAGTGGAGGAGCTGGTAGAATTAATGGTAAGGAGGAAGTTTGACCTACTGGAACTATCGGAAACAAAAGAAGGAAAGATGGATTTCAGGAATGGATTTAAGTTGTATTAGATTGGAAATTAAGGAAGAAGGAATTGATTGAGAGTAGTGGTGAGGGAAGGACCCAGGGAGAATTAGTTGAAGGGAATAAATGACAGAATTATGAAGGTGAAAATAGGACTAAAGCATAAGTCAGTTGAAGGTGGTGCAAGTCTACACCCCACAGGCTGGCTGTTTAGTGAAGTAAAATGAGTTCACAGTAGAGCTGGAGAAGCAACTGGGAGGGAAGAGACATCGTTATGGGTGACTTTGATGTCCATTTTGGGTCAGAATCGAAAGAATATGAGGAAGGGCTGGGAGTAGATGGATGGGTCAGCCTGTATAGGTAGGGTGAAAGTTGCTAGATCTGTGAAAGAGGAATGGAGTGATAGGAAATATATAGTTTGAGAAGAGAGAAAGCCATAAGGTAACGTGGTACAGCACCGATTGATTGGGCAATAAAGTCAATAATAGAGTATATGCTCATTGATTTACAAACGGAAAAGGATGTAGCAGATGTGAGGATAGTTCCATGTGAGTCTTTGAACATTGATACTCACATTGGCTGCTGGTGGCAACCTTGATAGGAAGGAAAGAGAAGAGGATAGTAGGAAATCAGGAGAGGAGGTTAAAGGTATGGAAGTTAAAGAAACACATAGGAAAGAGTTCTAGAGAATTATAAGAGACCAGATAGCAAGGGATGAACCCAGTACAGGAGAGGAAGAATGGGAAGGATTCCAGGCAACACTGGTGGGAGCAGATGAAAAGGTGTGCAGGAGAACCAGCAGAAAGAGAAGATATAATAAAACACCATGGGGGAACTTAAGAACAAAAGCGGTAACCGGTAAGAACAGGTTCCTTAGAGAGTGGTTCGAAAAGAGGACAGTGGAGCCCAAGGAGGAATATAAGGCCAAGAAGAAGGAAGCAAAAAGGGTAGAAGAAGGAAATAAGAGAAGTTGGATTAAGAAGTGAACGGAAATGATGGAGGGCGGTGGGGGTAGTAAGAAAGTCCTGTATGAAATGCTCAGGAGTAAAGGAAGTAGTAAAGAGGAGCAGGTTGAAATGATAGACAAAAATGGGAAGATTTTGGTAGAAAAAAAGGGAATTCAAGGAAATGTGGAGAGTTTTTTCAAGACTTGACAATTGCTAACACAAACATGAAGGAGGAAGGGGAAGATGAAGCGAACATTATACCTAACGGCAGATAGAAGAGGCATCAAAGGACATGAAGGAGGGCAAGGCACCAGGAGGGGATGACATGAATGTCGGGATGGTGAGAGCAGCAGGAGAGAAAGGACTCCATTGGCTGCATTGAGTGATTATAGTAATATGGAAGGAAGAGAGGATCCCAGAGGTCTGGAAGAAGGGTTTGATACTACCTGACTTTAAGAAAGGAGACAGGGAGAAGTGTGGAAACTAGAGGGTAAGGAGGATTGAGAGAGGGACAGTAATGTCCACAGTAGATCTCATATTTGCGGTAAGGCAGCTTCAAGATAGACACTATGGGTATGAAAAGGACCTACTAATGGTCTTCTTGGATGTTGATAAAGCTCATGACAGTGTATGCAGATCTAAAGAAAAGAGTGAGAAATATGTACAGAGGGGGTGTGAGCTGTGTGAAAGGAGAGAAGAGGTCAGAATGGTTTGAGTAGAGAAATGTCCTGAAGCAAGGAAGTGCCCTCTCACCGCTAGTGTTCATTGTAGTGATAGAAAAAACAATGAAGGAAGTGGTAGAAAGAATTGAAGAGCAGCAAGAAATGCATCAACAAAAGGTTAGATGCCCTCATGATTAAGAAAAATGAAGCTGATGAAAAACATCATGAAAAAAAATCTAGCTTCCCCAAAATGCAAAAAGACTTGTGAAACAACGGAATGAAAAAGTTGCCACATTGGATGACAGAATAATCAAGCTTTAAAAAAATATGAAGTAGTCTGGTCACCATGACAAAGTGTTATTCCAATCAAAACAGTTGATACTCTTTTATTATGTGTGCTTTTTACTTTCTCTCTATCTTACAGGTAGAGAAAGTATGGTGATCGTCAAAAAAATCGAACTCGAGATTTTGATGAATTTTGACGTTTCATGACTTCCTGAATCCGAAAAAGTGGTTTTTGAATTTCCGTCTGTCTGTCTGTCTGTCTGTCTGTCTGTCTGTCTGTACCTCCAACTAGAGCCTAAACTATTTTACCGATTGAGCTGAAACTTGATATCTAGGGTTTTCATAGGGTTGCCCCGAGGGGTTTTTGGAATTGGATATCTACCCCTAAAATTAAGGGTAGTTTACTGAAGGGAAAAAAGAGAAAAAGTCGATTTTCTCAAAATCGGCTCTAACGATTTTGATTAAATTTCATTTATGAACATTAATAAATATTCCAAACAAAATGGCTACTCTCAATATTTCGGCAAAATGGCTTTAAGGGCTCCGGTCTGATGCGTAAATTAACATTTTTTATAATAGCTCCGAAACTATTTGAGATATGAAATTACTTAGCATTACAAATATGTATATATATTTATAATACAGATATTTTATCCGAAACATATTTTTATAAAATCAATAACTTTCAATCTATACGCAATTATATAATTTTTTTAACTTTTTGGACATTAAAGTTTAAGTATTGCGACCGTAAAAAAAACTAACCTGAAATGTTGATGGATGTCGACGTCTCATGACCCCCCGAACCCTAAAAAATAGTCTTTGCAATGCCGTCTGTCTGTGTGTCTATAAAAACTTAAAATTAAGGGTAGTTTACTGAAGGGCGAAAAGAGAAAAATTTGGTTTTCTCAAAATCTGCTCAAACGATTTTGATTAAAATTCGTATCTAGGCGTTGATTAAGATTATAAATAAACTGGCTATTTTCATTTTCCTATGAAAATGATTTTTAGGGTACTTTACAGAAGCGTTAATTTCCGTATCTCCACAACTATTTGAGAAACTAAACAACTTATCATTGCAAAATTGTAGGACTATTAGAAATAAAAAACTTTTATTTGACATATATTTTTATAAAAGCAACAGTTTCTGAGATATTTGCAAATATATTAATACAATTTTGTGAGCTTTAGTTGTAAACATATACTACTTAAGTCTTAACGCAATAATTCTCCAATGCCATAGAGTAATTAAATATAAGTATCTAAAAAAGTATGTTATTTTTCCTTAAATCTCTTAGGAGAAATGTTTGCATAGCAATGATCTATCTCCATTTTAGACTCAATAGTCAATATTTACATTTTTTATTGGTCAAAATGTATAAATGAATAATTAAATATCAATGCGATGACTTGAAGATCTGCAACACCTTATAAAATGTTAAAACTTTAACCAGAAATCGAAGTTTTAATACGAAGTGTTGACCCTTGTGGAAGACATTAAACTGTTTGAAATGCTCTTAGGTGGACAAAGATGCGCCTCTTTTCTCATTGATTATATATCATTGTATATTATTTTATGCGTGTTCTTATGTGGAGTGGTGATGATACAATGTACATTATTCCGTTCAGAAATCTTAAGAGTTTATAGAAAGAGAGAGAAAGTCTGTGCGGTGCGCCGTACCATTTATTTTATGTAAAACCTTTCTTATTTTTTACCTTCCTATTACATTTGATTGAATACTCTGCTTATCATTATTTTTATTCTTATTTAATATTATTTTAATGTTACCTTTTTGTTTGTTTCTATTTTAAGAGTGTTAATGTCATATTAAAGTTTCTTAATTAAATACTTATTTTCTTAAGTCATACACCATCCAAAATGAAAACTAAACACTTTTGTTCTGTGTAGAATACTTTCCTTGAACACTTAAGAGTTTGGTTTTTATCTCAACAGGCTCTCTTGTTTGGGAAATATTTTTAAAAAAATATAGCCGTGTGTGTGTGTATATGTATATATATATTAAAATACACTTTTTTTTTTATTTCCAAATTTTATCACTCATTTATGTATAAAAAAATCAAAGAAAATTAGTTTAATTATGGTCAAGAAAAAGTCAAGAAATGGAACGCTAAAAAAATCTGCAGACACTATTTTAGTGAGAGAAGAATGTGGAAGTAAAAAGAAAGATTGAAGCATTTTACTAAATCGACCCGACCATAGGTTGTAAACAGTTGATAAGTATTATAAAATATCTTTTAAGGAAAATAATACTCTCTTGTACCTACCAACTTCTATGTTGGCTATATCATTTATTAGTTTTGTTAATCACCTCATAGCTTATCAACGGCCCACATGTTTTACATGTTACTACATTAATAATCTGGGCTTCAGAAACCTCTACCGGTTCTTAAAAGAGCCCTGTTGTAGTGGCGATAGTTAATATAGTATGAATCACCACGTGATGTGTAGAAACAGTTCTTAAATAAATTAAAAGTTATTCTCAAGGTGGGGTGGAAGCGAATGTAAGAAAAGGACATGGTTTTGAAGATTTTATCGAAAAACTTTTTTTTGCCAAAATAAATTAAATATTTCTCTAGTAGAAAAAGAGTTTAATTTTCTTCATATGGTGACCTTGGCTCTTCTGGAATATCCCTCAAGGGTTTCCTGGAATTTAATGACAACTTTTTACCTTAGTTTAAAAAGTTTCTCATCTAATGCTACTATGCTCATGACAAATATTGAACAACTGTAGATATCACAATGTGAGGAAAATTAAACTCCACGCTTCTACTGGAGAAATGTTTGATTTATTTTGGTGGAAAAAATGTTTAGATTTAAAAACTACAAAAACAATGATCTTTTCTTGCGTTCCATTCCACCCCACCTTAACAAGCTAGACTTATTTTATTATTATTATTGTTAGCACCACGTCTTACTACCCGGTCAGTTTGTATGCACTTACGCTAATGTGCAATGGTAGGGTGATTGTGAGTTGAAATGGAGGAACTACAGTTTAACATGGGATCCAAACCACGGTGAATGCCTGGCATTCCTCACTTTCACAAGTTGTGATTAATACATGTCTTGTCAGAGGTGAAGGAAGGTTTTGATGCTGTTATCATTAATTCACATTTAAATTTAAAAAAAAACCATAACTCACATTTTAAAATCTTAGTAGTGGATTTTGCACAAATATTTCATCTTGGTTCATTTCACACATTTATTATTAATTAAAAGATGCTACAATGAAATTTAAATATGTTTTGACAGCCATTTTAATTTTTTGACTAAGAATGGGTGAAACCTCGTCTTGCAAAATTTCGGTGTCTCTAAATGTACTCTCTTGGAGGACCGACAGTACTGGCCATGTGAATACTAAGGGAAGAATTCTTGGTCTGGATGTGAGAAAATGATGTTTTAGTGGAGTAATATGAAGGCTAGACGTTCTTAATTAGTCAAACAGCGGGTTTTATGAAGTTTGCTTTGAAAATATGGAGTTGAGAGACATTTTGTAAAACAAATAGTGTATTGTTTTTGGATGACCTTGAGGTGTTGGGAGGTGAGTTCCAGTTAGATAGTGGCTCAAACATTTCTGATGGTATAGATGATGAATTTTTATTCCTCTGCATTTTAGGGGTCCTGATGAAAAGTATTATTTGGTCAAGGTTTTGGATGAAAGTGAGAACATATGCCAATATACTGAGGTGATCAAAGTTTTGGTTTGGAGAGAATGTTAGACACTTGACAGAATGTTGTCTTTGTGCTATGAAACTTTGTTTGAGCTAGGTTTATAAATGTGTTGTTGGTTTCTAAGGGGGTTGAAATCTGCTGAGTGGAAGAGGTAGTGTGTATATGGTTGGGGGGCATTTACAAAATGGAGATTAGGGTAGGCTTTTCCCCCATAAAGTTGCTTTGAAATTTTGAATAACTTATTATTGAGTCTTGCTTTTAGTTGTATCCATTTTCCTTTGTTTTTTTCACACACAATTTGTAGATCTTTAATCATTTATTATGAGCTAGTTTTGTGTAGACTACCCTTCCTAGTTTAAACCATATTTGTCTTTGTTGATTTAATTTTGGACGCAAGAATTATTAATGAGAATTTGCTTATAGCTTTGCATATAAAATACTGGTAAAACAACATATTTTTTGGTCTGAAAAATCTGGAAAAGTCAAATTTCAAAACTTAGAGTGTATAAGTTGTACCTGAATATATACACACACACAAACAACAACAACATTTGTGCTGCACAAATAGTTTATTTACACATCTTATGTTTCCTCAGGCAAAGCCAGTGAACAAGGATCGTTTCATCTCGAAGATGTTTTTGCGAGGAGACTCTGTTATAATTGTGGTGAAGAATCCCTTGGCAGCCGCCATCCCAGGAACCAAGTAGATTCGTCTTGTGTGTGGATTGTAATCAGTTTGTGAATGCTGGCGCTCACTGACTCGAGTGAGTTTATAAACTGTTGGTAATAACCACAAGTTCTTTTATTTTTATTTTAAGAAGTGAACATTGAAACATTGTCGAGTGAATCTTTTAAAACATAAAAACAATTTTACTGTCATTTAAAAAAATATGTGTAGTTATAATTTGTAAGACCTTTCTTTGTTTATATATAACTATATCTAGCTGTAACTCAAATGTGACCTTTAGTTTTAAAATATAGTTGAATTTTTTACTTGAGAGAAATATAAGTAAGAAAACTATCTGTATTTGAAAGTTACTCTTTTTTTATCTGTCTTTACTTATACTTGACTAGTATAAAATCTAGTTTGGGGCCTTTTCAAAGCACATTAATAACTCTGTGATTATAGTGTGAGCTAATTTTGAAGGATGAAATAAAATGTAACTTAGAACTAATCTAACAGGGAAGGATCTACTTGCAAATATTCCTCCATAAATTTTGGGAATTTGTGTTGTTTTAGGTCAATTTAGTGGTTATTTTTAGTTAAAATTAGGTTTGTACCATGTCAAACTGGGGAGCCTGTAATAGAAAATTTTCCTTTTGTTAAGTTCTAAACATCCACTGGTTAGATCATGAAGATTATTGAAAACATTTTGGAAGAGATGATATGACCTTAAAACACAAAATGAATTAGTTTATTTTGTCTTTTAACTTGAAAGTAAATTTTTCTACTTAAGAAATATATGAAAATATTGTATAAACACTGTGATTGTTGTTTTTCTCAAACCCAACACAAGATTATGTCCTTCAACTAAATATCATTACTATACTTTTTTTTCACAAGTTTCAGATATTCCTTAATTATTGAGCATTGTCTACAATATATAGGCCGTTTCCACTCATAAATAATTGCAGTACAGACACTTAGCATTCTTTCTACTAACCCAATGGTTTTCCTGTAAGCGCTATCTTTTTTCGACCCAGGATAGTTGCCATATCCTATCTTAAATATGAACATCATTATTTTTATGAAATTAGCTTACTCTATTATATAACAGTCATTGATGCATCTATTTAAAGCAATAAAAACTAAAAAAAAAAAATTAAAAAATTTTTTTTTACACAATTACAGTTTTAATTTTTTGTATCAGTTTCAAGAGTTTCTAAATATATCAACTTTTGTTCCATTTGTGTGGGAATTCCAATAATTTTATGGTGGCTGTAATAGTGGTCATAAATAACGCTTACAAATTCTGAAATGGATATATATTACACGAGGTTTGAAAAAAAACTATCTTTTGAAATGTTTAAAGTAAAACATAACATGAAAAAATGGTCTTGTAAGAAACTTTTTTCCTTTGAGTGCATATACTATGTGAATGAACTTTCAAGAATAATTCAAATTCAAATGAAATAGGAATAATTCAGATGTATTTTTGGAAAAAACAAACAAAAAACTACAGGCCATTATCACCTACTTTATGAATGGTGTGTTTTGAAGTCTTATTAGACAGTTGTGACATTGAAAACTGAAGAGCGATGTTAGTTCATCCCCTTCATATAAAAATTGATAATAATGGCTACATGTACAACGTTTAGTCAATTTTCTATTGATTTAAATAGTTATCATTAGTAATCAGGTCGAGCTTAAAATTATGAACAAATTCACTGGCATGAGCCAAACACCTTACCACAGTTGGTAGTGCATGTGCCAAATGGACTTGGGGTCCTGGATTCTATTTCCGGCATGATCAAAGTTTTATTATTGGTAAATTGTCAAATTGAATGTGGTAATTTTCTTAGTAATAGGTTAGTTTTTAAGTTTTGTAGAGACCCTGTAAATGAAGGAAGCTATCCGTGAAAGAGTGGGGGTACAGGGAGTATATGAATGAGATAGTAAAGCAAGCAAGACTGAGATGGCATGGAGAGATGAGAGGAGCAGATAACAGTAGGTGTGCAAGTGAGAGTAGAAGAATGGAATCAATTAAAGGAGGAAGATTGGAGGAAGATGAAGGCATTTTACAAAAATAACTTAATAACAATGTTTCCAGCATGTAGCTATGTAAGTCATGTGTTAAATAACATCAGGGTGTTTGAAAAGTGCACATAAAATACACATGATAAAAAAATATCTTTGAGTTTGTTTTAATAATCCCAGTAAATACTATCACATATTCTTAGCAACTTTTACCCTCCTTAAAGCATTATATTTTTTAAACTAGAATAAATTGCTGATAACAAAAACATAGGCACCAGACCTAGCACTATTAATAAATATATAACCCTACTGAGATAGTCAGAAATGTGAACTTATGTCCTCTTGCAAACTCAGAACACAGTTGAAGTGTAGCTTAGAAGTAAAGTTCATCCACCAGTTTGGTGGTGTCTGACAGCTAGCAGAAGCTAGGAGTAATGCCAACATTGTCTGAGAGTTACTGTTGTCAACATATTTGGAAATAATTAGTATTTGCTAGGTATTAATATTATTATCACTAAAAAATATTATATTTCAATAAGGAAAACCTCTTTTCGCTATATGAGGCAATTGCATTATATTTGGAAGAAGGTACAGGAAAGGTGGATAGAAACATATAAAAGGAACGAACACAATATGGCTTTTACAATGAAAAGAAGAACACAGTTCACACTTTACATCGTTTTTTGGTATTCTCTTTTAGGAAGTTGCGTTGCGCGTTTCACACTCCTCCCTGATGAGTTCCGATAGAATGAAACCTGGGTCGGGGGATTGGGCGGTGATGATCGATTTTCTTTAAGAGGCAACCATTACCTCTTTGTCCATTGGCAGCAATGTAAAGTGTGAACTGTGTTCTTCTTTTCATTGTAAAAGCCATTTGTGTTCGTTCCTTTTATATGTTTCTATCCACCTTTCCTGTACATTCTTCCAAATATAATGCAATTGCCTCATATAGCGAAAAGAGGTTTTCCTTATAGAGATATATATTCGCATCCAATGTCCTTTTCCTGTGTTTGTCCTTTATGTTTTACCTTTTACTTGTTCCTATCTATGTGTCCTATCATTCTTTACAATTTTTAATTTTCTCCCTTTTGTGTTTTTTGGTATCCTCTCTTAGGAAGTTGCGGTAATTAGGGTTATTTTTCAATTGTGTGTAGTCCTATTGTTCTCTGATTATAATATTTGAATATTTATATTTATAGTGGTATTTCTATTTATCGTGTCACTGCTAACCTCAGTAGTTTGTATTTTATTTGGACCTACGTTAGATCAAAAGTGATGTCTTACATTCGCACATGCTCAGTGCTTCACATTGTCCAAGATAAATCCAGCCTTGGCGTTTTTCAGATTTCCAACATCTGACATATTGAGGTAATATTATTTAAGCCAACTATTTTTCTTAACATCTGAGTACGATACAGCTAATAATTTAGCTTTTTTGTCTGCACAATTCGCCTTGTGAATACTGGTGCTAAATGAATATGGCTGGGATACCTTGAGAAACACTTGTTGCACACTTTTTCACGGAGGTTGTATTATACATTTTAAACATTACAACAACCACATAGGCCTACCATTGGGGATAGGCCTCTGGTACTCATCATCCATCCCATTTTTGCCATACATTTTTGCGAACATAGCATTGAGTATCGAATAGATCAATTTAAACCTTGTCAGTGTCTTGTAGCAAATTATAACAATGGATTAATATCCAAGCTATTATTATAGTTGTTAAGTACAGCTATAGCCGCATCTAAACGTCATATTCTTTAAATTGAAAATGTCACTTGGACACAAGAATCAAACCCAGGGTCTTTGGCTAATTAAGCCAATGCGCTTACCACTAGGCTATCCAGGAGTCATCCGGAGCACAGGGTCATCTTCACTCGTACTTTAAGGCAGTCCCTGTGATGGACATGAGATAATTGCTAGCAACATATAAACTATAAATTAAGATTGCAAGCTATCAGATAACATAGCAAGCTTCTACTCGGGTTGACTCCTGAATATCTCAGTGGTAAGAGCATTGGCTTAGTTAGTCGAGGGTCCCGGGTTCGATTCCAGTGTCTAGGTATCAGTTTTCAATTTTAAAAATATGGTATTTAGATGCGGCTATAACCGTACTAAACAACTGTAACAGTTTGGCAACTTAATCCATCATGATATGTGCATTCGTACAGTTGTCATTGTACTAATAGCAGCATAAAGCCCTCCCGAGTTGAAGATGACTGCATTATCTGATTGCTCATATGTAGCCGGCGATTTTCCACACACCCATTACAGACTCTCCCTTGAAATATGACGGGACGACTCCTGGATAGATCTTTGGTTAGAGCATGGACGTGTTCAGACAAAGGTCCCGGGTTGTATTCTCGTGGCCAGGTGTCATTTTTCAATTTAAATAAGATGGAAACTATAGTAAATTCAGCAAAGGCTATATTATTATTATTTAGCACCGCGTCTTACTACCCGTTCGGGCTATACGCTTAAGTACTAATTACACTAATGGATGAGGAATTGGGAAGGTTGAATTTAGAGGAAGTGAACCCGCATTTCGTGGAGGGAGAGTGGAATAACCATTTAGGAAAAACCACCCCCAGTTCACCCGACCGAGATTCAAACCTCGATCTCCCCGTCCTCGGTGGTCTGGCTCAACACGAGTATCGCGTTAGCCAACTACGCCACCGAAGCGGGTAGCAAAGGCTATAACTTAGCTTTCCTCGATTATTTAAAAACATTCACTAACTCTTTTAATAATCTTAACTCGTACTTTTGAACAGACTTCTTATAAAGATTGTTGAGTTAGTCTTTTAATCCACCATATATAGATTTTTATTAAACTTAATCACTAACACCTTTTTGAAAATCAATTATTCACACTAAAACCTTTGTTCCCATTTGCTCTACAAAATTATCAATAAATTGGTAGCCAATGGCAGTCATATTCACCTGCAGGGTCCCATTTTATTATTAGGTGTGTTCCAACCTGGAATTTAGTTACACTTAGTGACAAATTCTATGATCACTGGTATCTACTCTATAGTTGTTTGCTTATTTTTAGTAGGTACACATTTTATAATGTTTACAATATAATTACCCGCCTCGGTGGCATAGTTGGCTAACGCGCTAGTAGTGTTGAGCTCGACCGCCGAGGACGGGGAGATCGAGGTTCGAATCTCGGTCGGGTGAACTGGGGGTGGTTTTTCCTAAATGGTTTTCCACTCTCCCTCCACG
>CABFWO010000935.1:23403-99275 GCA_902155825.1 Timema genevievae | reverse complement strand
TTTAAAAAAACATATGTACAGGTTATACCTTTCCCTCACTTTGATAATTTAGTTTTTAGTAAACCATGTTTTCAGTAAAAAAAACTAGTTCAAAATTATTTTATTTATTTTTTAATGGACTAAAACAGGCATTTAGAGTCTGAACATATTTTTTTCTGAAATCCTCATGCTTTCATTGATAAGGCTGGAAAATTTCAAAGAGATAGTTCGATTTGGGAGTGAGATGGAAATTTTTTGGTAATCAAGTGTATCTTGCGTAGAAGGCCTCGAAAATGTTTAAAATCGAGAACTCGGTGAAAGTTTAGAGGTCTGTAAAATGAAAACCAGATGAAATAGAGGAAGAAAAAAAATTGTGGTTACTTACCACCATGGAGGGATTGAGCATACCAAGTTTCATCAAAATCTGAGACCATGGGTGTCAAAACATTTTTTTTTTGGTTGAATTGAGGTGGAATGACCCAAAAGCAAATTTACCCTATCTCTAGCGATGTGTTGTCGAGTTTTGTTTTGATGAAGTGTTTATTAAAAGTTTTAAAAATGTATGAATCTATAATTAAAAATAGTCTAAAATGATACTGAGAAACTGCAATACGTCCTATAAAGCTTATGATAAAGTTACTAGTAAACTGATTTGGAACATTAGTGCACCAGATAAACTTACACGAATTAGAAAACTATGTACAAATAATACCACCTGCAAAATCAAAAGAGGCTAGAATTATTTGGAGAATTTTGACGGGAAGGTAAAATTATTTCGCCAAAACTATTTCGCCAAAACTATTTAATCATGTACTTGATAAAACATCAAATAAAATAACAAAAACTAACCCAGGGGTAAAAGTTAGAAAGTCAATATACTAGCTTTCGCTAACGATATTGTGTTATTAGTAAGAACTAGGGAATAACTTGACAATATTACAATCACGTTAGTAGCTATCCCCTACGGAAACATCATAGGTGTGGCTTGAAATTAATGAGGAACGAACTAGTGGCCCAGCCTACATAGTTGTAACCCACAAAGTAAGGGATGATAATACACACACGTTTAAAAGTAGCACCCTACAATTTTAGAGAGTATAAAATTGTAAGTACTTGTTAGTTAATATCAATAAACAAAACATGGTTGAAACCAAAATACTAGAACAAATAGGCCTACAAAATGCTTCAGTAGCTATGCTATAGTAGTCCATTCAAATTAGACTTAAAAATTATATAGTTCTGAAATTAGGTATAGCCTACATATTGTTGAGTACTGTAGAAATGAATATCCGTTGAGTCTCCTCTCCCCCGGTGGGGGCTTCCACAACTTAAGATGTGTTTGTGTGACTTTTCCCAATTATCTTGTAAACAGCGAATCACCCAAAAAATTTGATCCATTGGGTAAAATTGACGGGAACAAATATTTGAACAAAAATGATACCACACAGTTTGCTGTAAGAGCTATAGTACACAGGGTAAAGAGGCCAGAAGTAGGGGGTGGATTTTGGCATGCAGTGCAAAAATCATTTATCACACTCTGGTTTTGTAAATAACTACCAAACGGTTAGCATTTAGTTATAAATGCTCATAAGTTTAACTGAAGTTGTAAAGCGTGAAATTCTCAGTCAGAAAATTAAAAAAATTAAAATCTAGAAAAATACTTTCAAGTTGTTTCTGAAATATATGTGTGTATACACATAAATATGAATACAATATAAGTTACTATATTTCATATGTATATTATTTTATGCTTTATTTCTAGACTAACTTTTACCCGTCGCGGCTTAACCGCAATAATTGATTAAATCTTTTAATTTTAAAATAAACTGTTTTGGTCATAAATCAAACTTTATTTTTTTCAAATATATATGCATTTTTCTCAGCTCTAGCTGTAAATAATATTTCCATATTATGCTATCTTTACTTTAACATTTTAATTATATCCGCCTTCATATATACTCGTAAAATTAAAATCTCTTATATACGAAAAGTTTAAACATTAGTATTGTAAAATTAATGTAAAATAAAGGGTTTGGAATAGTCCTTTATGTTATTCCAGGACATACTCTACCTACATACCAAGTTTGATTTGAATCCGTTCAGCAGTTTAATCACAATATATGTCTTATCTCTTATATACGAAAAGATTAAACATTAGTATTGTAAATCAAAGGTTGGGAATAGTTCTTTATGTTATTCCAGGACATACTCTACCTACATACCAAGTTTCATTCGAATTTGTTCAGCAGTTTTGGCGTGATTGAGTAACAAACATCAAAACACACAAACTTTCGCATTTATAATATTAGTAAGATATTCTATTGACATGGATAACCCAAATGGGTATTAAGACACGGTTTTTTATATATATATTTAGTTTTATCAGAAACAAATTCGCTGTACTGTACATCAGACTCTTGTCCGCACTACTCATGAGGTAGGTAGGCGCGTTTAAAAAAAGTGTTTTCCCCTATAGGCCTATACCACTATGTTCTTATTGGATATATATTATTAACTGTCTGTTGTTAAAGTTTTCTGCATAGATTATATTCGTGTTTACTATTTGTTATCCATGGGTGTTTATCGAGCGAGTGTTAATTGATAAAATTGCCCTCTTTGTCAGCCATGCTGAGATCATCAGGTGGTTTTCCTACATTTTTGAAGTTGAGACATCCTTGTCAGTTGGTACACATGGTTGAGAAGCGTAAATCTACTTCTACACAGCCACACCACTTACCCCACCCTAATTTTCAAGCCCATATGAAAGTCTTAATCAGAGTGGTTGGTGTAGATGCCTCGGTTGTATACACAAGTGATATGTTAAGATTTTTTTTCCAACTCCACGATTCAAGCTATATTCTTTGCTCTCGCCACATTTGGACTTGGTGAAACACACAGTATGAATATTGATGAGCAGCTGCAGAAGTAGGTTGAAGTCCAGATAAAAATACTGCACGATTTGGATGCACGAGAGACTTATTAAACATAATAAATCTGTAGTGATTGAAGCTATCTTGGTAGTTGGAGCTTTGTACAGAAAGAGAATGAAATGCTCTCCAACTGCTGCAATTTCACCAGGAGTTAAGAAAGGGTTATTGAAGATAGGTGTGATGTCTTGCAAAGATTCATCTTGAATGAGTAGGCATATAGTTTTAATTTTCTCCTACCCAAAAAATGCTGACATAATATCGCAGCCACTCATTTCATGGGAAAACAAGATTACAGCTTGGAATAATAGTATAATCTTGTAAATCTTTAGAACTGTAAATTCTTGGGTTTGATTATTCCTCATGCTTCTTTTAAAAAGAGAATATCTTTGTCTATAGGAGTAAGCACGGTAAGTAAAACGACAAGATTGAATTTCTGTCAGACTACAACCACGTTCTGATGCAAGGAAGATTTTAGCAAATGCACTTTTTACAATAAGTAATTCCGCATCATCTGGGCTAATTTGTGTACATCTATGTATTCTTTCTCAAATTCTCTTTGTAGTTGGAGAATTAAACAAGCCTTATTTTTTATACTACCCAAGAACTTGTCTTTGGGCACATAAAGACATGTATGCTAATCAAATTAAAAAAAACAGCTGAAGTTTGTTTTAAAAATCGTTGCTGACACACTATGCTTTTTGTGCTGATTTCATTACTATCGCCATAATGTTTGTTTATAAATGTAACGAAAGCTTGTATAGGGTTGAAAATGTACCCTGCTTTAGCCACATTACATGATGCAGTAAACTACCTCCATCAATCATGTACTTACATTCTGGAAATTTCGATATTCGTTTTGGAACAGTGTTGAATGTATCATACAAAGATGATTTCCTTGTCTTCCTTGGAAATATGCTTTCTTCAAAGATGGACAGTGGTAAAGAAGATAACTCTTAACTGAAACATGTTTTTAACTCTCCTGGTAATTTGACTGTGCAAACGATTTGTTGAAACATTTCCAAAAAGTACCGCCATTCTTCATAATTGTATTTAATAATCATGTCCCAATCTCTGTAGCTTTGTAGCAGTTAATTTCCCTAGTAGCAACAAGACCAGGTAACAGTGAAACGAGGTAGGCCTATTTTGTTTCAATGAATGAGAGTGCCGCTGAAGATATAACAAACTTGTTAATGTGTTTTTTGTCCTTTGTAATCCTGAAGTCTCTGAGCTCAATATGTTGGAAGCTACTGCTGACCTTTAATCACCTCGCGCTTAGTCACCACAGGTGGCAGCAACGCCCAGGCCCAGGAGAAAGAATCTAAGAACTTCCCCCCCATTTGTTCAGGGTAGCCAACAGGGGCGGCGCAGAAGTCCTTTATAATAAATATATATAAAACTTAAGATAATTTAGTGTATTCCTACATATTATATATAAAATTAATATATAGATCAAATACAGTACTATACAGTATAGCGAAATTGTTGCTATAAGTAGATATTTCTGTTTAAAAATATTATTACTACACATACATGTATACATAGCTCTCTCTATATATAATATAGTGTAACGCAGGGCGCATACAAGCTGGGAGGGTCGTGGGCCATTCACACTTCATCGTGTGAACCTCAAGTTATTTTAGGGATACTGGAGAATGGAGTGGGTTGCTGATTAAACATGAATGAAAATGCACACAAAATATTTAGGGTTTTGATCTAAAATTAAAACAATAATACACTTATTAAAATACAATTAAATTAATAACTAAACAAGTCACTAAATTTAATAATAAGGAGTCCTCATCAAGTTTGTAAATTAATAAACTAATAAGAAGACATGAAAAAAGAAGTAAATTAAATAAACAAATTAATAGCTATAAAATAAGTAATAACTATTCAAATATTAAAAGTCACAAAAAAGTACATCATTAACACAGTTCACAACTATAGCAATCAATGTCTACGTCATCCGTCCACTTAACTCACCGCTGGTCACCGCACACGACACACTGCAATGACTCGCTGACCCATTCGCGGGTACGCCGACCTTCTCGCTAGTCATGCTGCCCACTCCTGGGCACACTAGCCCACTCCTGGGCACACTAGCCCACTCCTGGGCACACTAGCCCACTACTGGGCACACTAGCCCACTACTGGGCACACTAGCCCACTACTGGGCACACTAGCCCACTCCTGGGCACACTAACCCACTCCTGGGCACACTAACCCACTCGTTTCACTATCCACAACTCAGACTGGGACCCTCTGGCTATTGCTGACTGTGTTTATATAGTGTCACAGATTAAAATGTATTAAACTTTTTATGCCATGCACTTATTACCAAAATCATCCAAAATAACTTGAAAATATTTTTCTAAATTTTAATTTTTCACATATTCTGATTAAGAATGTTATGCTCAACAACTTCAGTTATGAGCATTTTTAACTAAATGTTAACAGTTTGGTAGTTATTTATGAATCTGAGCGCGAGAAACTCAACCTCCTACTCCCGGCCTCTTTAGTGCATGTACTGTAGCTCTTACAATAAATTGTTTAGAGCAATTTTTGGCTCAAATATTGATTTTCGTCAATTTTACCTGATTTAAAATTCTTTGGGCAATTCATCGTTTACAAGATAATTTGAAAAAGTCACACAGGCACAGCGGTTTGTTTTTCCTGTTTTAAGGGATGAAGCCCCCACCAGGGGAGGGTGAACTCGATCGATATTCGATTCTACAGTAGTCAAGAGTATGTATGCCAAATTTAAAAACTGTTTAAATTTTTTCCACCACATCGGTTTTTTGAGGCTAATATGATTGTACTATATGCCATACAGCCTGCATAGCCAACATCATATGCCGAAATCCTCACTAATCATCATAAATTGTTCCAATGGTGCTGAGTACAAGGCTAGCAAGCCTCCATTCCACACGATTCATGAATATTTGGTTTTCCATTACTTCTCTTCACTTCTTGTTTTTCATTGCCACTCCTCACTAATATCAAGGGAAATAAGTTAAAAATATACAAAACCATTATTAGACTTGAACTAATAAAGAAGAGCGAGAATAGACTTTTGGACTTGGTTTTTGAGACAAATGTACTGAGGAAGATTTTCAATCCTGTAAATGACAATGGCCAGTGAAGGAGTAAAAATATAAAAGGGAAATAATATGCCAGCTGTAGGCCTCCACAGATTCAGACTCGGTAGCAGTAGTAAAAGGCTACAGGTATAAGATGGTGAGGGCATGTTAGAAGAGTCACAGAGATCATCAAAAAAGTATATGAAGGACATCCAAATGTAAGAGACATTTGGGTGTACCAAGAAGCAGATGAATAGACAATGTTAAGGAGGATGCAAGAGAAACAGGGGTAGAGAAATATATGACTATAGATAGCATAAGGTGGACGTGACTGACAAGTGAGGCTATAAACAGGCCTTGGTTTGATGGACCACCTTAATAATAGTAATAATATTAACAATAACAACAATAACAACAATAAGAATCAAATAGCCAAAGCTATTATATTTGTTTTAGTGAGGATTTACTCGCATATAGATATCATATTCTGATAATTAGTCAACGTTACCTGCCATTTTAAATTAATCGGGTTGCTAATACAAGCACATTTATTTAATTTGTCATCATATCTTGTGTCAAGAAGCTGGCAAAAATTGCACGCTCTATTTTAAACTACTATTTCATGTTGATTAACTTCAATGATATAGCTCCAAATATTTTAAAATACTATTTATTTTGGGAATAATGCTTTGAAGCACTTTTATCATATAATAGGCTTACATCATAATTTGCTTAGTATACCAAATTATTAAAAATTGAAGGTGACCTGGTGGTCAAGGGGTAAAGTGTCAGACTTCTGTGCTGGAGGTCCGAGGTTCATTCCTCGGTCCTGGCACAGATTTATCTGATTGCCAAACCCTTCCTTCACTTCTAACAAGACGTGTATTAATCATAGCTTGTGAATGTGTGGAATGCCAGGCCTCCACCGTGGCTCGGATTCCACGTTAAACTGTAAGTCCTCCATTTCATATCACAATCACCCTACCATTATACATTAGCTTAAGTGCATATAACCCAAATGGGTAGTAAGACGCGGTGATAATAATAATAATAATAATAATAATAACAATAACAACAACCAACAACAATAAACAACAACAATTAATAATTAATAAAAATTGAACGATATCATAATACTCACAAGGAAATGGCCAATCAAATGATACTTATATTTATTTGAAATTATTTTATTTTTACATTTAGAAAGCTCACCAAAATCTAAATCTAGACATAAACATACTAGTCGAACACTTAATTTGACCCATAATTCTTTATGATATGATCTAATCTCATAGCATACTACACAAGTCAAATCATTTTATTTAAAGGGAATAAATTAACTGAGATTCTAATTTATTAGTGAATAGAATGGTAGCAAGGTTAGATCAAATCAGCCGAGTAATTACCATAATGAAAGCTAGGCTAAGTTAGGTTTTTATAAGTACCTAATAATATATGTATGCATTATTTAACCTTAAAATATGCATTATTACTTTATTTTAATATTTGAATCCCAGTGGGTGTGTCCTTTTGGATATATTATCATGGTTTTCCAGTTAAGTTCTAATGGATCCTTGTATGAGTATACTAGATGCTAAATCGTTAGTGGATGTGCAAGAGTTCTACAAGTTGACCATAAGAAAAATATTGTCAACTACTCACAATAAATTATTCTATCGCAAAAGAGAGCAAATTGTGGTCGCTGTAGACAATTACTGTGCATTAGTAAAGATTCAAAACTTGAACTCTATTATCCTCTCGGGTGTCCCGCCTGTCACCGTGCCGTCCGTATCTCTTGGTACAGGAATAGTTTTTGAGAATATTTATATGCTGATTAGTAGTGTTTGTATTATTATGGTTCTTTTGCTGTCAGATTTCAAATTCCTCTGTTAGTCGGCTCTATAGTAAATCAAATAAAGATTTGGTTGCACATTTATACCTTTTTCAATGATATTTGTTCCTGTGTCACTTTTTGGTTTTGAATTGTACACTATAACGAAGTTTTTCAATATTCATGAATTTAATATCATTGGATTGCCCGCATTTTTGTGGTTGTAATGTTAGTCTAAATTAAGTGATTTTTGGGTTGAAAAAATTGCCTAAAAAAGTATAGTTCTTAGGTTTATTCCCCTTAAATCTAAGCCTCGTCTATATTTTCTATATATGTCAGATCCTGGTTCATAGTCTGTAGCACTCTGTAGAAATAGGAGCAACATTCTTAAAGACTGTTATTATGGACTGCTACGGAAAATCAATCATGAGTAGACAATGAACTTCAATGAGTGAATCAAAATGAACACATCTATGATAAAATGGTCGCCAATTTCTAAATGTACCATATTTTCATATCTTCTTATAGGTCTAATATGAATTCCTAAAAAATCTCAAAAGATTAAGACTACCGCAATTGTACCTAACTCAACATGTTAAATCCTAATTAAAAATATAAAAATGATGAGTGTGTTTATAGACTTTGCTAAAATTGTTTTAAATTTAATATGAAACTTGGACATCAAAAGTAATGTTTTATAAATTTATTGGTTAAAAAACAGTCTTTAAGGATATTAATATGAACCAATATTCTACAAAGATGATATAAAACAGGTTATAGAGTGATAAAGACATAGTAAAATAACTTATACCATTATGATTATAAATACAATTTGAGTGGTTATAAACCAGTTGAATGAATATATATTGAAGAAAAAATAAAGGGGAAGGTTAAGTTTATAACGCTCTTGAAATATTAAATAACAATATTTGATACGATTAATAATTAAGTTGATAGATCTAAATATGTAAAAATGACTAATTTAATACTACAGAATAAGCTATTAAATATTGAGTTGAAATTTAATGTAAAAATGTGATATTTCAATTAATTGTAAAAAGGATTTGTTAAATTGACATAAAACACATTAAACATTTTGAATAATAAGAAATGTATTTTTTATATTTCTTTTTACTAGTTCAAATTGATAAATCTTAGAAAAGAACTACAAAAAATTGTCAATTTTAAACATTTGATGGTAAATACATAGGCTTTTAATATTTAAAAAATACAAATAATATATAGCTCAGAAATTTTTTTTAAGTAGTATAACAAAATTTATATTAGTTTACTTGAATTAAAATAACTCAGAATACATTATGATGAGGTGAATAAGCCAGAATAAAGTACGGTAGTTGTTTTTAGAAAATATTATATTAATGAATGAAGTTCCAGAGTTTTATTCATTAAGGAATTCCTACATGTTTCTGCTGTAAAATGCCATCATCAGGAAAACTATAAATTGATAGTCATGATTTTTAAATCGTCTACAACATAGACTATTTGGTCTACTTAAGAAAATGGCCCCTAGGAATCTTTCTGCAAGGATGTAAATTTAAAAAGTCCTTGTAAGCATATGTCTATCTAGAACAGGAATAAAAAAAAAATATAATTGTTGACTGCAAAGTTGATGCTGTCGGGCATAGATATCTAAATAAGTGTATATACTCGTCAGTGGAAGAGGGGGAGTGATATAAGCAGATAAACAAGAGGCCCTGCGGGCTGAACTACCAATTTTATTCCCTCTCTTTCTAATTATTACATTAGTAGTTAGGTGTGATAGTGCTTAATCTGCTAAGTGTGGAAAGTTAAGGTCTGCTACCCACTTTCCAAAATAGCTTTGAGTTTAGAAAGTATGCAGCATCGTTAGGATAGAACTTAGGTGAATATTTGTATATGTTAACATTTTTTTAAGTGTCTTTTATTATTTGTGCTTAGGTACCTACTACATGATCTAAAATATTTGAGTTGCAGGTACTATAGATCAGGTCTAGAGATGGTGCGAATGGCTGATGTCTACATGAAGGAAGGAAATTTAGAAAATGCCTTTATCCTCTATATGAAGTTTATGACGTAAGTACAAGAGATATTTGCATTTTCCTTTAAGATTACCAAACCAATCAGCAATCATTGTGTGTTTGCTGTTTTACAGTTTACTGAAGACACTATTTAATTTTTTATTACTTCACAAAAATATATCATATCATTATTAATATTTTTATTTAACATATACACCTACGGCACAGACAGGATACACCATGCCTACAGCCTCCCGGTTAAAATGGCTACTCCTGGTGGGAGAGCTCGAGTCCTTCAACACAAGTATCACTAAGCGGTATCAAGGGGCATTAAAAACGCATTTCAAACATGGTTTCACTAGAGAGAAGTAGACAAATTTCCTTCTAAAGTCACTCAGCCGGCTTCCATAAAGCTAGGTTCAGGTAGAGACCCAACCTCCTCTTCATATAATCCTACCTCGTGAAGAGCTTACTCAGACTGCACATTACAATTACAATGGTCCCTTTATGACGAACATGTTAAAAATGAGTTGTTTAGCAACTTCACATTTGGAAGTGCTTTTATCACTGAACATTGGCACTAGCGAACCCCAGTGTTGATGGACTCAACTTGGCTCAAAGAACGCAGCGAAACTTCCGTAAGGCTGGTCCAGTACCGTGACCTAAGGCCTAGCCTATTTACTGTTCACTAACTTTTAATCTACTCCCACCCACATTATTTGTCACACAGGTTAAGGTGCTTACTCTCGCAATTTATTGGATTTCCAGTGCTAAAGAAATTAAGGTTTTAATTTTTGCTGTATCTTTTCCAAATGTGATTTATCACTTTGATTTTCTTACCCTATATCCATTACTATGCAGGAGTTTTACCTCTTAAGTTAGCCTTTCAATTACTACCCTTGTTAATAAAATAATGGTACCTAATCTTAATTTTCCATTTTACTTGCTGTATACTTCCAAGCATAGCACTGGAGATTAATTGCAGGTGAATATGAGTGGCTTGGAATCTATTATAAAGAAGAAGTACGGTTTACTGAGCAATGTTGTGTAAAAATATCGATGACAATATTTAAACTTTTTTTTTTCCTTTTGAGCTTGGGGTGAAGGGGGGGGGTGTTCCTTACCAGTTTTAAAATCCTGAAAGATAAGACTAATATATAATAATAATAATAATAATAATAATAATAATAATAATAATAATAATAAATAATAATAATATTTAGCACCGCGTCTTACTACCCGTTCGGGTTATACGGTTAAGTACTAATTACACTAATGGATTAGGAATTGGAAGGGTTGAATTTAGAGGAAGCGAACCCGCATTTGCGTAGAGGGAGAATGGAAAACCATTTAGGAAAACCCACCCCCAGTTCACCCGACCGAGATTCGAACCTCGATCTCCCCGTCCCCAGCGGTCGAGCTCAACACGACTAGCGCGTTAGCCAACTACGCCACCGAGGCGGGTGATAAGACTAATATTGTGGTTTTTTTTAGTACTGTCTCATTCTAATTATTTGGGTTGTACGCCTGTATACTAGTTACACCCATGGGTTAGGGATTAGGAAGGCTTAATTGAGAGGAAATGTACCCACATTAGTATGGAAAGAGAGGGGAAAACCATTCAGGAAAAACCAGCTTCATTGCACTCGACCAGGATCAAACCTCGATCTCCCGATCTTTGACAGTCTAGTCTAACACGAAAGTAGCATGTTAGACCCCATGGACATCGAAGTGGGTATTATTTTGTATTAATTGAGAATCTGAATAGTCATAATTTTTTTTTATATGACTTGGTCTACACACTACACCACCAAACATGTCATACTGCATTACACCCTCCTAGTAGCATTTGTAAGTTAGGTAGTGTAAAATAGATAAATACATTTGGACAGATGCTTTTGTTTGTTTTATTAGGGCTACTTTTTGAAACAATAGATTACATTACTACATGAATTACCAACTAACTTAAAATTATACATCATTCTCAACACCAAACTCTTTGACCATCAATTCTTCACTGTAAAAAGTGACGGCCCCAATCTCATCTTCAATACATTTTTCGGCTGCTTTGGGAATTAAGTTTGGGGAATGTAACTCAGTAGACAGCCACGTTACTTACCAAGCGAATGAGGCAGACAGCAAGAAGATAGGTCTACCTCAATTGTAAGAATTAGGTGTTGATATAATTAGTCTGTACAGATGTGAAGATTAAACCCCCAAATGATATTTTAAAAGATTGTTAGAGCATGTTCATCAAACCAAATGTGCTGGACTCAACTCCCCATTTTGGGGATAGTATTTTTATAGTGTTTTAATTTATTGTAGGTTGTTTATTGAGAAAATTCGCTACCACCCTGACTTCTCCACGGTCCCTGTTATCGACAGGACTAACAATGCTCAAAAACTGCGAGAGGTTATGCCAAAGGCAGAGAAACTCAAGTCTCAATTGATGGATTGCTACGAGAAGGAATACAAACGTTACTTTGATGAACAGGTAAGATTATTAATATATTAAATATCTTTGCCAATTTAACCTAATAAAATCACCATATTTCAGACTGTAAGTTTACCATGTAACAAAAAGGAGTCAATTCAAATTTTAAAGTGATACATTTATACCCTTGGTCAGGAATTGAATCCTCCAACCTAAAATAATCAGACAAATAGTTTAGACTTACTGACTGATTTAAATTGATAAGACAACAGAGTTCACTCTTTATAACTTGAGGGATAAAGTATAATATCAGTTATCTAGAATTTATTTTATTTCAGGGTGCTCAGCAACCTGTAAAACAAAGAAATCTAAAAATTTCTGGAATTTTTACATATTCACTAAAAAAAAATACTAGCCTTTTATTTATAGTATTCAAAATAACACTTTCTTCCGGTTAATACTTACCACGAATCTCTTTTAACACATATACCTGTTGATCATACTTAAGGTGGAAGTGTAAGGGAAGGGACGCAATACAAGGTCAGAGTTTAATTCTTCACATGGATATTACAACAGCTGTTGTTGATGACCTGTCATGAACACATCAGATGACAAAACTTTTTAACCTAAGAGAAAAAGTTGTCATTAAATTCCAGGATAGCCTTGACCAGAGTAAAAAATATACGGGTCTGGCTACTCTTGAGTTTCAGTGATCAGACATTGAAGCCAAATGGCGTTAGTGTCATTGCGGAATAACGCGCGCGCAATTTAAATTTTGAGAAGTTTGAACCTCCAAGTTTACATTTTACTGTTATACAGTAATTATTTTATCCCGAATGTGATAACTAGTGAATAAAAAGAATATTTCACATCGAATGATAACATACAAATTACAATTAATCATTTGCTCATAAATTTAAGATAATTTAAATTTGAAATACTGTGTTATAAATCACATGGTAATTATTTGTTTGGTAAAATTGGATCATATAAACTTGGCTATAAATTATTATTTAAAAAATATATTAATGTATGAAGGGACTAAAGCATGAATCAATATTACCATCTAGCTCATAGTATCTGAGGGGATTTTTGACTTAATCCTGCTGAGTATCATTTAGGGTAATTTGTCTGAATACGAAAATTATAATCTTTCCTTCAATAAAGGGATAAGGCAGAATGCAAGAATGAAATAAGCAAACGTGAAGAGTGAATGAGAATTGTGATTTGTGAGTGCATTTAAAAATATTAATTCACATTCTAAAGTGTGAGTGATGTTAATTAGCTATCTTAGAGGGTACCTTCTTGCAGAAGGCTCAATACCGAGGCAAATCAATACCCCTCACCTTCCACTTTTACTCATTTTGTTCCTGCATACAGTCAATAAAGTTTCAATATCGTTTTATTATTTAAAAAATGAGATCTAAATATAGTAGTTTGATACTTCCGTCTTTATAATGGTCCCAGGTTTGTTTCCCGCCCTCAAGTAGACATTTTTCAAATACTAGATTTGACTTAAGTGCCAAGACAATTATAGATAGTAACTATCATCCCTAAATATTATTTAATTAAATTACTGTAGTAATATTTACTTGCAGCAACATATCGATTGTTACTACCAAGCTGTAGTACAGTCATATTAAGAGAGTTTAAGACGTCAGGATGTGAGCAGTTTTTGTCTTCTATGTATAATTTAATACTTTTGTGGCAAGGGCCATTAAAAAAACTAAACAAATAGTGTTACTTTTTTAATGTGATGTTTTCAAATACCTTCGAATGCAAATAATATAATTTTTAGTTTCTATCAATTCTCCATATCTTTGTGAGTGTATTGTTACAAAAAACTATAAAATTTTTAATAATTAACAAAACTAAGTGAAATATTTATGGGTAAGGTTTTTGAGCATCGTCCCCTTCTTACTTAACCTTTCTAACCTTTCATGTGTAAATAAATGTCCTTCTAGTGGATTTTGATTCTAGTGAGATGTCTGAATATTACAAAATCAAATCATATTAAATAGGCCTAGATATGATTATAGTATCATTTGATTTGCCATTTACTTGCAAGTATAAATGCTAATAGAAATTTCTTAGTGATTTGCTGTGTTGAGAAAATACAGTGTTTTACTTGTATAAGTTCTAGAGCACCCTCCCCATTTAAAAAAATAAACTTTTTTACTTTGCTAGATAAATAATATCTGAAGTTAAGGTAGTAGAAAAATCACTGTTATAATAATTATAAATAAACATACAAGTAGCCAACGACATAGGAGTGGTGGTAACTAATATCTAGCAGAAGTTTTTTTATTGCAAACATTGATCAACCAATGTGGAAATAATTAAGAGAAAAACTAATCTTAAATTATAAAAAGCAATCGCACACTTTCCTTTTGCAAAATTCTTTCATCACTATTTGCTATAATCCACTCTTGTAGAATATCTTTTGGCCAAAAATGTTTTTCACAAACTCTATCATTAGATTTTTGTTTCTAAAATTATTTTGAGCAGAAATATTTCTTGTATTTTTTTCTCACAATCATGTCTCTTGAAATTTGAGGGCGTATAAACGTTGACACGTCAGTTTTAAAATAATCTGAAAACTTACATTCATTTTTATTTTTGACATTTGAAGCCATTGTGCAGAAATAAAATCTTAAAAATCTGAACAGCTGTTGTTATAAAAGTCACATCTATCTGCAACGACAAAGCTTTCTCATATAATGGCAAATCGTGCAACTAAAAATCTTCAAAATCTGATCAACTTTTACAATGGGTTTTAAGTAGACTGTCATAGGGGTGGCCTTGACATATATTCAAGAACTGTTGAGATCACCATGGGAAGAAAATTAAACTTTATTTTAATACTGGGTAATTATTTGGTTTCTATTTTTCCATGAATAAATTAGTTTCGACATAAAAACTTCAAAAAACACTACACTCCTACCTTAACCCAATTCTCTCGTGTCGTCTTTACACTCCTCTCTGTGTGTCTTTAGCCAAAGTGGAGTTACAGTTATGCACATCTGTGAGAATTTGATTACATTATAGGAAGAAGAAGAAGAAAGAACTGGTCTCACAATAATTTTAAACGCTACTGGCGTAAGGCGATCTTTAAATGTCTCAATATAATCTCACTGAAATTTAACTTGTATCACACTAACCATTAGCACATCACTTTAGGTGGAAATTCAAATTTCTAAAAATATTATTACATTAAGTTGTGATCTTAATAACATAATGTTTGTAATTTACTTAATATTTTATATAAAGTGGCTGGAAAAACATATTGGCTCTTGAAAACCTGGAAAAGTCAAGGAATTTTTAAATATATATTGACTGGTCATCTTATATTTTGAAAGACAAATCAGAGTGGATATATTAGTGCTAACTATTCCTGCACACAATAGCATTGTTACCGAAACAGTCACTAATAACCTCTAAGCTGATGTATCTTAAATTTCCAATGATATTTCTTGGTCACAATAAAATTAGATCTTCTTTTTGCGGAGTGCTGGGTTATCTATACCTAGTCACACAAATAGGGTAGAAATGAGGAGGATGTAAGTTAGAGGAAATATACACACACTTTGGTGAAGGGCGAGTGTGGTAGGACACCATATGGGGAAAAACACCCTTAGTATAACTGAGCCGAATTCAAACTGTAACCTCCTCTGCATCAGCAAACCAGACTAAGCAAGCTTGACGTTAGTTTGCATGTCTTCTCATGTAGTTACACATTATCTTAACAGGTCTGGCTGAACTTAACTCCTTTATACTTTCCTATGAAGTATTATGAAACTTTGAATTAACTTTTAGCAGATTATTTTGAGATATAATTTCTATTTGTGAACAAATGTTTGCTAGGGAATATTTTATTAAGGAGTTTTGACCTACTTTTAGCACATTTACTATAAACACATCTAAACATATTTGTTCCAAAAACTAAAATCACTTGGATTGTCTTTAAATGCTATAAGTTAAATATCTTTTTAATACAGTCCAGCTTTGAAATCGACTATCCAAACTTGGTAACAAGATTATGACCTACACACTTAGTACATTCTTAGTCATCAGCCCCAGGGGCACGTTCATGGACAATACTTGGTTGAACTAACTGCGCGCTAGTGTGCTCACCCCTGACTCGAGAGCTCGAGGTTTGATTCCTGACTTGAAGCACTGAAGAGGGGTTTGTCCACTGTGTGGTATCATCCTCTCCAGGCATATGACTTTACATTTCTTTAAATTACAATCTTGATTGCCTCTGTAGTCTAGTGGTCGAGTTCCTGACAACAGATTCAGAGGCCCCGGGCTAAATCCCCGGTGCTTCCAGATTTTCTGTGAAGCAATGGGTCTGTGACGGGGTCAACTCAGCCTCGTGCAGACAAATGAAGTGCTACTTGAATAAAAAAGTAGCAGCTACAGTCTAGAAAACTGAGATTAATGGCACGAAGGTTTGTTGTGCTGACCATGTGACACACTCTATTTGCAGAAGGTGGCACTATATTTGCCAACAGACAGTGGCTGCTTGGCCGGTATGGCTTGATTGTGAGTCGATGCTATTGAATTCTTTTTATTCATACACTTTATCCGGTTTAAAAAAATGTTTCCTTGCACAAAAGTGTACTAAATAAAAACAAATCTCACTGAGGTAGAATTGGATTAGGTTATACTGAAAAAATGATTGAGGGGGGATATTTTCTCCCATTTTTTATGACTACAATATTTTTAATAAACATAGCTGGTTTACATTCTCTCTTGTCTCTTGATTTTGAGAGTGTCACTGCTCAGTCTCGAATCCCAGTGCAAGGAAAAGAACAGATCAGGAAGTATAGAAACAGAACCACTGACTCAGAACATTAGCGTTCACTCAACTATGAAGAAGATCAGGAAAGTTGGCACAGCGTGTCACCTGGTCGTCGTTCAGTAACTGCACACAGTGAGAAAGGACCACATCGTTTCATCCTATCACAGCATTAAAAAATTCACCATTTTATTTTTTACTTTGTGATACACTTGGAAGGGAACAGTTCAATTAATTTGTCTACAGTTTTGTAGATTTTTTTTAAATGGCAATATTAGTACGAATGATATACCTGCGATGATACGACACAGAACAGCAGGATCTCTTCCTTGTAAAGAAGGAACATATTTTTTGTACATAAATATTTACTTACATATTTGGGGTGTTTTATGACAAACTGATATATTGATCATTTCCATTTTATCCTTTATGAAATACCTTCAACCTTTGTGTAGTATTAATTTGTTCTTGGAAAAATGGTTACACTTTCATACTATAAAACCCACAATCAAATAAGGTCACCTTTATTTTTTTTAACTACAACAAAAAATTATATAACATACATACAACTAGAGTTGGCTCGAATCCACTATTTTACAAATTTGAATCTACAATTTACTTTAGAATCCAGAATCCAAATCTTGGAAAAAATTATGAACATTTAGAGGAAATATAAATATAGTAGAATAATAGAAAATATAAATAGTAACTAAATTTTAACATTCTTTTTTATAATCATTCATTATAACATTCATACATTCAGTTAATTGTTAAATTACTGGTCTGGGGTCTGGTTGTTAAGTTCATCCTATACTGGTTCTGAACCACCATTAAGTTGTATCCAAGCTCTAAAATAAATTTAACTAAAAAAAAAGCCTTTTTAAGGATTTGAGTCTTGAATTAAAAATTTTCTTATATACTCGAATCTTGCATATACTTAAGGATTTGAGGTATTCAGGGATTCTAGGGTCCATACTTATATACAACAAAACAGTGTCAGACTTTCATAATTATTTAACAAAAAATCACTCGGCTACTTAAAAATATTGTAATATGATATATAATCATGTGCGTCCAACACTTTAGCTCAATCGGTAGCTTGTCTGTCTACTTAATTAAGAGTTCCAGGTTCGATTCTCGGCGTGGCTGAAATATTTATCATTGATGAAATGTGGGTTTACCCTTTCACAATGATGAATTAACAGCCAGGGACTGGATGTTGTGCCTGTCCTAGATTTAAGATAGATTATAAGGTATATGAAGCTACGACAGGCCTAGCAAACCGGTATTATAATTTTTGTTACAAAGGGAATTCTTATATATTTATTTAAATGGTAAATTAATGGTTTTGGATCTAGTTATTAGGTTTATCCTAAAATGTTGTTGGGGTGGACTACTAAAAAGTCTAATAATAGCTTTAAAGAAAGTTGGATTAAAAATTGGATATATTTGTTATAATCTGGTCACCTATTCATAGAAAACACACCTTATTTAATATGCCAGAGATGTATAGTTAACTAATTTAATAAAATAATATGTATTATACAATTTATTTACAGCATACTAATAGTTTGAACATGATAACTGTGTATGTGTACGGATAAAATACCCTATCTCTAAAACATTCCTTAACCATGCAGAGGCACTATTTTTAATCACATCATCTGATGAAGTACTAGATACAACCGAATTAATAATCATTTAGTTTCTCCCGCAATTAACTTAAGGTTATGAACTGACCGTTTGTCCTTATCTGAAATGTTTGTGCTCACAGTACAAAATACATTATTTCAAGTCGAGGAATGTCATAGTAATTTAGGTGCCCTTACTACTACTTCCACTAATTTCATAGTGGCACTTTGCATTTCTGTGCTCTGCATTTAAATCTTGAGCATATCCTGATAACCTTTTGGATCCTGACAGTTAAAAAAAATTAATCTGAAATGTCATTTGAATCTTGAGTAACCTCAAAGATTTGAAGGTTTGAAGAATCCACCCCTAGTTAAGATAATGATTAGGAAGATAATCTCTCTTTGGTGAGATCCGAAAATGATCTCAGGCTAACCCCTCCTCATTGCATCCATTCATGATTGAACTCTGCTTGGTGAAATCTTACATAACAACATGAGGATTCGGTCCCAGCACAAATTTATATGACTGTCAAACCCTTCCTTCACCTCTGACAAGACGTGTATTAATCACATCTTGTGAATGTGAGGAATGCCAGGCCTCCACCGTGGTTCGGATTCCACGTTAAACTGTAGGGCCTCCATTTCATCTCACAATCACCCTACCATCACACATTAGCGTAAGTGCGTATAACCCGAACGAGTAGTAAGACGCGGTGCTAATAATAATAATAATAATAATAATAATAATAATAATAATAATAATAATAATAATATGAGGATTTATTATTGGCTGGGTTTTAGAAGGCGCATGAGGAATCTGAGCGTGCGCGCCTGAAACGCCTGGTGGAAGAGAAGAGGGTGGAGGAGGCACACAGAAATGAGCTGGCCCTCAAGCTGCGTCTGGCAGCACAGAGTCCCTTGGTTGTGGCCCCGCAAATCCCCACGGATGATGTCTGTTATGATCTATTGGACCAGGAAAAACCTCCAGCAGCCACAGCATCACCCGCTACTCTCCCATCACCGTCAGTATTCCAGGTTCCTTCTAGTTTAACTTAACAGATTTTTATGCTTTAAAAAAAACTTGTTTTGCATCCACTCTTTAATTTTTAAATAATATAAGTCTATTAAATAAAGTATATATTTTTGACAATGTGATAAGATATGGCATAGATTTGAATAATATAACTTATATATATCATGGTAATTTCTCTGGAAATAAAAAAATCCACAAATATTATTTCATTCTTTGTCAGTCAGATTTCCATTAGAACTCTAAAATTATAAATTTTATTGATTAAAATGCATAATGCTTTTTTAATATGAATATAGTTGCCAATATTAACTAAAGATGGGTCAAATCTACCATTTTATGAATCTAAATCTCAAAACTTAATTTTATCTCTAAATACAGAATGTTGAATTTCAAATTCAAATTCGAATCTTGGTAAAAATGATCAACATGAAAGGAAAAAGAAATACTATATACATACATACCTAATCACACCATTACCTTACGGGGTAGCCAAGAACCTGTGTATATAGCTCAAAAAACAACTTCATACTTTATCCACCCTCACTAACTCTCTCCAAACTTCCTTCGATTCAACAACATCCATACACCAAGTCATACATGCGCTTTTATTCTCAAAACGCTTAATGTTTCTCTTTTTCACAGATTCATCTACAACATTTATCCACGTCTTACTTGGCCCACCCCTTCCTTTTGATCCATACACTTTACCTTCCTATATTTGTTTCGTCACTTTTTTTATAAATATTATATAATAGTAGAAAGTATAAGTTCAAACAAAAACTTTACATTTTTGGCTAAAATTCGTTAATTTTAACATTCATACATTCAATTAAGTATAAGATAAGACTCAAAAAAGAGAAAATGGAAATTTATTGGTTATTCACTGAGAAAGATGTAAATTATATTTACAAACAAAGTAATAATTAATTTGAAAAATAATACAGTACAAAAAAAATTGGATTAAAAAGTTTTTAAAAGTTTTTTAGAATTTAGAATATAGACACAGCTAAAATAACATTAAAAAATTTAAAACATATGTAAAAATACAAAGCCAGAATAAGAGAGAATTTAAAGATAAAGATTTTAAGCTTTTTGGAAAAATATATTATTTATATATTTATTTACTATATTATAGTACAAATAATAGTACCTGCCACCTTAGATCATTTGGTAATGTGTCTCTCTCCTGAGCTAAGAGTCCCGGGTTTGATTCCTGGCATGGCCGAAAAATGTACTATTGGTGAAATGTGCATTTACCCCTTCACAGTGATGAATTAATGGCCGGGGACTGGATGTTGTACCTGTCCTAGTCTACTTTAGATCATAAGGCATATGAAATAACGACAATCCTAGCCAGCCGGTAGTAGAAAACATATGGCTTGAATAAAAAACTGACCCAGGCTATAGGCTAGAAACAGTAATGGTTCTAAAAAAGTATAAATGATAGTATTAGAATGAGAAAAAATAGTATTTGAGAAAATTAATTTATCTTTATCGGCTCATAATATGAGTCATAAAACAATGAAAAATATTAACGTGGAAATAATTATGATAAAACAAATTAAAATTTTTGTATATTATATTAAAAAATGCACCTTAATAATCTTTTTTTACAGTGTTCTTTGAATGTTTACTCAATAATTAATGTTAAATTAAAGGTCTGTGAACTGATTAAGTTTTTCCAATAATTTGGGGCTGAGCCACCAAATAGAGCTCTAAAACAAATACCAGTTTATTTTGTTAGTTCCTTGATTCACAAATATCCTTAGGGATTTGAAGGTCCTATCCCTTATATTAAATATTTACTGAAATTCGATTAATTTAATTTAGTTGAAAAATGGCACCTGGACACCAGGATTGAATCTTTTAGTGTGCTATATATATTGATCACTCATATGATGCTGAGGATTTCCATGCTTCTATTACGGAGACTCCCTGAAACTACGAATGAAGAATGACCCTGGGGACAAGATAAACCCTGAAAAGTTCAGTGGTAGAGCATTGGCAGTCTAAGCCAGTGGTTCCGGGTTCAATTCTCGTGTACAGGTGTCATTTTTCAACTAATTAATATTAATTGTACTGTGGTCTGTCTCCTCCATACTGACATTTAAATTTACACATTAACTGTCTTTGTCTTAGGAATAATCTTATACGTGGACAAAATTACAAGTAAAGGTGATAGGAACAAATTAATGGACAAATACAATATAAATATATTATTTTCACAGTAAAAATAGGAAAATATTTGACAGTTTTAACCGTTGCCATTGTACAAAATGATAATGTCCGCATCTTAACATTCTGTTTCACTGCCAGCATGCCACTTTCAATGATTATTTATTGGTATACATATTTATTTATTGTAAAATAAGAAAATTTGACTTTACACCTAAAGGTTTGAAATAGTGTTACCTATGGCTATGAGGATATTAATGAAAAATGAATGCTTTAAATTTAAAGAAAATGCAGAGAGCTTAGTTTAAAAAATAATCTAGCTTGGTATTTTCTTTGCACTTTAAAGATTGGGATGACTTATTTCAACGTCAATTTAAAAATAATAAAATACTTTATTGATGTGTGTTGTCATTTACAAAAATGTATTCTAAATTTATATTTAATCAAATAAATGGTGAAAATGAAGCCTCTCTGGTAAAGCACACCATTTATTTAAGACTTGTTGATACCACCTTACTCTTCATGCTGAAGTTTGGTCCATCCAAACTCTACCAGAGGTATATGTAATGTCTAGTGATGGGGCCTCGAATTCTTTGAATCCTTAAGTAGATTTAAAGATTTGAGGTTCAAATTTTAAAAAATTCAATGTTTCAAATGACATTTGTTTTAGAGCTCTAATACTGCTTATTGGTGGTTCAAAACCACTTATAATAAGGATGACCTAAACATCCAAGCCCCAGACCAGTAATTTAACACTCAACTGTATGTATGAATGTTATAATGAATGTATTACAAGAAATAATGTTAACATTTAGTTACTATTTTGTAATTTTTTCTAAGATTCGGATTTGGATTTGGATTCGAAACTCATAGGTAAATTAGAGATTTAGCTTCATAAAATAGTGGATTCGATCCACCTCTAGAAATGTCTAAAGTAGTTTCTTAAAAACAAAAATCAAAAAACACAGGTGGCAAAGTGGGGAGAACTTAATAATGTTCCTATCAATTTATCTTGTAATCTTTGGTAGTGAATGCCGGCATAGCCTTCAAGTTCCAGTGAGCTATGTGACCAACTGTGTTGCTTAACTCTCATCTTATGTTCTATTGATTACAGAAGCTCACTGTCGTCAGTGCCAATGTTTGATCGCAACATGAAGCCCATAAATCTCCTGACCCCGTCTCTCCGGGATGTTACCGTTCCCCGTCGACTGATAGAGACATTCAAGAACCTGGCTCAGAGAAACACAGACAATAATATTGAGACATGTGGCATACTTGCTGGGAAGCTGGTATGTGGCACATCTTCAATATGTATCATAGAAAGTGGTGATTTGTCTGAGCTATGATAAAGTAAATGAAGTAGGCTGCCAAAAACTTTTTTAAGAGTTATTATCATTATTAATTATTATTAATATTATTATTTATTATTATTTATAATAATAATAATAATGATGATGATGATAATGATGATGATGATAATGATGATGATGATAATGATAATGATGATAATGATGATAATGATAATGATAATAATGATGATAGTGATAATAATGATAATAATGATAATAAAAATAATATAATAGTAGGAGCAAAGGGGAAAAAAGTTTGGGGTACTAACATTGGTGAATTTCATATTTAATTTCAATTTCATTTTTACCAAATAACTAAAATCAGTAAAACATTAGAAAATGGGTGTAAGGGCCGTATGCAAGAACCTGACTAAGTGGATGCTAAGTGGACACTAGCATAGGTTTACTTGAGTTATCAAAGGTTAAAAGGTGGAGTGATAGTGTGCTCGGGACCACACTATCGGTCCACTAAGCAGTCACTAACGTTCTTGCATACCGCCCTAAGTGTTATTTTTCTGTGCTAGGGGTCCGGGGTTCAATCCCTGGTCCCGGCACAGATTTATCTGATTGCCAAACCCTTCCTTCACTTCTGACAAGACATGTATTAATCACAACTTGTGAATGTGTGGAGCCAGACCCCCACCATGGTTCAGATTCCACGTTAAACTGTAGGTCCTCCATTTCATCTCATAATCACCCTACTATTACACATTAGCGTAAGTGTGTATAGCCCGAACGGGTAGTAAGACGCGGGGCTAATAATAATAATGTTATTTTTCTACACATTAGATTTTAATAAAAGAATTTTTGGTTAAGTCTATATTATAATAAGTCACTATTTAATTCAAGTAAATGCTTTTCTCCGTATGACATTCTAATAGAGTAATTGTATATATATAAAAAACGAACACTGGACAGGGTTTTGGGGCATGGTCATCAGATTTTGTGTGTTGATCGCTCTACCAACTGAGCTATTTGAGATTCCCTCCATGTCACTGTCTTGTCAGGTTTATATATCTGAGGACACACGAGAAAGAAATACCACATAGCAGTCCGTAGAGCGGTTGGCGCGGAAAGACGAATGACCAGGGTTCAAATCCTTGTCATTTTTTATATTTACAGTCTTTAATTGTTTTTCAAGGACATGGTGACTACAAACAGGGAAAACAACCTGGAAAATTCAATTTTTTTTTAATTTCAGGGAAATATCAGGGAATTTAATCAAAAATAAGGAAAAATCATGGAATTTAAATACTTGATTAATTTTGAACCTAAATTTTTAAACAAAAGTAATAGATTTGGTTTTGTCTATTTTAACAAAATGCATTGTCAAGATATAACAATCTTAATATGAGATGGTTGTACAGTGTTGGTTTTATAACACATTCACACAGGGACATAAATATTAAACACATTAAATACTGGGAAAATAACTTATAATAATGTTGTTGTTTAGTATCCGTTAGGATTGTTGTAAAAAATGTGTGATCACTTTAATAAATCAATAAAAATTGCCACTCATTGTAAAAATTTTAACCTGGGAATTTTTAAATGTTATCTAGGTTTAAATTAGGAGGGATAGCCAATACACTTACCTTGGTGATACTGGAGTAGAAATTCTACTCCAGTATCACAAAGGTGTTCTGGCTATCCCTCCTAATTTATACCAAGATATGTACAATCGTAAGAAAATTGGTTTATACTTTAGAAACATGCAAGACTCAAAAATATCTCGAAAATTCAAGAAAAAAATAATCTTGATCTTTTCTCAAAAGTTATAAAATAAATCTCGAAAATTCATGAAATAAAAAAAATCAAATAATGGCCCAAGAAACTAAAAAATCAAACCGGGAATTTATTATTTCCAATAATACCATAATAACCCAAAAATAGGCCACATTCCACCCCAAAAAACATCCTTCATCAAGGAATGTTTTTGTTATAAATATGGTTTTTCATTATCAATCAATTTTCACTTTAATATCATAATAGATCTTTAAAACCACATTTGACCGGTAAATTTATTCAATATTATCGTCCATTTTGAATTATTCTTGATTGAAGTTGTGAACTTGTATTGCCATGACAAAGCAATGAAAATAAAAATAGCTAAGAAGATTACTAAATAATTGAATAATTCTTTTTACTATTTTTACATGGTCTTTTTTTAAAATAATAATTTATGTTAAATTAAAAATGTAATATCAAGAATATATTATTGTATTAAATGTTTTCAAACTTAAGATATTTAAAACTCCTATTAATTAATACATTTAGCTACAAAACTAGCACTAGTTTAGTTACTATTTAGCTATAGAATTAATTATGTTAGTTAACCTCTCTAAAATCATTGTGGATCTTATTTATTTCAATACATATTTTACCAAACTTACCACATTTATATTAAAAAAGTATTTATTTTTGTCATATTGTTTGCTAGAAATATTATTTTATCCATATTATTTTTAATTTTAAAGTATGAGCATCAACTTTTATAAGCATTAAAAATTGATTTGAAATAAATTCCTCAATGTCTAACGAGAGCTCGTACAACGCGCATGTGCAACTGCACATAGAGGAATGGAAATGAAGCAGAAGATGTGATCATGCACTATTACACTAAGGAATAATAAACAAAATACGAAACACTTCAAATTTCTAACTGTTTATGATTCTTACGTTTTCTTATAGGGTAAATTAAGTTACTAAAGCCTATTTTGGGGAAATATTAGCTAATTAAAACTTCACTTCTATTAACTTTGTATCAAGACAGTGTAGAAACACTCTACAATAATGTAAAGTGATAGTGAAAGAAGCCAACCTGAAAGGATAGTTAGGTTAGGCCTAGATATAAACAAACACACTTCTCTATTTTTTCTTACATTTTTACACTTCCCACTTTTTCAAACTTCCACAGTTGCACATTGTTTTGAACTTTCGGAAATATTTATTTTTTATATGAAAGAGACATTAATGAAAAAGTAATATTTCTGAGAATTTAAAACAATGTGCTATTGTGGAAGTTTTGAAGAAGTGGTAAGTGTAGTGTAAAAATGAAGAGAGAAGTGTGTTTTTCTATCCAGGCCTAACCTATCATTTAAGGTTGACTTCCTTCACTATCACTTACCTTACATTATTGTGCACTGTTTATACACTATCTTATTGTACATTTCCAAGCCATCATGTATTATTCATTTTATTACTTTTTTATAATTGTTAGTGTAATTTTAATGTCCTTAAAGATATGAGTATTGAAACCATTTTAATGATTTTTTCTATTAGGCTCCATATATTTTTAGGGTTATTATATTTAAATTGTGTTTTTTAAGTGTTATTTATAATTTAAAATCGATATTTCCATATATTAACTATTTTTCTAAAAATGGGTGTCATTCATATTTTAAGAACATGTGTTTTAATGTATTTTTTAAATCTGAAACTTTAAAGATATGATACCTATTTACATTTAAAATAAACCTATATATATATGTATATATATTAACATTTTGAAATTATGAATATATTTGGACTCTACTCAAACTCGGGAGCTTTTAGAAATACTCGACTCGAGTTAGACTCAAAGGGAAAAACCCAAGCTCGCAGACCCCTATCTTAAATACATATTATCAGAAAGTTTGTGAAAATTTTTGATATTAAATGTAAAAAAAAATTTGTGAGGTGGATCAATAATAAAAAAATTAATTCATGTCCTATGTCATGCTTGTACAGAGCCGCAATGTTCTTACCATCACACATCTGGTGCTGTCCAAGCAGAGTGGGACCTCCGACAGCTGCATCACTACCAACGAGGTTGAAGTGGACCAGTTCCAGAGAGACCACGACCTTGTTACTATTGGTTGGATACATGTGAGTTTACGTTAAAACACTCTTTTGGTAAAGTCTGAAAATACAATATATTTAATTTTGAGTCATATTTGAATCTTTACTTACTAACTTGAATAAAATACTTTAAAATGAAAATGTTTCAAATATAATCCAAATTTAATATTTTGTTACTGGAATGCTGTCAAATTCAAATTGAAAACTAGGTTGAATTACATATTTATTTTAAGGCTTTACATTGCTGTCACTGGACAAAGAGGTAATGTTTGCCTCCTGAACAAAATCACTTGTTATTGCACATTACTCCCCAGACATAAGTTTATTTCCATCCTGATGAGTTTCGATAGAATGAAATCTTGTTTGGGGGATCGAACAGTAACAATCAATTTTCATCCAGAGGCATTTGTCCAATTGCATCAATGTAAAGTGTGAACTGTGTTTACCTTTTTTTATTGTAAAAGCCATATTGTGTTTGTTCCCTTTAATATGCTTCTGTCCACTTTTCATCTAACTTACCTTCTTCCAAATAAAACAAAATACCTCAAAAATCAAAGAGGTTTTCCTTAATGAGGTAAATTTATTTTTAAGAGATCAATAAACCATTTTCAATTACTTACTATATTTGAAATATTACAAGATTCACATGTTTCAATCCTGGTCAAGCCAAATAATGGATCCATGATAACTTATATAAAAGTAAGAACCATATCTGTGGCTAACTCTCTGCGAGTATGTTCTTCTTATCTAAATCTTAAGTTTAAAAAAAATATATTTTTTCCTTATTGTTTACATTTTATAGGTTTTTACATTGTTTACATACATATAAAACTGATAAACTTGTTAGGTGTTTATACTAATATAGAGTAGTAGGGTTTTGTTAATCTTTGAAAACTTCGAGTTTGCCTACAATATTCATCATCACTTTTGACTTAATTTATTTTTAGTTTCAACAATGAAACTTCATCAAAAAAATAACTGAGACCTAGAATTTAATTTTATTTTCAATTTTTAGGATTTTATGTTAAAGTTTTGCGAAGTCTACTTTTTCAATTCGAAGCCAATATGAGTTATTCTTGAAGCCAAATATTTAATAAAGTGTTTAATGTTGAGTACAAATAATACTTTGCATACCTATGTAAATTTGGGTATAAAATATAATTTACAAAATGCTATATTTGAAATATAATTAATATATTTTATCTTTAAATGATAAATTAAGTTGTTATGACAAAATGTAATTTATTTATTTAAGTTTTTTATGCAAAAATTAATTTGTTACAGAAATAACAGCATAAATTAGCATAAATTGAAGAAGAAAAAGAGTTTTTTTTTAAAAAAAACCTTTCTAATTGTCAAATCCAGACTTTCACTTTCGAAGAGGATTCAAAGTTTTAAAATCTTTAGACGCTTCTAATGCATGTTAAAATTAATCAAGTTGGGATATAATTAATTTGATTCAGTTTTAAGGTACTATTTTCATAGCAAACAGTCCACAATATTTCCTTTTGTCTTAAATATACATTATAACTTCTAAAGAAAATTAATTTTAGCTAGAAATCTTAATTTGTGGAATCATAACTTTATAACAAAACATTATCATTTTAAAAAGCTATTTTTGGGTCATGGATTTATTACAACAATTTACCTTGACATTTTTGTAGAACAAATATCACTTTATTCTATAATAATAGGAATTAATAAAAATAAAGAAAAAGGAAAAATAAACTAATAGTTGTTTATTTAATGAATGAAGCCCACCTAGGGAAAGAGGAAAAATGTGGGAAGAAACCAATGCACAAAGGTGACAACCTTCTTTATTTCTTCTATCTACTATGGTATAAATATTAGTCGAACACACATTTAAAGACAAATTATAACATAAATTGAGTAATATTTCATCATTATTGCCTTTATCAAACAAAAAGAGAAGAGGGAATACACTTTACACAAACCCTAAATTACTCTATTTTGTTTCTATTTTGTTGCTTTATATTACTCTTTGAATAAAACTTGTTGTTTCCATTCAAACTCAACTTTAAATGACAAGTGTCTACTGCACACCACTATGATGAGTGCTTATTTGCGATTGTTTCTCTCTGGTGTTCTAGACCCATCCTTCCCAGACGGCGTTCTTGTCGAGTGTTGACCTGCACACTCACTATTCCTACCAGTGCTTGATGTCAGAGGCTGTAGCCATTGTGTGTGCCCCCACCTATAATGAGTGAGTACAACAATACAACAATCACTCACATGTTCTCTTAATCTCTGCTTATTTAGGCCGAGAACACACGAGCACATAATGTATGTGTGTTGCATTGTTGGTCATAACGTGTGTTGTAGAATAATTATATTTTACATAGACCTCACACACACTATCATTGAGCACATCTTTTAGCGCACTTTGAAATGACCATACATTTTCTACTGACCCTCTCAAGCTCGGCTGCACATTAATATGCCATGATGTGCATTGTTGCAATACATTCAAGAACTAGTAGGCAACATTTGTGTCAGACTAATGTCTGTAAAATAAAGCAACATGCATTACAAATGTGTGTGCATACATTAAACGCTCGTATGTCTCCAGCATAATTCAAATTAAATGTAAATTGAATTTAATAAAGTGAATATGTGTCAAATAAAACATTTTTTTAATGAAAGTGTTTCAAAATTAATATTTAACAATTAAATGTTATCAAATATTAATCCTAACTGTGTTTTTTTAATCGAATCTAACAAAAAATTATATTCAAATAATGAATAGATTATAAATAATAAAAAATGGTAAATTTTCCGCGGTAAAGTAAAGTATTATATTTATGAGCACTAAATTCCTTAAAGAATTTAAATTATTCAAAAGTTTTACTTTTAGATTCAAATATATAATTAAATTCCAACAAATCTGAATCGGGGATCCATTTGATTTTAAATATTAAAAATGATTCAAATATTTAAAATTTCAATATTAAAAATATCAAATCGATTGCAAATCCTAACACAGGCTTAGTGCTACAGTGTTTTTATAGAAAACAATTCAGGAAAAAACCACTCCCAGTACACCCTGCCAGGATTCAAACTGTAACCTTTCCATCACTGGTAAAATACATTAAATGAGACTGACACCTTTTTGTGTTCACTGGTGTAGGTCACTCACCTGATAATTTACTATTTTACTCTCAATAAAAGTTTTTCAACAGAATTTTGAGAAGAAACGTTATTAAAAAAAGGAAAGATGGATAAAAACATATAATAAGGAATGGACACAATATGGCTTTTACAATTAAAAGAAGAACACAGTTCATATGTTACACTACTGCAATTGGACAAAGAGGCTGCCTCTTTAAGAAAATCGATCATCACCGCCCAATCCTCCAGTAATTAACTCTTGGTCCAATGGCAGCATTGCAAAGTATGAACTATGTTCTTCTTTTCATTGTATAAACCATAATGTGTTTGTCCCAAGTTGGCCCCCAAGTGTTTGAGACACTCACAGGAAAGATCTATTTCGCTCTGAGGTTCAAATACTGCCACGCAATTAAAAAAAGTACTTGAGCCACTATTATAGAATTTGATCTTCTACACTACCATCTCTCTCGTGAGTGTCTCATGAGCATGACTTGTGCTCACAGGCAAGCTAGAGCTCCAACCCCACATTTTCACCAGCACAGAGGTCATTTAATAAACTAGTGAGATTGATTGATAACTTTAAACTGTAAACAAAGACTGTTTGGGAGAAGTGGGGTTAAATACCAGCTGTGTACATGCCATGTTTTTTCACTAATTGTTTTGAAAGTTATTAATATAGAGATACCCACTTTGGTGGCCACATGGTCTAACGCGCTACTTTCTTGTTAGACTAGACTGTCTAAGACGAGGAGATCGGGGCTATATCCTGGTCGGGTGCACTGAGGTTTTTTTTCTTATATGGCTTTACACTCTCCCCCCACACTAATGTGGGTGAATTTCCTCTCAATTAAGCCTTCCTAATCACTAACGCATTAGTAAAACTAGTCCATAGGCGTATAACCCGAATGGGTAGTAAGACGTGGCACTAAAAAATAAAATAAATAAATGAAGAGATTGCCTGCTTTTACAAGCCGAATGGGCTAAGGCATCATATTAGACTTTCCTGCTAATAACGAGGAGATTGGGGTTCTAGTCCCAGTCGGGTCCACGGGGGTTTTTCCTAAATGGTTTTACACTCTCCTTCCATTCACATGCATTTAGATTACCTCATAAATGCTTCCTTACTCATCTTTATTCCACTAGAGTAATTATCATATATGCCTATAACCCGAACATGTATTAAGAAGCGGGATTTAAAAAATAAAAGATTCTTAGCATAAATTTAAATATTTAGAAAAAATTCTATTGTGTTTTTCAAAAGTTCCAAAAATAGATTAGGGTTAACTTAAAACACAATAAATAGTCCTAGTAAAAGTTGATCAAAGAATAAACAATTTATAAATACCTATCTTCAAACATAATAAAATAATAAATAGTCTGCCTACTGTAGTGCTCAGCCTTGTTGCAGACGTACAGAAATGCCACATTATTTAAGAATTGGTTTGTTATTTCAAATTATGGTTCACATCAAATTAGAGGTGCTAGCTACCAATATGACACTATGGGAGTAAAAACATTTTACTATAAGTTTACTGATTAAAAACATTTAATCAAAAGGTGAAATTAACTCATTTTTGCTGAAGATTATTATGAATTTTTGCAGTTTTAATTTCAAAGTAAAGGCTTAGAAACATAGATCTAGCCTTCCTCAACTAATAATGTCAACTTTAAGTGCCACAACATATCATTTTTGAGAATTGTGTGTTTGTTGTTTTAAAGCTGAAGCCCCCTTCATAAATATCATAGTGTGAGGATATTTCTCTTCAAGTAGGCGTTGGCCTTGGCCTTAATATCTATTTATGTGTTTGGGAAAGGAGGGGGGGGGAATTGAAAAATAAGTGGGGGAAGTTTTTTAACCACCTCCATCCAGGACAGAAAAGGATGCACATTGATAGAGAGAATGGCTTTAATATGTTCAGTGGCTAAGTCATACCTATACCTACACAATGTAAACACACATCATAATGGTAAAATACTGCTTTGTTCTCACGTGTCTCAGTGGGTGTTGCAAAATGTCACACATGGGCAGGACATGGTTCTATACAGCGTTTGTATCCTGACTTGTTTCAGGAAACACATTCCATTTTGAGATTGAAAATAATTATTAATCTGCTGTAATGTAAATTCCCAATTTATATGTTTTACAAATTATTTTCTTTTAGAATTTTTGCACATGATCATTTTTTCTTTACAAAACTAAAGTGTTAAAGAAATTAGTTAAATAATGAAATAATGTATAGTCATTATATTATTACTATCAGCATGGCGTCTTACTACCCGTTCGAGTTATACACACTTAAGCTGATGTGTAATGGTAGGGTGATTGTGAGATGAAATTGAGGATCTACAGTTGAACGTGGATCCAAACCACGGTGGAGGCCTGGCATTCCACATATTCACAAGTTGTGATATACCTGTCTTGTCAGAGTTGAAGGAAGGGTTTGGCAATTAGATAAATCTGTGCTGGGACCAAGGATTAAACCCCGGACCCCTAGCACATAAGTCCGATACCTTACTCCTAAAACGCCAAGTCAACCTATAATCATAATAAATTAAATCTAGAATTCCACATGAGAGTCACTAGATTTGTTGTGGTTTAGGGGTGTTGTTTATGTTTTGACAATTACATTCTGAAATATTTGTTCCCCCAATGTGCTATTAGTAAGAAATATTTTGACAGAAATAAATCAAAATTGATATAGTAAGCTATAAATATTTTCTTAAAGATCTTAACATAACTGCACTCTAGAGATCCAAATATAATTTTTTATTTTATTGCAACAATTTGTAAAGGCCCTGGGGCATCAGCCCATGTCGCTTTACAATAAATCCAGGCCTTTAGAGTGTAGACACATTTAGTTAAGTTAATATGGATCATCAGACTAAACACATAATATAACATTTGGCCAAAACATAATAATGCCTGCTAAGAATTTCTTTAAAATGTTATGAAATTTAATTAATGGTGGAGAAAACTATTTGAAATCATGTTTGATCATAATTTGTCAAAATTAGATCAATTTCAATTCTAGGCCTAGTTAAAAAAATTATAACATTACTAAATCACCGATTCCAAATTTAAGTTTGCTGAAAGAAGTTTAAAAACCACAATTCTTTAAAATAAACATTTGTATATTTAGTGTATGATTAACTTGCAGTTTGACCCATTCTTCACACGGGTAAGCAGCGTCAACTTTCTTACTGTCTTAGTTAACTGTGATGTTTCTATTTTCTACCGTACCGAAAGATGTTTTTACAATAAGTTTGTAAATTTCTTTTGATCCCCCATTTCACTACATCCACCCTAACCCCCTAATTTTGTAAGTTCAAATTAAAAAAAAAAATTACTTTTGGGGTGGTTTCTTTACAATATTGCCAAATTTTGATTTTTTACTGCACCAATAAGTGGCCAATAATTTTATTTTTTGTAATTTTCAGCCCTGACTATTTCCCTCGTACCCTCATTTTAAATTTTAAATGTTCAACCTCTTCTGTTTATGTGTGTTTGTCCCCTTACATATAATATAAATCTTCCAATTTTCTAATTCACCAACTTTTTTTTTTTTTAGGGGAATCTCTTTTTCATTTCCTGATCCTTCATTTTGAAATTTAAGAATGTTTGGCCCATCATTGCGGTTTGGGGTCTTCCTTACACTTGCCTGACAAATTTAAATCTTCTTCCACATTTAAAACGAGTTATTTTTTAGTTTCAGAAATTTTGAAACCCCACCATTTAACCAATACCCACCTATAGAAAGAAAATATTTAACAGTAATTAGGTTATTTGGAAAATTCCCTTTAGATTCTTGGTGAATTTAATTTTTGTACCCCTTCTAAAAGGATTGTTATACTTATACGCCTCCACCTACACCAACTTCATCAAGAGTTCCATCTTTAATTTTGAAATGTTTGGTCTTTTATGTTTATTTGGGATAGTCCCTACATCTGCTTGCCAAATTTCAGTTTTCTACCACAGATAGAAGTAGTTGTTTGTATTGGTTTTGGAAATGTTTACCCCGCTCCCCCAGTCATTTATACATGTCACTCTTATTTTTATTTGATTTTTGTAGGGGTCCTTTTACCTGCTTGTCATATTTAAAATTTACAAAAAACACTTCAAAATTGGTATGCTTTTATAGCATCTTTTTCAGAAGGTAGTGGTAATCTACCTTCTGCCATGAAAGCATCAAAATATTGAAGTGCTATTAAATATGCGTTAGTGTTTTTACTTTTATTTTTGCTTCATTTTTCTACAACAGGGCTCAGCAACCTTTTTGGGCTTTGGTCGACTTATAAACTTATCAATAGTCTCTCAATCACCTATCGTTTAGTCACTCTAGTTTTTTTTATTTGTTTGTCCTTAAATCTTATATTTTTTCCTTATATTCACTCTCTTCTCGGAAAAAAACAAATAAATAAAAATGGGATGAATAAAATGCACATTTTCTACTAAACTATTAAATTTTTTTGTAACATTATCGATTATGAATGATGAAGTTTATTTTGGTCACGTCTGGATATTTTTTGAAAATACTCTAAATGTTTGCAAGTTTAGAAGACTCGAGATAGACTTTTAATGACAATATGGCTCCCTTACATGATTGACTTGAAAAATTGCTGCGAGATTGACCAGGTTCCAATCTCTCTTCTACAACAATTTTATCATATTTATTTTATTACATATTTTATTTTGCTTAGTGAACTTTATTTCATGCTTAAATAAAGCTTTAGAATTTAGAACAGAAACTATAGACATTTAGCGAATAGTCTTAAATGTTACCAGTTTTTATGTTTGTTTGTTTGCATGATTTTGTTATTTCCTCATGAATATATTTCTTGTGTTTCAGGGATAAGATCTTCATGTTAACTCCTGATTATGGTCTAAACTTCATTAGAAACTGCAGGGAGACTGGTTTCCACCCACATCCCACCCATCCTCCTCTTTATACTGTGAGTACAAGCAATAAACTGTGTCATAAGGGTTTGTAAGAAATCCCTTTCTTTAAGGACATAATTACATATACTATACATCACTCTTAAATCCTTTTAAGGACATAATTACATATACTACACATCACTCTTAAATCCCTTTCTTTAAGGACATAATTACATATACTACACATCACTCTTAAATCCCTTTCTTTAAGGACATAATTACATAGATTATGCATAACTTTTTATTATGACTTCCATTTTTTATTTGCTGACCTGTTTCACTGGTCGAATGTCTAAGGTGTCACTCTTGCAATGTACTGAACTGTCAATGACGAGGAGTTGAGGGTTCCAATCACATTCAGGTGTACTGATAGGGTTTTTTTTCTAAATAGTTTACATTCCCCCTCCACAGAAATATGGGTACACTTGCACTTAGGGGTGTGCAAGTGCACTTTTTCAATTCGAAGCGAACTCAAATAAAATATAATTAAATATTCTCGAAGCAGAATCGAAGTTCGAGTATTTTTTGTTGGTTGTTCTACACTTGAAAAATATTATATTGTGGTTATTTAAATTACTTCAAGCATTGAAATAACTTGGAAAATATTTTATTGCAGAATTGTTTTTAATATTTTGTTTCAATCTGATAAATCAAGTTACTATCATAACATGCAATTCATTTACTTCAGATTTTTTCCATATGGATATTATTTTGTAACTACAAAACAGCTCAGAATGGCTATACTTGAACGTAAATGGAGTATTCTAGCTGTCAATATGTTTATTAGTGAAGCTTTGAAGCCGGAATTTTTTTCGAAGTGAAGTCGAAGCTGATGTTTGTTTCAAAGCCAAGTCAAAGTTTTGAAACATCACACACCCCTATTTTCACTAAATTCAACCTTCCTCGTCCCTGGTATATTACTGTAGTTATCTATTTATTTAACACTTTATATATATTTGCATCCTTTGTGCATTTCCTGTGTTTGTCCTTTGTGTTATTTGTTCTCTTTACATGTTCATACCCACCTCGGTGGTATAGTTAGCTAATGCGCTAATTTCGTGTTAAGCTAGACTGCTGAGGACAAACTGCTGACGAGATCGAGGTTCTAATCTCGCTCGGGTGAACTTTTTTCCTCCCCTAAGTGGTTTTCCACTCTCGCTCCACACAAATGCGGGTTCACCTCTTCTGTATTCAACCTTCCCAATACCTACCCATTAGCCTAATTAGTACTTAAGCATATAACCCGAACAGGCTGTAAGATGCGGTGCTAATTATTATTACATGTTCATCTAAGTGTCCTATCATTCTTTACCGTTTTCTTTTTTCTCCCTTTTGTGTTATTTGGTTTCCTCTTTTAGGACGTTGTGTGTTGTGAATTTCACGCCTGATTAGTTTCGCTAGAATTAAACCTAGGTCGAGGGATTGGGCAGTGACGATTGATTTTCTTAAAGAGGCAGCCACTACCTCTTTGACCATTGGCAAAAATGTAAAGTGTGAACTTTGTTCTTCTTTTCATTGTAAAAGCCATATTTTATGTGTTCCTTTTATATGTTTCTATACACCTTTCCTAAACCTTATTCCAAATATAATAAAATCTAGAACAGAAACAACATCAAGCCCTTGGCTGTTAATTCATCACTGTAAAAGGAAAAATTCACATTTCACCAATGATACATTTTTCGGCCGTGCCAGGAATTTAATTTGGGACCATTAGCTCAGTAGAAAAACAAAAGCTTTAAAAAAATGTCAATCTCAATACAGTTTGATTTCACTACCTTTATGGGTCTACCTAAGGGATATAATATGAGTACTTGAGTAGGGTACTTAGTTGTATTTCTGGCTGAGTGAGTTTTTAATGTAATTATTGTTTTGACTTGTTTGCAGTTGGCGGATCATGTGCGAGTGTTTAATGAAGCTCCCTGTGAAGTTATTGACATGAGATGATTTATACTGGCCACACATCAAGTTATTTCTGTCGAGTAGTTGCCCACTTGTATGATAGAGCACTTTCATCCACAGAACGCAACTCATATCTATCAGTTTTTGTCACTAAAAATTTTATACAGAAAGGAAATAACATGTGAGTGTATACAGTAGTGGCAAAATGAATTCAAAATATTGTAAAGCACAATCGATCCCATTTTCAACCAAATTCATTATATCTACTTTTTTGTTGTTGTTAAAAACATTAACTTAGAATAAACTTTACATAATTAAATTTATTAGAAGTAATTTGAATTGTCTTTAATATCAGGTTTTTTTTTTTAACTTCAATGATTCAAAGGTGAATATATAACTCCTAGTTAATAGAAGGGGATAATTTATTTTCACCAGTGTCACAACCTCCCTTACTTTTGTAATGTGAAACTTGACCCTTTGGCTTATTTGAAAATACTTTTTTTTTTAACCAGCTCCATAACCAATACAAAATAGAAGGTATGCTACTTGTAAATTTATAAGGCTGGATCAATGCAGATAATAGATTCGATCATCAGCCGATTATGGCACAATAGGTAAGTCCAATCATCCATCAGCCGATTATGGCACAATAGGTAAGCCCAAACATGGCACTAATTATTAAAGGATATATTTTGTTAACAGGAAGGGAGGGGGACATCCCACCCACATGTCAGGTACTGTGGTGGTGGCTGTTAGTGATTAAATAAACAGTTGCTTCTTTCACCAACAAAAAGAGGGGTGGGAAAAGGAGGGGAGGGAGTAGTTGTGTTGAGTGAGAGAGAAGTTGTGTTGCACCTTGGGTCTTCGCAAGATCATCCACAAGGTCAACTAACAAAACAGCCGGCTAAACCAGTGTAACGTCTCGTGGTTGCCTATTTATGATGTCCCTCGTTGTGCGCCAATTATGATGTCTCATCTTGTTTGCCAATTATGACGATCCGGTTTGTGCCATTTATAATGCTACGGTTTATTTGGATATAACCGACACGCGATTGGACACCATTTGTTACGTCTTCCAACTTACACCTCCTGTCGTAGCCTTCACTTGGGCGCCATCTCTCGTACCCACCTCCGTACACCTTGTCGTGAGCCCCATGTTACGACAGCAATTGTTATGATACTGAAGATTTGGTGATAATAAATGGTTCTTATATAAAATAAAGTTTCTTAGTTATTTACTCAATTATTTCAGTCTTGCTAAGATGTAAAAAAAATGATCATGATTACCTGTTACGTCACAGTTTTGTAAATGTTTATGATTCAAAACATTCACATCTATTTAAATTAAGTCTACACTTTATATATGCTGAATTACATTACTTGTTTCGATAAAAGAACTTAAAAGTTGTTTCATCAACCTGTTGCACGTTTAACATTCGCACCCTTCAAAAACACGTCTGTTCCGAACGAAGGATGGTATCGAAGAACCAAAGCGGATACTGATTTTAGAATTGCAGTCCAATGGAACATATGAATATAAGACTGGAAGTTTCGAGAGCAGGAAACCATCAGTAAAATCCTCCATGTCAGCCGACTGCATTAACACACTGGAGTTAGTTACACTGTCTGATGCCTTCTACCTTCAGGGCGTTAACTCAACGACAAAAAATAACTAGTACTTTTTTATCTAGAATCTGGTTATTTACTATAATTGAATATATTTTATGCCTGAAGTAATATAATATAAAATTCAAATAAAAGCAACATATGCTTAGTATAAAAAATGAATAGGAGAATATTGTCTATGCTTTCAAATATCCTTTAGGGTCAAATCAAGGTCGTTACACCAGGAGAGGAAGATTCAAGGGAAGTAAAAACTGGAGAATATTCAAGGGAAGTTAAAACTAAAAACTATTGGAATTTTCAAAATTACATCATGAATTCAGAATTTATCTCATTTCAATACTTAAAAATCCTTTTATCATTTGATACTTCTTAAATTATTTTTTTATTAATCATGTCTATTTAAATTCTGGCAAATTTCATAGGCATTTTTTTTTCTGTTCTGTTATATTTGCCATGATTTCAAAATAAAATTCCTGAATAAAACTTTCACTAACTTAGCTAAGAGAAAAGTTTAGGCAATTTGATCAAAACTATCCATCTTTAAAATGTGGTAGGACCAGTAATTAAATGAATTACAATTAAATTAACTCTAGTTTTTATTTAAACTTGTATAAGCAAACATACTATATGGAACAAAATCAAAATGACCTGTATGAACAGTTGATTTTTAAATATTATTGACCCATATTATCTTTGTTTTATTTAAAGTTGAATAAACCAAATAATAGGCATCAACATGATTGGAAAAATAGTATATTGACCCAGCCCTAGAAATTTATATAAATCTTGTATACAAATTTGGTATAGTGGATTCCGGTTAGTTGGGGCAGCCATTCATTTAGGACAAAACCCTAAGAACAGACACAAAACAAGTATTTACCTTGAATTTATTCCGCCTATTTGGTCCAACTCTCCGCTTAAGTGGGGCAGTGAAGGTAATGTAGGCTCACAAGCTCGTAGCATAGATATTCTGCGGGCTGCAGCCGAGGTTGTTATTGTGAAGTCATGCTGTGTTTGGTAAAGTTTTGACACTCCGGCTATTCTTGACAAGATAAAGAGTCAACCTCCTAACATCATTCATAGTCAGCTAGCGAAGATATTTAAGGCGCTGAAATCTACAATTTCACGACTTTTACAGCAACAAGAAAAATTTAGAGAGGAATGTATTTGCGCGTGGGTTTAAATAAAACATCTCATAAGCGAAAGAGGCAAGGCAAAGGTCTAAGCGTTAAGGATGCTTTAAATCAATGGTTTTCCATTGTAACTAAACAAGGTGTGCGTGTGAGCGGCCCTATGAACCAAGTCAGAAGAGCTGGCCAAAAAGCTAGGTCATGTAAATTTCAAAGCAATGGATGGTTGGTTGTCTCATTGGAAGTGCAGACATGATATTAGTTACGAAAAAGCACATGGCAAGAAGGACAGTGCTGATACTACCAGCACTGACCATTGGAAATCTGAAAAACTACGAGGGTTGCTTAAAAAATTTAGTTTGGATGATATTGGCAACGCCTATGAAACAGGCCTGTATCGTGCTACATCGGATGGTTCCCTGAGCTATAAACACATAGCATTGTCCGGTTCAAAGAAAGCAATGGATTGTGTAACTTTGTTGTGCTGCTCAAACATGTCAGGAAGTGATAAACTCAAACTTTTGGTTATTGGTAGAAGTGTTAAACCTAGTTATTTCAAGGGGCAGTTTACCAATTTCGTTTATGCAAATAAGAAGGCGTGGACGACCCCACATAATTTTACATAATAGCTAATGAACTGGGACGTGATACTGCAACGTAAGTTCAGAAAAATTCTGTTGATATTGGACAACTGTATGGCACACCCTCATGGAGATGGGTTAAAAAACATTGAACTGGAATTTTTACTCCCTAGCACCACATCCCTGATACACCCTATGGACGCAGAAATTATAAAAAATTTATAGACGTATCATTGTGGAAAGCTGGTTAATCATATCCTTGAAGCAAATGAGGAAAATTTGCTGACCTTCAAAAGTAATAGAAGTTAGTGCAAATGTTTCACTGCTAAAAGCTGTACAATTTATCGCCAATAGCTGGTGAGGAATAAGCAGCAAAACAATTCAGAATTGTTTTGCTAAATGTGGTTTCACGGCTAATTGAGATTCAGATGCAGTTATATGTACAGACAATGAAATGTCTCTAGAACTGCAACACATCCAAAATTGTGAAGATTTTTTAAGCATTGACGATAACCTTCAATGCCATGTTGAAAATGAAGATTGTGAGGATACAATTATTAAATAAATTGTGGCAAAACACTCGGAGACAAAAGAAGAACAAGAAGATGATGACAATGAAACACCTAAGCAAGTGACTAACCAGGATGTCAGGAAATATATCGCTGAATTTAGATGCTACTTCATGTAAGAAGGCAACGAAGGCAGCCCTTTCTCAGCAATAGGTACCTGCGCCGAATTTATACTGGTGCAGGCAATAAAACACGGCAGGGTACACTTGATAATTTTTTTCAAAGAAAGAACTCTTAAGTAACGTGTAACCCTTACTTGACACATACATGTACTGTATTTTTAACTAAATGTTTAACATAAAGAACAAATAAATGTTCACCAATGTCAGGGAGATTAGGGTTCAATTCAGGTCTGGTTCACCAAGGGTGGTTTTCCCTAAATAGCTTTCCACTCTACCTCAATGCAAATTTAGTTGCTCTTCCTCATCCGTAACACATTAGCGTAATTAGTGCATAGGCATAGAACCTGAGTGGGTAGTAAGACACAATGCAAAAAAAACAAAAACTTTTCCACTTTCCATTATCCTTGTTTTTGTGTTTTCTTATTTCCTCTTTTAGGAAGCTGTATTTCCTATTTCACACTGATGAGTTCCGGTAGAATAAAATGTATGTTGAGGGATTTGGTGGTGGCAGCCATTACCTCTCTGTCCCGTGGCAGCATTGTAAACTGTGTTCTTTTCCTTAGTAAGAAATTATTTTGGTCATTCCCTTTTATTGGTTTAGATCCCTCTTCCACATATAACTTAAGTCTTAACATTATGTAGAAAGATAGATTTATTACAGATACATTATTAGTTCATGGATGTAATCATTTCAGCAAATTGTAGCTTCTATCATTTTACATTAATAAAGGGCTTCTGTTTGACACTGAACAACAAATAAATATCGAATAATTTGGATTTGTTCGTTGCCTGCTCACATAATGATTATAATTGATTAAACACAGGCTTATGATATAAAGACACTTCTGCAGGTCACATTTCAAATCCTTTCATTGACCTTTATTCTTAAAATTGGAGGATTTTCATAGAAATTCAATTTTTGTTTGATGAAAGTTTGTTGATATGGGCTCGACTATATTACTAGTTTTTTATTATTATGTTTTGCATAGAAATATTCAGTAGTTCCACCAAAACAAAGAATATACTTCAACTTTTTTAAAAATATTATTTTTATAGAAATACTTTACTTTATGTTTATTATCATAAGAGATGGGTCGAACTCATGACTTCACAAATCCGAATCTTCAGTTTACCTACAAATTTTAATCTTGGAAACAATTATGATCATAAAGAGGGTAATATAACAGAATGATAGAAGGTAGAAATACTAACTAAATGTTGACATATTTTTTCTAAGATCTATTCAGTATAACAATCATACATTCAGTTAAGTATTAAATTACTGGTCTGGAGTTTGGTTGTTAAGTTTTTACTATAAATATGTTGAGGTTAAACCACTAATAAGCATTAGAGATCTAAAACAAACTCCAATTCACTATTTTGATTAAAACATTGACCAAATAATATTGTTTCCTCAAATATCAAATATCCTTAAGGATTCAAGGGTCCTATCCTTAAGTATGCTTCTTTGCTCCTCTATAAACTAATATTTCACGATTTTTTTCCCCTGTATATTGTTTTTACTGACAAAACTCTGTGCAGTAGATTAACTAATGTTGTGCATACTTGGTAGGTGTAGATGAAGTTTGTGACACAATAGCTTCCCCTCTCGTCATCTCTTGGCTGCTTGTGCTACTGTAGTCATCACTGTTTTAAGCTTTGTATGAGGTTGTAACAATGTTAACATGGCAACTAACTTGTTTGCATGGTTTCATGCTTGATACTGACATGGAGCTTCTCCTAAATTATTGACAGCTTTATGGATTAAATAGCCAAGCTATTATATTTAAGTCTTCCTGAGTTGAAGGTGGCTGCCTTATCTGATAGCTCATGATCTTAATTGATCATTCATATGTGACTGACGATGTCCGCATGTCCATCACAGAATCTGCCTCAAGCTATGAGTGAGGAATGGCCCTGGGCACGGAATGACTCCCGGGAAGCTCAGTGGGTAGAAGATTGGCGTACTAAGTCAAAGGTCCCGGGCTTGATTCCCATGTTACTTTTCACTTTAAAGAATATTGCTAACTTAATATTCAACTGTGATTCTTATTTAAAATATTTTCTAAAACCAAAGAAACACTATGTATATATTTATATTATGGGTATTGAAGTTGGGTGTATTGATTTGAGATTCAAGGCTTACAGCACTACTTGGAGTACATCTTTGAACATTTAAAAAGATTGTTGAGGGAGAGTACAAGGATTGTAGACATTTCACTTACAATAAAGACATTATAGGCCTAGCTGTTTTCAGAAGAAACTTTGTTTTAGCCTTTTTTTATTACATAATAAACTAATAACTGTGCTTTATGTGTGCCTTAAAATGTTTGAGTTGATTTTGATAAAGCGTGGTGCGAATATAGATCACCATAGGAACATAATTATTTGTATTTTCTTATGTTTATGCGTTGCTAGAAGGATTCAGATTTTAAGAAAGAAGTTACAGTTTTGTTTAGCTTTTGAGTTTATAAACAAGTTTTATAGAAGTTTGTGGGGTACCTTTTTTTTCCCCTCAAGTAATAAATTTGTCATGAATTATGCTTATAGTAATGTAGGGAAACTCCCCAAAAACAGTTTTGGTTCTGATGAATTGTTGGTTTGCCTGCTGCGAGTAATCACCAATTTATTCATAACTATGATATGCAATATGATGACAAATATGTTATATTTAGGTTTGTAAAAAAAGTTTGGAAACATAAAATTATGTAATGCTAGTGATAGGGAAGAAAGACAACCTGAATGTATAATTAGGTTAGGCCTTGATAGAAAACACATAGAATTCTCTCGTCATTTCCTCACACATTCTTCACACTTTCATCTTCTGATTTCTTTCACTGTTACACATAATTTTAAACTTCCAGAAATATTCCTTTTTTCATAATAATGAACAATGCAAAAACATAAACTAACACATAATGGTAGCTACATTTTTTTTCTTCGGTCATTGTAAATGATCAAATGGATACTACAAATTTTTTTTTTCACGAGAGCCAAATTAAAGCTAGAAATATTTTGTTACATATTATTACTTTTTTTTTTGTTTAGTTAAACCCGATTTGGATGGTATGATAAAGAATTATAGTCTGTATTATACATATACATGTAATCATGTTTAACAATACTGCTATACACATAAATATAGATAATAATAGATACTAGAAACATATCAAAATTATAAAGCATGCCTTTTAGGAGGAATCTTTCACTATGTATATTAAACCTCAAGGAATAATGTTTTGAAAATAATTATACGTTTTACAGATTACCTCTTTCTTATCACACATTTCCTAACACTCTTGTATTTCGCCCACGGAATTACTCAACTGTATTTGGACTGGTTAGTGATTGAAGTCACAAACTGGTCAGTAACTAGTTGTTACTTATGTTTCACACACAGTGCTATGCAACAGTGGCGGAATCTCAATGAGTTTTCAACTATCTAACTGCAAGCACCTTCTTCAGGCTTCTAGATTATTTAATATTTATTAAATGTCTAGTGACTTGAGTGTAGGAGAATTTGATTCTCTATTATTACTACAAATAATATAAGAAACTTAAAAAAGAAGACTTTGGATTCATCCACACAATAAAAAGAATGTAAACTTCAGACTATTTATTATTATTATTATTATTATTATTATTATTATTATTATTATTATTATTATTATTATTATTATTATTATTATTATTATTAATAGACTATTTGTCATAGTAAAGGGAATTCCAAATATATAGCATTGTACAGAATGTCGAAAGAAAGCTACCTTGAATAGTATATTAAATGTTCAATAACTGTTCGTTCATGATGATTGAGTTTGTAACTGAGGTAGCCCAGCGACTAAGATGTTGAGTTTTCAGTGACAAATCACAGATGCGTCATAAACCAGTTAGCAAACTGTAGCCCTGCGGTTGCACCAATATTGAAATACATCGGTGAAGCTCAAACTACTGATTGATAATTTAGGTTTTACTCGCTTCACTTTTGAGTTATTTGAGTGGCACTGTGGGCAAAAGGCCTTACTCCTTTCACACACACAAAAAAAAAATTGAAATTGAAATAACATAGAAAAAAAAGGCTAAAAATATACATACAAATTATTTAATAACTTGTATATAAAGTTTTAATTAGTGTAGTGGCATCACAAATGGCTTTGATAAGATTATTAATTTGTTATAAATAAAATAACATGTATGTATGATGTCGCACCTTTTAAAACTATAGCTGAAAAATAAAAGTTTGATTATTACAATTTTGAGACTTCGACTGACTGGTAAATGGCTGAATGTGATAATATTGTTTTAAATTGTATTAATTTGTGAGCATGATAATAAATTTAAGGCGATAAGAAAATAATTACTACCCAATACTAGAACTAAAATAAAGGACTGAACAAAAAAAAAGAGCCAACCTAAGATTGTTAAAATGCTAATTTATATATTATCATTATTATGTCATTCGAAGCAACACTATTTCTTATAGTCACTGTTATATTAAAGACTGCTTGCTTTTATAGTTTTATATTGTAAAATATCTCTAAACTTAATTTTTCTAGTACCTAAATGAAAAATATAATCTATTTGCCATAGAGGGGGTGGTAAGTGACAGCAGAATATGTAAAATAGTTAAAAGGAAAATATAATTTAAAACAAATTGTTTGTTTGTGTGAATGTTTTGACTGCCAAAATTAACAACTCAACATATGATCTTGCAGGTCATATGGTCTGGCGGATCAAAACATGAAAGTAGATCTGGTAACTTTTTCTAGCTGTCACTTACCTACATAGATTTTAAAATGTGTATTTATGTTGAAAAGTATGTTCTTATTAAGGATATTATGTTGTTATCAATTATATATTAAGGGAACATTAATTAAGTTCTTTCTTTTTTTAAAAAAAATCATTATAAAACAATAACAATGTGTTTTTTTTTAACTAAAATCTGTTTAGTATAGAGCACAGGGTTAGATCATGGTTAAAAATTAGTAGGCTAAGGCCCCTTCTCCAGATTCCGTATTCGTAAGAGACCAACTCCACACTAACAGATTGCTCTGTTTACAGAGTCCATATCCTTAAAAGTACTTAGTCCTTACCACCCCGTAAAAGTTGACTCAACTTTAACTTTCTAAGGACTAGTTGATATAAACTGCTAAGGACTACCAATTACAGCAAAATAAATATGTGCGCACACATCAAAATAAAAGTACCAGTGGCAGCGAGTTTTATGAATGAAGCCATTTCAGGAACATATTTCAAAATTTTTTTAAAAACCCCAAGAAGTGTGACATCTCAGAAATAGTTTTATGAAAAATACCAAGTTCTCATATAAATGAGAACTTGGTATTTTTCATAAAACTGTTTCTGAGATGCCACACTTCTTAGGGTTTTAAATTTTTTTAATTCATATAAATATATATATATAAATTAAAAAAATTATGTCCAACTTAAAATTTTACATCTTTCTACACACAATACAGCTACAGATTTCAAATCCTAGCTCATGTGCCACTTTAGCTTATACAGGGTGTTCAAAATGAAATTCACTCCTTGAGCAATGCATGTTTATTAGTAAATTACAAGAATTGTTTAATATGTTGACCACTATGGATTGCACATATTTGTACACAACTAATGTTTCATTTGATATATTGTTCACTAAAAGCTGAATGTTGACCTCTCTAGCTCTCCTACTGTATCTGATTGATTTAAATAATTGGTGTTAAATCTTAAAGAAAAGAAAATCATCGGGTGTCAATTTTATATTACCTTACATTATCTATGGGTCGTGTTTCTTTTCAAACATCCGTTAGCATTTTGGCAAATATCAAACTTATACATGGGGGGGGGGAGTATTATTACATATATTGTTTGTTGGGTGTCATTAGGTGTTTGGATATTATGCACACAATTATTAATTTATTATTTAAGAACCAAGAAGAGTATATTTTGTGCTTTGACTGATGAAAAACACACTTTAAAGGCAAGGCCGTAGCCAGCCAATAATTTCAGGGGGGGTTTGGTGGGCACATCCCCTAATTGCCGGAGGCTAGGAAACATTCTAAATATTAAACACCTCTAGAAGCTCTCTGAAGTGATTTTTATGGTAACATAGCCCCCTAATTTGTACTTGTGGCTTGGTTTTGATATTGTTTGAACCATAAGAAAAGTCTTATATATTTTGTTAATTATATTTTGGAGGGGGTTTGAACCCCCAAAACCCCCCCTTGACTACGGCCTTGTTTAAAGGTGCCACTTACTTGAAGTGAATGCTGAATGTTCTCACACTGCTGTATTTCTTATTGGGGACGGCAGTTTTGAAGCTTTAAAAAAAATCCTTGACTATCTTAAAATTTTATGTTTTGTCTATTAAAATTTAACTTATTTGTGTGAGGAAAGCTATATATATGCTTCCAACCATTACTTTTATTTCAGAGCTTTGACATTTTGTGTGAAATGGCATTGAAAATAAATCAATTTAATCTTGTAAATTTTTCTGAAACTACAAAACTAAAATGCAGAGGTTTTAATCCTATAGGAACATGTTGATAACTTTTTACCCCATTTTGGCATCAACTATACTTTGAAAAAGAAAACCCCTCCTTGAATAATGCGGAATTTCTGAACTTTTTCAATGTGTTTCAGCGGTCTATTAGCTGGCCTCCTTAACTTAGTATCATCAAGTTCATTCATACTTGATTTTGACTTCAAAATAGATTTGAAGACTATTTTGCTTTAAAATGTATTTTATTCAACACATGATGGCAATTATAAGCTTATTGAGTAAATAAACTATATACCTCATCGAGTTTGCCTGTTTAAAACTATGTCAATTGAGATAAAATTTTGTGCTTTAGCTTTTGCTTGTTACATTTATAGAATTAATTTGTGAAAGTTTGGTAAAATTATTGATTTTAATGTTATGACTTTATTCATTTGATGTATTTTGATACAGTTTGTGTATTCAGTCACATGTCAAAACTAATTAGTGTAAAATAAAGTTTGGCTTCTGATACAAATAATGAAATGTTCACTATATTATGTTTTATTGTTGCTTTTGATTATTAATAAACATAATGATTCCATTTGAGAAAACCTGCATTTGTTTGTAAAATTCAACCCATTATGCATATATTTTAAGTTTCATCTAAATATTTAGGCTGGTTCCTTGTTCACATGCAAGTAGAAAATGTAAATAAATATAAATGGAAAACTATTTGGACGCGTGAATGATTTTGTGTATCTGGGAATAATGTTAAAAAATATATATATGGAAGGATAGGCAGTGAAATAAAAAACTGGTGAATGCATCTAAGAGAGTAGTTTGATTTATGTGGACTATTGCAAAGAATGAAGTAATATTGAATTAGGCAAAGATGGTAGTATATAAAAGTGTATTAACGCCAACATTGTTTTATGGATGTGAAGCATAGGTTTGTCAAGAGAAACACAAGCAAGGTGAATGTGGTTGGAATGAGATATCTAAGAAATATAGGTGGAAAAACTCGCATGGACAGAGTCAGTATTGAATAAATTCTGAAGGAGTGTGGTTTGAAAGGGAATCCAATAGGTCAGTGTGAAAGAAGTGTCTTACGTTGATTTAGTCATGTTGAGTAGATTAATGTGGATTGAATGACGAAGCATATATATGAAGGTAGAGTGTGTGAATCAAAAGGAAGGCGTAGGCCACACAAGACTTGGCTGAATGTTGTAGATGATTATATGAAAAAGAGGGACATTAAGAGTTTTAAAAATAAAAGAGCATTTATGAATCGATGTTTGAACGTTGTTGAAGCGTAGGGAGTATGTAAGGTGTAAGGATAGGGAAGTGTGAAGAAAGTTAGTGAGGATGGATAAAGTACAGAGTTTTTTTTTATGCACAGTTTCTTGACTACCCCGTAAGGGAATGGTGTGATTAGTTATTTATCTATATATACCACTGTTCATAGTGTGTTTATTTTACTTGCTTTGATACAGTAAAGCTGGGGCCACAAAATTGTCTAGAGTAGTTGGTAAAAAAGAAATAAGTTTAAAATTGTTTTGAAGCAAGTCCTTTCCAACAAGTGTGGAGCCCTGTCATGAATGTTGTATAGTCTCATAAACATAAGGGCTGTGCACTTTCTTTGAAGAGGGATTATTCTTGAATCTTTCAAAACGCTTTGTCTGGTGAGTAAATGTTGAATTTAAGTAAATAATGTATTACTAATTTATTATTTTATATACCTAGCCTAATAGAATAAAAAATATAAGTACAATTTTTTTAAACACCTCATCCTACTACCGGTTCAGGCTATACACATATGTATTAATTACACTAGTGTATCAGGAATGAGGAAGGATGAATTTAGAGTTAGCGTACCCACATTTGCATGGTAGAAGATTGGAAAGCCGCTTTAGAAAATTACCCTTGACACACCCGTATTTGATTTAAAATTCCTAATCCTTGTATTTGAAAGATTTATATCGGATTTGAAACATCAAATCCAAATAGATCCCAGATTCTGATTCAATGGAATCTAATCCGAATTTAAAATCTTAAAGTCAAACATTTGAATAATTTAAGGTTTTAAAGATGTTAGCATTGACCCATTATTTGACTTGAGCATAAATTTTCTAATCTCATAATATTTAAAATCTAGTCATTATTTAAACATGGTTTGGTCTCCTTACATTTTTTGGTTGGACTTTATTTAAAACAATCTAGCCTGATATTCTATTTGATGTGATTCATTATAAAATATTCAGTTCAAATATTTGAACATGAATTAAATATGTGTAATATTCAGACTCATTTCGAAATTGAAAATCTTGGACTCGCACAGGCTTAATATTAATAAAATGACAAGAAATATTTTCATAACCACAGACAAAGTTTTCTGACGTTTGCGCTTCGAAACGTCTTCTGAAAAATGTTTAACTCTCTCCTGCTCCCGAGCTACTCGTTTGTTTACTGAAAGTGCTGCCTTATTTCCTGCTTTTGTAAATTAGGAAAGGACCTCGCCAACAGTGTCATGCCTACTAATACTCGCTGCTTCTCATGAGGCAGGAATATGTTCAGCAGAACAAGAATATAGGCGGCCTGTTTTGGTGGCCGCATGGTCTAAGGCGCTATTCTCCCAGTATACTAGACTGACAATGATGGGGAGATTAAGGTTCAAATATCGATCAGGTGTACTGAGGGTGGTTTTTCAAAAAAAATTCCACCCTGCCTCCATGCAATTGTGGGTACACTTCCTATAAATATAACCTTCCTAATCCCTAAAACCATAGCGTAATTAGTACATAAACGTATAACCCGAACGGTTAGCAATACGTGGTGCTAAACTAAATAAGAACATAGGGGACTACCAATTTGGCTGAATATGCAATGATAGCTCAGCTTTGCTAAAGTGTCAATAAACAGACAGTCTAGCGTGCTGTTTTAAAAGAATCATAAAATTGTATGTTATGCCTAAGTACTAAATATATCTGCTATAATAACATGTATAGTAGTACCAGTTCAGGGTTTGTCCTTGAACTGTCTTGATAGTAATCTCAAAGCAAACCTTGAGAGGAAATTGCAGGCGTTCAAGGAGGGGATGTTGAGAACAGGAACTAAGGGACATATTTTTGATCAAAGTAAATAAAATATTGCTCCAATAGAAATATAGAAAATAATTTTCTCATAAGGTGACCTCAACAGTTTGTCCTGGAATTTAATGACAATTTTTTTCTCTCCGTTTAAAAAGCATATCATCTGATGCCGCTATGTTTGTGAGATATTCAACAAATGTTAATATCACCGTGTGAAGAAAATTAAACTTGATATTTCTACTGGAACGATATCTTATTTATTCTGACAAAAAAAAAGTTTTCCCATAAAAACTGCAAAAATTTGGCCTTAACTCATGTTCCCTACAACTGCACCTTAAACTGGAGGTGCAGGTCTAATGGAATCCCATGGATTCTTGGCTCACGACCCTTTCTCCCGAAGTGCACCTGTCATGACAGTTGCTTACATGTACCTGTGAGTGGGTCCCATCACACAGTTTAGGTGGGTTTAAATTATTACACAGTAAAATGAGGGGTACTCCAATTTTAAATGAAAAGTGTTGATTGTGCTTCGAACTGGTCTAAAATACAGTCGTTAATTTTACTAGCTGATTCATTTTTAGAGATACTGTAGAATATAGCTTGCTCCTGGAACCATGAAAGAGGCTTGTTTCACAGATGACATGTATACATTGCTCTAAATGTAATTAACCCTTCTTCAAGGAGTTTGGCATAGGTAATTCGGTAGTGGCAATCCTAATTCAGGAATAAGCTCTCATGTTACAGTTGAGGAATGCAATCAAACAACTCATGAACCTACTGTAATGTTTATTGCCTGTATTGAGATGTTTGACAAGAGCGTGGGGGGTAGTGATCTCATCCAGTGATGCCCTTGGTCACCAGGCACACCTCGATACTGGCAGTGATCTGAGTGGCATCAGTGCCAGCGGCGTCCACTTGGTCATTCTCGCATTTCTTCGTCGTGGTCGGGAAGTTATCGTAGATACTCTTCGCGTTCGTGTACGACTTGGTCACAGAGTCCTTCAGCTGGATCGCTTCTTCGGCGACCTTAACGGTCTCCTTCGCGATGCATTTGGCCTTGTTCCACGTGCTGGACTCGTCGCCGCAGGCGTCTAGGGCCGCTTGAGCCTCGTCGATGTCCTTCTCGGCCGTCTCTATGTCCGTCAGCAGCGTGTTGACGTCCCCGAGCGCCTGGTCCGTCTGGTCGGTGATGCACCCGAACGCATTTTTGGTAAGTGTGTCTACGTCAGTGTCCACGGTTGCCTGCCGGCCTTCCACGCAGTCGCTCACGTCGATGCCGAGCGTCTCCCCCTTCTTCTGCGCCTCCTCGATCTTCTGTTGGACGACGAGGTAGGCGTCCTTGACGTTGGTGGTCACCTCGGCTTGTGCGGCCGCGCTTGTGGTGTCGATGAACGTCTTTAGTTTGTTCACCTCTGCCTTCGCCTCGTCGATGAGGGTGTCGAGTTCACTCTTGTCGTCCCTGAGTACGGGCACCGCTGCCCCTAGTGCCTGTAAGACAGACAACATAGGACATATGACGTCAGGAGCATGGTTAATAATGTATCAATCTATTTTTATATTTTTAGCACCGTGTCATACTACCCGTTCTTGTTAATCACATATGTACTTATTACGTTGTGCTAGGGATGATAAAGGTTGAATCTAGAGTAAGTGTATCCGCAATTACGGGAAGGTAGAGGGTAAAACCATTTAGGAAAAAGAAAACACCCTCGGTACACTCAATCGGGACTCGAACCCTGATCTCCCCATCAGCAGTCTAGTATATTGTGAGGATGACGCACTAGACCATTGTTTCTCAAACTTTGCCCAATGGCCAACCACTTGATAATCACACGGACCACCCACCTGTCACTTGTAGAAACACGACATTTTTTGATGAAAGTGGTTATCAAGCACAGGGGTCTCCAAACTTTTTGCTATGCGGGCCACATAATATATTTTACACATTTTTGCGGGCCAAAGTAACGTTCACCTGTTCTTCAAGTAGCATTATTTTTGCCCTGAATGCCTTGACATGCGCAAATAGATCATAAATCAAATTTGTTTCAAAATGCAAATTTAGATTAAAGTCATATGGTCAGTCACGTCTATAAAAAATGCCACTTTCCAAGGCCAGTCAGTGTCTGATAAAAGTGATTAACGTTAATTATTCTCTGTGAGAAATGAATCAATGTATATGTAATAAATTATATTTATAATAGTTAGTCGATATAACTTGTTTTTAAATTAGGTAACATCTTTCGGAACTTTCCTTTGATAACCCTCTGCCGGGAGACTTGGAACTACCTAAAAATCGTCACAGTCAAGCCGTTCTGTTGTCGCTATAAGGAATGGCGCCTGCGACTGAAAATGAGGGTTTGCAATTCCGACAGCACTTGGTGTCATGGGGGAAGCACGCGTGTGGACAGAAATGGGACATGTCAAATAAACTGTCTGGTTAATAAATAACGAAGAGAAACAATTAATTAGATTTTTGATAAAATCTTGGAATAGGTTGGATATAATCTTGTGGTGGGCCGGATGTGGCCCGCGGGCCGTAGTTTGGAGACCCCTGATTATTCAACCAGTAAAAACAAAATATTCATATAACTCTGCTTCATATACACATTTTACAGAACAACTTTCATAGCAATAACCTATCTGAAAGCTAGAAACTATAATAAATCTTCTGTCAAGTCATAATTATGATGTCTGCTATAAAATAACACTAATAATTAAGTACAAGATGTATGAATGCCGGCCGGCTCTTCCTATGAAAATTGGGCTGTATTTGTGGATCACAGTACAGTTAGCTTAGTGGAGTTAGCCTGTCAATATTGTACTCTTTTAATTTATTTCACTTTTTACTTTATAATAAAGAAAAATAATTGTCGCTTTTAGAAATGTCGACCTTGAGATAATGATGAATCTAAACGTTTTATATGCCCCATAACCCAAAAACAATTATTTCTGTCCTCGGGATGTTTTCATTTTGATTGAAGCCCTCGATAAAGAATTGTTTAATGTCTGGTGATTCTCTAAAACTGACAACGATTTTGTTTAAAATGGATATTTGGGAAGTCTTTACAATATATTATAATAAAGATCATTCAAGATTAGATTACTTATTTTTGAAAACTTAGTCTCCACCTATAATATGCTATTTGAGGAAGCAACTATGATTGTGTCATAGCATCCATTTTCCTGCGGACCACAGTTTTCACTGCCCTAGAGCCTAGACCAGGGATCCCCAACCCTATGCCCGCCATTCTTTGACCACAGCTGAAAAGTTCTTGACAAATAATTTTAATCTGTCACTTTTCCGACAAAAATCAAGTTTGTGCTTATCTCCAGATATGCTGTTCTCAAGAAGTTGGTGATTGAAAGACTCCCTCTTTCCAATCCTTCCCTGTCATTTCTCTTTCTTTGCTGATCCATTTACAAAGTGTACTTTTACTCAGAACTATCATTCTACTCACTAATACTATGATAATACCAGGCTAATATTTCCTATTCCGTTTGTAAATATCTTGACATGGGTCCACCCTGCTTTGTTGCCTGAATAAACACAGGTTTTAAAAATGTTCCTAACCACCAAAATGGTGCTTAGTAGTTAAATATTTCCTTGTGTCAGTCTTTATTTTGGTCTTGTTAAAATTGTAAATAAAGCAGTATTTTATTTATTTATTGACATTGACTTGTTGGTTTGGTGAAAATTGTTTCAATTGTTTAAACTGGTTTTGGACTAACTTTGCGTGTGTATCAATTGTGTTATTTTATATGCGTATTTAAAACATATTTTTTTAAATTTTAAACTCACAATTTTTTTTTAATAATATGTATTTTTGTCTGTGTGTTATTCTCATTATGAATTATGTTTGGCTATAAATTTAGTTGAAAAAGTGATTGGTGCCCGCCGCACTACTGTTAGTTTTTAATGTGTTTTAAGGTACAAAAAGGTTGGGGACCTCTTGCCTAGACCATTCTACCATTGAAGAGGGTCCTCTTCAAACCCCGGACAAGTAACTACAATTTGATTTTCTTGCAAATGGACATTTGGAACACCTTTTATAAAACATGTTATTTTATAGGTAGGACTATTATAATGTATATATCAATGATGATAGTTGCCGGTCACATGACTTGACGTATGAATAAGTGAAAGTAGATCCAGTAACTTTCTCTCTCTGGCAGGTATAGCAATCCGTAAGAAACGTGGGGTACAATCTAATAACATTTCATAGCACTTATAAGGTACAATCCCAATTAAGTTAAAGAAAATTACTTTTAATAGTTTGTTTTTGTGAGTATTGAGCTTATTGAGGTTTTACTATTATTATAACTTTGGCAATAGTTTATATGGTAATGAAAATATTGTAGGTCTCCAAATATGTTTATTTTAAAACATACGTTTTATAATCAGGTACGTAAAAAATTAATAAAAGTTACAGAGAGATTGGGGTTCGAATTCCGACTAGGTGTCCTAAAGATTTTTTTTTTCCTTTCCTATTTGGTTTTCCGCCTTTCCTCCACACAAAATTGGGATAGATTTTCTCTAAATTATACCTTGTTAAATTTTAATCCCTCAGCTTAAAGTGCGGCAGAAGGGAGCGCGAGTAATTTCACAGTTTTTAATAGAATTTAATTTTTTTTGGCCAAAATAAATAAAATATTTCTCCAGTAACAACAGAGAGTTTAGTTTTCTGCACATGCTAATATCAACAGATCTTTAATATCTGTCAAGGGTGTCCTGGAATTTTGTCAATACTTTTTCTCGTTATTTAAAAAGTTTTGACAAAATTCCAGGACACCCTTGACAGATATTAAAGATCTGTTGATGTTAGCATGTGCAGAAAACTAAACTCTCTGTTGTTACTGGAGAAATATTTTATTTATTTTGGCCAAAAAATTTCAATTCCATAAAAACTGTCAAAATACTTTCGCTCCCTTCGGCCGCACCTTAATATGCATACTGCCCGGACGGGTAGCAATGTGCGTAATAGGAAAAAAAAAACACTACTTTCTTTTTCATCTTCGCTTAAAACTATAAGCTTGAACATGCCCATTCTTTAAAATATATTTCAACACATGGTTCGTTAATCGTTTTAACGGAGGAGTTATTGCTTTAATCCTTTGTTTGTTACACATAGTAATATCAAATGTTATTTAATATTTGTCACGCACATCACGAAATTTATCTAGGACTTTGTTTTATTTGAGAAGTTATGCTATTTATTATGCTCACGACAAATATTCAACAAAATTTCAGATTAATATTTGTAATAAATTAAACTACACATATGTACCGAAACAATATTTTATTTATTTTGACCAAAAATTATTTTTGATTTAATAACTGCAGAAATATTTACCTTAAATTGTGTATATTTTCATCCTAACTTAATAGATTATAAAAACCTATAATTGGCTTTATTTTAAAAGGAATGCGTGCATCCACATTAAAACATATTTATACTCACCGAGAGGCAGTTCAAAACAAGAACAGAAAATATGATAGTTTTGATGGCCATTTTTGCGATGTTAATAGTCTCGAAATATTGTTTATTTGTTTGCTATTAATCTTGGAAAATACAATAATGAAAAACATTAGAAGTGTATGTTTATATATAGGCTACTTTTGGCTCATTAATTCGGATAAAAAAATTGTTTTGTGATTAAAATATTGAGATGTTATGTTGCGACATTAAATCAATTATGTTATCTTGTTGTCTAGAACGAGCAATCTATTGTCAAATCAGAAAAATGTTAACCACTACAAATTTACAACATGTTTACCAGCCTGGACTTTGTTCAAATGTAAGAGATTTGTTTACTATATATTTTTTATAATCGAAAGTAAATAGCTAGAGTTGAGTAACCTACCTCTTCAAAATTATCAAGCCATTGCACAATTAAAATTGATTAAAATTCCTTGTAGTTCAATGCCGTCTAGACTTTAAGGTGTCAGCGTTATATGATGGTTCGCGATCTTAATTGATAGCTCATTTCCGGACGTCCATCACAGACTCTACCTTAAAACATGAATGAATGATCCTGGACATGGAACGACTCCTCGATAGATTAATGATAAAAGCATAGACGTACTAAATCAAAGATCCTTGGCTCTATTCCGGTGTTCATGTGTAATTTTTAAATCTAAAAGATATGATATTTAGATGCGGTTACAGCCGTAATCAACAATTTACAATACCGGTAGCTTGGCTATTTCATTTATTACCTTTTTTTAAATCAAGTTCTTTGTATTTTATTATTATTATTATTTTTTTTATTTTTTTTTCCTAATGTTCTTTTAGTGGCTTGAATTTTAACACATCATACGTAGATCCTCATAATGATCCATTTACACTGAAAAGGGGTGAGCTTATCTTGACGATACCAAAATAATAAGACTTAAAACTGATGTATTAGTAATTTGTAATGTAAAAAAGTGGACTAAATCAGTGAACGTATATTAACAATTTATAAAATATTTTTGAATCTTTCAATCTCAATCTTTAATCTTTTGTTTGATTAAAATATTTACTTATACTGTTTTAAAAAAAAATTTTATCTAACATTCTACATTTTAACTCTAAAAAGATCTCAACACTAGTCTTTTTTATTATTATTCATTAATCTTTTTAGAAAAATCTGTTATAAATAATTGTTAATGCTCTGTCACGGGTTTGGTCCACTTTTTTACATTAAAATTACTAGTACATCAGTTTCAAGTTTTATTATTTTTGTATTGTACCCCCTCTGCGGGACGGGGTTTATAATAGTCCCGCAGTACCCCCTGCTTGTCGTAAGAGGTGACTTAAAGGGGAGGCTTCTGTGCAGGACGTACCTGGAACACAAATCTATCCTAAATCTTTCCTTTCACCTCCTTTTCTTCTTCCTTCTCTTTCTCCTTCCTTACCTCTCTCTTCCCTTTCCCTGCCGTTCAGTCGTTCACAGTGACTGTTAGCCCCTCCGTTGACGACCTTGGCAGCTAACACGGCTCTTCTCGGATTATTATTGGATACCACTGCTCTTGAGCTCCTTCATGAAAGTGCGCTGGTTACAATATCTTAGTAGAAGGGCCTTAGGAATGACAATAACCGGGTACCCTACTTTGAGAAAAGATCGGTTGCGTTCATGAGGGCCCGAACGTAAAATTGTCACTTTCCTGCACCCACTTGCTGCGATGACCTCTCTCTCGGCGATGCCCTATGCGAAGGTTGTCATGTCTAGCGTCGTATGGGGCTCTCCGTCTGGATAGTTAACAGGGCCCCATGTGGTATAATCAACTTGAATCACCCTGGGTCTACGATCCAAGTTTTGTGCAGGTTGTCCCCATAAAAAGGCATGGCCTCCATTGTAACAGCTGACACCTTATTGTCCGCTAGCAGCGTACTGCCAACACCCGCTGGCAACTTACTGCCCGGCCCCTCACAAGGCCGTAATATGGATACGTGGTGGAAGCGGGTAAGGTCGTCCAGCCCTGTTATTGTAGAAATCCAGGAAGTGGTAAGGCCCCAGTCCCGCTTCCTGGTGATGTCTCGAGTCGATGACAATGAGAATCTTAAACGCGTTAGCCCATTTATCCTCGAAAGAGCGATAAATGGCTCAGCAAAATCGGACGTATCGATAAGGAAATTGCGTGATGGCACTATTTTGATTCAGACTGCGACTGACGTCTTGTCCTCCAACATTATGGCTATTACTGAAATACTGTCGAGTAATACGGCTTGTATACCGGTGAAGGTGGAACCTCACAGGTTCCTCAATGTTTGCAAGGGAGTGGTCACTTGCTTTGACCTCGACTGCGTGAGCATTGAGGAGATCTGTGAGGAGCTTTCTCCCCAGCATGTCACCGAGGTGTACCGATATTGTCACCAAAAAGAACGGACAAGAAGAAAAGACGGATACGTATACCCTCACATTTGCGACTCCTAACCTTCTGAAGGAGGTCCGAGCAGGTTTCCATGTGCTCATGGTCCGGCCGCCATTACGCAGTTAATATTGCTAAGACGTCTACGCGACCTGTTCCATTAGTCTCAACTCGAGACATCTATAGTGATTTCGCGCCAACTACTGTGGCGCCTAAATTTTTAAAAGAGGTGAAACCACCCGCCTCGAGGAACCCCCCGAGCCCACCTCAGGGAAATCCCCCCAGGCCCTCCTGGAGGTACTAAAACACGAGCGGCCGTTGTTGAGCTCACTCTTGCCTCTGTGCCTCCGGAGGTTGGGATGAGTGGTGAAACAGGTGAGGCCACAAAGGCGAGTCCTACTGGTGCCTTGAGAAAGGACCAGCGAGGGACCACCGAGAAAATTACCGTAAAGAAAGCGTCGAAGGCCTTAACAAAGCCTTCGTGCAAGGATCCACTGACCCAGTCTCTCCAGGATAAATCAAAACCTCTCCTGAAGCGGGAGATCCAGGAGAGACTGGGAAAGGCAAGAGGACCTAAAAAGCTCCTCGATAAATTTTTATTTCTAAGAGATAGTGTTATGGATTGCGAAGATAATTAAATTTTATATTAATAAATAATGTCGCTACTACAATGAAATTGTCGGGGTTTCTATGCTCGTGTAGAGGAAATTAAACTACCAATTTCTTCCCTGCATCCTCCCATCTTGTGTTTGCAGGAGACCCACTTCCGACCAAATGACAACCCGATGCTTCGTGGGTACGATATATATCGTACCGACAAACCATTCTTTGATCGGGCTAGCGGAGGTGTGGCTATACTCTCACGAAGCAATATATACCATAAACATATTAATATCGTGTCTGATCTCCAAGTGATCGCTGTCTGAATCTCCCTTGCTATGGAAGTGACAGTATGCTGCATCTACCTCCCACCAGATGAACGCGTTTCAAAGAGGAGCCTAGAGGTCCTCTTTATACAACTTCCCGCCCCTTATATCATCTTGGGGGACTTTAACGCTCATAGCCTAGTGTGGGGGTCTAATTTTACAGACGCCTGTGGGAGGATGGTAGAAGATATTCTTGTCTCGGGAAACCTGGTGCTAATGAACACCGGGACCCAGACACATTTCTCCACCTTTAATGGTGTATCCTCTGCCATCGACCTAAATTTGCATGTTGAAACAAATTTGATTTATGATCTATTTGCGCATATCAAGGCATTCAGGGCAAAAATGATGCTACTTGAAGAACAGGTGAATGTTACTTTGGCCCGCAAAAATGTGTAAAATATGTTATGTGGCCCGCATAGCAAAAAGTTTGGAGACCCCTGGTCTAGTCTATTGCGAGAATAGCGCCTTATAACATGTGGCCACCAAAGCGAGTATAGTTAGTTATTTAAACGATAATAACTATACAGATAAATTAATAAGTTGTAATCGACATGCCCTAAATTAGGTTGTTTGTTTGTTTTAACATTGTAATGTTGTGAATTGCAAGTGACAACGATTATATCAACGTGTTTTGATGAGTGAGTAAACAGGATACAAGCTCTGACGGCTGGAATGTCTTGTCAGCGTTCCTCTGGGCAATAAGGCCAAATTGTAGTATAGTTATTATTATATTTCAAGCTAACAGGGCTGGCAATTCACCATCGATTCTAGAGGGGTCACTCTGCCCAATTTGGAAGCTACGTGGGTTAATATGTCAGATCGTTGAGTGCGTGTGCTGGGGGCTACCATCTATCCAAGGTACCGGGGTTCATAACTGTGTAGGACCACCTAGAGTGTCAATCAGGCCATTGGCCTCCACCATGGTTTGTATACCATGTTAAATTGTAGTTCCTCCATTTTATCTCACAATCACTCTACCATTACACATTAGCGAAAGTGCGTATAGCCCGAACGGGTAGTAAGACGCGGTGCTAATAATAATAACATTGTTTGAGTATTCCTTGCTATAAGTCATCCTGCCACTAGCTCCCAATTAGGTCTTTTCAAATACATTTATATCTTTTTAGTAATTTCTTAATAGCATCACATTTTGTAGTAGGGAAGAGTAGTACAATAAAACCCTAAAAACAGCCATGCATCAATTGCGAACCCACACATTCATATATCCAGCACCCTTAACCTCGGCCGCAACACATCCTGACAGATTAGGCCCACAAGGGACCATATTGCACACCCTATCTTGTACGCAGTTTATTCACGCACCCTCTCAATTAAAACTCTACCAATAACTTTGCTTGAATACTTTACAGACTTTATTGTCCTTTAAATCTTACATTCATTCTTATTGCCTTTGCCTTTGCCTTTGTATAAAGGAACAATGACAACATTATTCCAGTCATTAAAAACATTAGAAATACCAGTGCACACATTGAACAACTAACACAATCTGGCAAGTAATACTGCGCTCCCATACTTAAACATTTCACAAGTGATACCATCTACGCCCGCAGCTTTGTCATTATTTAACACTTTCATAGCTTTTAATATCTCAGCCTCGTTAATTATTTCACTTGTCATGACATTTTCCCTATTTTATGCTACTTTTTCTACTTTTTCACCATACAATTACTGTAAATACTCCCTCCGTCGTTCTCGTATACTGTTTTCACCTCAGATCGTCTTACCACGTTCATTCTGAATCCCATAGATCTTTCCTTGCACTCCTTGCTTCGTTCTCTTTAACCACATCCAGAACATTTTATTATTTCCTTGGAAATCATTCTGCATTCTTTCTCTTTCTTTTAAAATTGTTTTCTCCTTACTCTTCTTTACAACCTTCTTTGCATTCATGTTTTTCTCTTTGTGTATGTCCCACAACCTCTTATGTTCTCTTACATTATTCACAGCAATTATTCATTTGTGTGCTTATTTCTTCTCTCACACAACTTCTTTCAGCTGTTAACTCCACCATGCCTCTCTTTTTAAGTTTCCCACCACCGCAGATCCACACACATCTTTCGCGGAATCAACTACAGCCTCTTTTATTCTGTTCCAAACACCTTCTATGTCGTTAGCATTTGTTTCGACATTCTATTTGCGCTCTTGTTAAGTAAATTTTTCGCCCAGCAATCTTTCATATTGCGCTCTCACACTTTTATACTGCAACTTTTCCATGTTCACTCTTACTTTATTAGTATTCTTGCGCTGCTTCCTCATAAAATTCCTATCTAATTCAACTACCGAGTTCACTAGGAAGTGATCTGTTCCACATTCAGCTCCATGCTATATACGCTTCTTATATAGGCCTTCAAATAATTAATTTAATGAGTTTATAATTAATGTGTCACAACATAACATTTTTCAATAAAAATATTATATCACCACACATTTCACTAGATTAATATTTTATTTTGTAAAACAAGTTTAAAATCATATAAAATGACGTATATTATTTATGAATATTACAATTCTTATTTAAAATGTAACTAACTGTTTATTACTTCTCAGTGTATAACAAACTACTTAAAATTATTTCCTTCAGTAACAATAATAATAATAATAATATATTGATCCTATTTTATGTATATTTGATGACCGTACTATAACTAATGATTTATAAACAATCATCCTTGTAGATTTAAGAATTATACCTACTTATTACTAATGTCTACTAATTAAGATGGTAAAGAGATTCTACAAAGAGAAAACAAACAATTGAATATGTTCAAAATAAAAACTTAATGCGGGACTTGTGTCATATTATTGATATCGCTGGAACTTGTGATCCTAATACATCCAACTCTTTAATAAAGAAAACAGGATTTTTCATTATCAACGTAAGTACATTTTAAAGATTGGTGTTCATGATACACCATTATTTTAATATAATAAGCGAAAATTTATTATTTCTAATAATGTTCATGTTTATTTGGTAAGTAGTAATGATCGTTGAAAATAATAAACAAGACGATATAACCTTACTATTAACGAAAATGTATTATTTAGGATATTATTTAATCATATCTAGAAATATTCTTTAGATTTAATTTCATTTTATTTTCAAGGTTTGATCAATTATTTTAGTAGTAATTAATGGGCCCTCTTTGAATCAACAAATATCATCTGTACCTGACTTACAAACTAACTTACTAACTAACTTTTGTAGAAAGATTGATGCTTTGGTTCCGTCAATGAGAGACATATAGTCAGCCTCGATGCTGCTGTTTTTTACTTTCCCACGAAACAGCAGCTCCTCCCAACTTGAACACATAACCACTGTAGGATCTTCGGTCAAATTTGTCGCTAACCCAATCAGCGTCTACAAATCCAGTAAACTTTCCATCACTCTTCTGATACATTTGACACCAATCTATTGTGCCTTTTAAATATCTCAGGACTCTTTTCGACCATGACCAGTGTTTTTCATCACAACATGTATTAAATCGACTTGAAAAAATAACAGTATGAGCTATGTCAGGCCTACATGTCATTGCCATATACATCAAACATTCGATCCATGCTTGATATGGGAAAGGAGGTGGATTTTCTTCGCTTCTCTTTTCACCTTTCTCCAAATTTAGTCCAAGTTCTGAAGGTGTAGAAACAGCTTTACAATCCGTCATACCAAATTTCAATTTCAATTATATTTTTAATATAGTATTGTTGATCTAAATAGATGGCTTCATTTTCCCGACGTATCCTCCCTCATGCCTAAAATTTGTTGAGTTTCACCCAAGTCCTTCATTTAGAACTATTCCATGAGTTCAATTACAAAAAATAAAAAATCATCAACATAAGGGGCAACTATATAAATGTTTTTGCCATTAATATGATGATATACGCATGGTTCACATTCTGACCTCTTAAATTACATTTTAATCAAAATATCATGAATTTTTTCATACCATACTCTTGAGGAGTGCTTCAACCCATAAACAGCTTGTTTTAAAAGATACAACTTCTTTTCTTGTCCTTTAACCACAAAGTTCTCAGGTTGTTCCATATAAACTAGCTTTTTTAATTCACCGTTGAAAAAAGCAGTTACTACATCTGTATGATCTCTAGCAAGTTCCAGCCAAAGCCAGCAAGCCAAAGCCGTCACAAGCCAAAGCAAGCAAAACTCTAACTGTAGAATGTCTCACTACAGGAAGAAAAGTCTCGGTGTAAGCCACCCCATATTTTTGGGTGAAGCCCTTTGCGACTAATTGTGCCTTATATTTAGTGATATCTCCAATCTCCATTCATATCAGTCTTAATTTTGAATACCCATTTGTTTTTGATTGCCTTTCTATCTTTTGGCAACTCTACTAATGACCATGCATCATTATCTTTAAAAGATAAATATTTGTTTGTCATAGTGTCCTACCATAAATCTCTATCATATCCAGATAGGGCCTCGCTGACGCTTTGTGGAGTGTTTTTGTCACAGATGACCCTAGAAACTTTATAATCCTGATATTCCTTTGGTCTCCTCTCCCTCAAGGTATATAGTCTAGATTCTAAAGCCAAACTTTCATCCTCTGGCTCAGTTTCAGTTTCCTCGTACTGATCAGACATCTTCTCCGTTAAATCCAAATCAGGAGTTTCTCTTGATTCTTCCTCTTAACCTGAGACTTGAAGTTGCATTAGAAAAGAAACTGTCTTTTCCTCATTGTTTTCAGTCACCTGATTTCCATTCTCCATTCCACCAGGCTTATCTACAAGGAAAATAACATCATGGTAAATAACCCCCCTTTTTGGATTTTCAGGGTCAATTAGTCGGTAGCCTCTTGTGTACTGGCTGTATTCAACAAAAATTAGACGCTTACATTTGGGATCCAATTTCTTTAAAAATTGTTTTGATACATGGGCATATGCTATGCAACCAAAAACTCTTAATTGACCAACATGAGCCTTGTTGCCAGTCCACGCTTATTCAGGTGTGATACGCTTCACATCTTTTGTGGGTGATCGATTTTTCAGATAAATTGCAGTATTTGCAGCTTCAGCTCAATATTGTTTGTCTAAATGAGCATATTGAAGTAGAGATCGTGTCTTCTTTATTATGGTCCTATTGGCACGTTCTGCAATGCCATTTTATTCTGGGCAATGTGGTACCGTTCTCTGATGCCTAACACCATTTACTGCTAAAAAATAATGGAAGCCTTTAAATCTTTCCATTCTTTGAACTTTGAAAAGACTTCCTCTTTTGTTTTTTAAAAATAACCAAAAGTCTATCTGGAATAATCATCAATAATCGTGAACATGTAACTTGCACCCCCCATGAGTTTTCTCATTCAAGGGCCCACACAGATCAGAATGGACGAGCTGAAGATGTTCGGTGGCATGGTTAGGCTTCTTTATTCTTGGAAAGGGCTTTCTCGATTGTTTTTCCTCAATATATGGGACACACGTGGACGCTTCTCCTATGAAATTGACTCCAACGGCCATGCCATTTTTTTACAAATTCATCGATATTTTATTTAAATGCCCCAGTTGAGGGTGTCAGAGTTCTTGTGAATTATTTTTTGACACCACATTAACACTTTCGATCATATTCGAATAAAAAATAGGTTTAGAAGACAGCTCTCCATCTATGTCTAGTCTATAAAGACCATCTGTGTTCCTAGCACTAGCTATTGCTCTACCATTAATTTTACACTCCTGATCCTGGTGAATTTTACACTATTTTGATGAAAAAATAGCAACAAGACATTTTTTCACCATCTGATTGACTGATAGCAAGTCCAAACTCAAGTTCGGCACGTAGATCACATAAGATATTTTTCGTTTATGACTATTAATATTTATCATAACATCTCCATGGCCTTCTCTTTTAAGCTTATCATTGTTTGCTAATGTAGCTTTAAGATCTGTTGATTCATCTTTAAAATCAGAAATCCAATCTTTACGCATGGTCATGTGTGCGGTAGCTGCATATTCTACATACCAATGTTCAGAACTTGTCTTAGCCATCATAGCAGTAAATAAACACCAATAATTTCTGCCCTTTTCATTTTGGTTGCCACTTGATTGCGACTGGTTACCTTTAAATGCGTTTTTCTCATATTTTGAGCATTCAGAAGCTTTATGTCCAAGTTCGTGACATTTAAAACACTTTAAAAAAATTTCTTGGTGTCCTTTTTTTCTATTTATTTTGGAAAAGAAATCAGTATCAGAATCCAATTGATCTTTTTCGTGTCTCAAATTCTCTTGAAGAAGTTTTGCTTTTATAAGTTCACAACTTTTTTTAATTCTGAACTTTCTAACGCCATAACCATCGGGTCAAAAGAACTAGGCAGACCACCCAGCATAACAACTGTAAGAAATTCATCCTCTAACCTATATCTGCGAGTTGTTGGGCAGTAGATATAATCCTAATTACGTAACCTTCAATCGACTTAAAATTCGCTTATTTAAATCCAAAAAGGATTTTGAAAAGTCTGAGGTGCCTTATTAGTCCTTAATCCTCGTAGGCTTTTTGAAGATTATCCCATGCTTCTTTAGCATTTTTAGAATTCCTAACATAAGAATAACAAGACGGTTTTGCCATTAAACAAATTTTAGCTATTTCGTTATGCATCATTTTCATCTAGTTGTTTTAGATTCCCTTCTGCGTCGATTTCAGGCTCTATACAACACCATAAATCTTCGTGAATCAGACACATTTCCATCGTAAATTTACAATTATTATGATTAGACATACCTTCAAGCATTTAAACAGCCGGTAATCTTGCATCTCTGTCCCCCATTGTGCTTAATTTTAGCTTGCACCCAAGATTTTGACAAATTTCACTGAAAGATTCCGTTATTGTATTCTGCAAGTTATTCTACGAAGAAATGCTAACCGAATGTGGCTCAGTGTGAGAACAAGTGGCTTATTGAGAGATGTCATAGAAGGCAAAGAGAAGGGATAAGGGGACCAGGAAAACCACGAATGCGACTAATGGATGACCTTAAAAAAGGTAAAAAAATACCCAGTTGCAATATATAAAGAAGGAAGCTGCTGATAAGACATGCTGGAGGACTCAATTTGGATAAAGCAACGGGTCTGACGTAAGGCAGAACATTTAATATATATAATAAAAGCTATGTGGGGTCTGTTTGTCTGACTAGAGTTTTTCTCAAACTTTCCGATAAGGTAAAATTTGAAACTTCACATACTGATTACTTAAGTGTTTTAATTAGCCCCAAAATTCTTAAAACTGATTTATTTTTGCAAGTGTGGGGCCTTGGGGCACATACAAGGTGTACACCAGACCCACAGCCTCCAGGTTAAAATGGCTGCGCTCCGTGTGAGAGCTTGAGTCCTTCAACACGGGGTTCGTTAAGTGCAGTCACAAGTGATATCATCACTATAAAGCAGGCATTTTTTAAAACAGTTCACTTTAAAGATGGTTTTATTAGAGAACAAACAAAAATTGCCTTCTAATGTCAATAAAATGGCTCTCACAAAGGCAGGTTCAGGTAGCGGCTCTACCCCTTTCCCATAAACCAATCTCCAAATGAGTCTACTCAGACTGCAAATTACATTGAAAACGTAGAATACAATCGTCCTTTTATTGTTCACGCGAATGTTTGCAAATTGTCTAATTGTAAACAATCTTCAAATACCGTCGACTAGCCACTTGTCTGAAAAGGTTTGTTGATTGAAAGGGGATGAGGGCGTGAGATGGGGTCAGTATTGCTGACACCTAAACTATTGTATTCGGACCACTACCGCTTTACAACGAAACATTTGAAAGTGAGTTGTTTTACTTGGAAATGCTGCTATCACGTAGAACTGCAACTAGCATTCCCTAGTGCCCAAGAAGTTAACCTGGCTTAAGGAATGCAGTGAAACCCGCTAAGGCTGAGTGCCTGGTGTGTACCTTGTATGTGCCCTGGGGAGGATCACTACACCACGATCACAAGGTTAGAGCATATATACAGGCATTTGATAACGTTTTGAATTTGCTTATTCATGCGGAGAACGGGTATAACTGCTTATAGTAAAATAAATGAAAAATAAATAAGTGTTATTACTGTCACATTATTTTTAAGAACTATTGTAATCTATGCTTTATATAACGTTAGTGATCGTCAGATCCATGTGTCGGCTGAAGCCAGTTATTTTAATGGAGTGTGACGTTCTTCGAGAGTCTTAATGCATGAACTACTTCACTTAAAAAACATTATGCACATTTTTTATTTTTTCCAACAATATTCTTGCCTCTCCCTAGTACCGCCCTTCTCCACATCCTCCAATCATTCCCTTACCACCTGAAATGTCTACACAGGTACTAGCGAGAGCTCCCAAAATTCAATCTTAGATAGAAGATACTTGTCTGGGTTTGAACGGAAAGCAGTAAACCATGCGCCCTCCCCCCCCCCCCGGCCTCTGAGTGATTGTGGTCCAGAGCTACTTCATCCAGGTGTATGATGATTATGTGGTTGTGGTAGTAGTCTTAAACCTAGCTTAAGCTTTATCGCCCAGACTATAGCAACCATAATAACAATTGTCCTATGATTAAAATAGCTATTTCACCGTTGGAAATCAAGCTCGAGACCTCTAGATTAGTAACCATGAATGCTGTCCATTAGACCAAGAGGTTGACCAATATTCACATCAATAGCGAGCTATTAAATCTTATTTATATGCTTCTTAATAAGTAAGATCTAGCCAGTGTTGCGTAGTTGAAAACCACATAACCTGCCCCGGCCATCCTCGTTACCTTCGATACTCACTCATGAGAGCCGTTTATCATTTCGGCCAACTTGACATGCATTTTGTATTTAAAACATGAAGCGATTACTTTCGACAGTGATTTCCGGTTCTATATACATCCTATTTTCATCATTATTATTTTTTAGTGAAGATGTGCCCAAAAATTTCAAGTTTCAAAAAATATTCAAAGGGGAAATGAAAAATTCAGAAAATAAATAATTTATTTTGAAATAAGTAGGTAGATGGATCGGCGTATCATGTCAATTTGACCTTTGACCTTTGACCCCGACGCTAATTGGCTGGATTTGGTCACGTGACCACGCTCCCCTCGTTCTATGATTGGCTGTTGGCTTTCCCCTCCCTTTCATCTGCTCCCCAGGCAATGGGTTTTTCCAATGACGTCATCGCTCTGTTGAAACCCTGATTAATCATACCTGGCGCTAGTTTGGCGGCTCTACAAGACAAGTTGAGACAAGAATAGATCATGACCTTGAATCATGTCACATTAAACATCAGTCCCGCAAAGTATCCCATCATCCGCGTGGAAGTAAAAACACTCACTATTCCTACGGGTGTGTAAGGTAAATTACTGGACAACGTATTCACCGGACAGTTAACCAAACGATGCATCGTGGGATTTGTATCAAACGCAGTGTTCAACGAAGACGTCACCAAGAACCCGTTCAACTTCCAAACCTACCGCATGAACCATTTCTCGCTGTATGTGGACGGAGAACAAGTGCCGTCGAAACCACTACAGCCATATTTTTCAAACGGCAGCTATGTCATGTCCTACTACATACTGTTTTCTGGAACGGGTATCCATTTCATGAACGAAGGTAGCGACATCACACGGAAAGCATTCCCTAAGGGATATCATCTCATGGCTTTCGATCTCACACCTAATCTGTCCACCCCCATGACATCGCATTGGAATTTGACGAGGCATGGCTCTCTGAGCATCGAAGTGAGCTTCACCAGAGCTCTCACCGAAACCATCAACTGTATCGTGTACGGTGAGTTTGTCAACATCATCACCATCGACAAGGACAGAAATATCGTGACCAATTGTGGGAGTTAATATAAGCGACTCCCCACCCCTTACATTCGTCATTTATATCATGGACGTCATTGTAGATTTCCAGAGCTTCATCGACGACAGCAAACATTTTATCGTCAAGGGACTGAGTGTTTTATCTGTATGCGATACATTACTTCAACATTGGGTATTAAAACCCCTATACGCTATCGAGGAACTTTCCACCGCTGCTAAAAAGCAAGCCGACTATATCGTCAACAAACTGCACGGTATTCCCTGGGATAGCGGTGATGTGGATTACAGTCTGCTCGAATCATTCATATCCCGTGCCCAATGCGTGCAGAAACCATCTACGTCAAGGCAGCAGAAAAGAAAATGTTTCTAGACAAACACACGCCTACGCCCATTGTAGATCTGTATGACAGAGCTTGTTTGTCGTTGAAAACACTTACTGTTCGGCCTCCATCGTTTGGGGACTTCGAGATTGATGATTGAAGATGAACACGCACACCATAAGACGTGCGCTGAAAACAAACCCGTGGTTCCGTTCTGTACGGTTGGGTATTTTCCCTGCTGATCAACTACCTGCAAGAATAGCGTGACCTGCCACTCTCGTCAACACGTATTCACACATCAAGCCTGGGACGCATTTGGTCACCATCTTTATCGACAAGAACGGTGGGGGAGAATATTTTGATAGTTATGGTTTTCCACCTGTATAAAGGCACATCTGACAATTATACGCAAAAACACTTCCCGCACGTCTCATAGCACAATACAACTTCAAAGTATAGCCTCATACGTTTGCGACCATTGCTGTCTCATGTACCTTCTCTATCACGCCCAGAACATTCCGATGAAAACTTTCCTAACTCTATTCTAGCCCACCAATCATACAGGAAACGACGCTAAGGTGGTGGGATATTACAACACATTTTTCAAGACGCTAGGTTCCTGCCGCCCCTCAAGAGGCTGCGTCCAATCAGCGTGCGCCTATAAAAGGGGCGTACCGCCGGCGCGCCGGCCATAATCACGACAGTCGTCGAAGCGATAAAACATCATGGAAGCTCAAGACGTTTGCACCCGTAAAGCAAAGCCAGTGAAGCCACTCGCCATCACCAGTATTTTCAACACTTTGTTTCCGCTGGACGAAGTCGACGTCAAGCGGGTCATCGTTGGCATGAGCGTCAAGAACAACTTTACGCCCTATGTCCAGCTAGAAAAATGCGGAGGTAATTGTGCAGTGTTCAAACGTACAGAGTGGCAAGAATTGGGCAGCTACAAGTCGGTCATATCAAAGTTTTTCAGCAACACGCAACCTCCTCAGAAGATAAGTCTTAGTTATCATGAAATGTCTTTGAGACGCATATGCGGTGAGCGTATGGTCGTCATCAGCGAGAAACAAGACGCCGGACTCAAACGGGTCGCCTATCTGGGTGCGTCTTTGTGATGTGTGGGACCTTTTCGACGTCGCTGTAGACCAACGGAATATGTGGTCGACACCTGTCGTACGCTATTGCAACAATTTGATCGAGCGACACGCTAACAGAATCAGCGGATGTTATCGATCTCTAACAACCTACGGTGTAAACGCACATCATAAACCTGGAACTTATCAGTGATACCTACTATACACGTCCAGTCGTCGGTTTTTGACTATTACATGCTGGATTGTGAACTAAAAACTATTTTACTTACCCATCTAAGAGACACTATAGGAAAACGCATGAACGAATTTATGCGTCATTCCTGTAAAAGTGTATAATAAATATTATATATGTCTGCAAAACCTTTTATTTATAATAAATATATGTTTTGTAATACCATGTTTTATTCACGCAAAACCCGTCTGTCCCTTACACGTAGTGTAACCATATAAGATTCTAGAGTTCTCGAGCCGTCAACCTAATACACCCCCACATATCGACGGTAGGTACCAAACAGCCAATTTTAGTGAAATTTGTGATGGATAGCGGCCCCTGAGAGTTATAAATTACTGTGACGTTTCCATCCGGAGAGAAAGAGAGGCCCCTGATTATGTATGATAAGAGCTGTGTCAATTCTCCTGCTATTCTTGTCTCAACTTATCTTGTCAACCCCGCCAAACTCGTGCTAGGTTTGTAATGACGTCACCAGGAAAAACCCATTGCCACATAGAAGGGGAGTATTGTGACATCATTCAAGGTCGTGATCTATTCCTGTCTCTACTTGTCTTGTCGAGCCGCCAAACTGGTGCTAGGTATGATTCATCAGGGCTGCGACAGAATTATGACGTCATCGGGAAAGCCCATTGCCTGGGGAAGAGTGGAGGGTCAGGGGGAAAGCCAACAGCCAATCAGAGAGTGAAGGGGACGTGGTCACGTGACCAAATCCAGCCAATCGGCGTCGGGGTCAAAGGTCAAATTGTCCTGATACGCCGATCCATCTACTGTAGTATTTCCCGAGTTGTTCCTTGCCCATTTTAATTCACTACTACTCTGACACCTTAGCATAGTCGATAGTAGCGTATCTGTCTACTGATCTAAAGGTTTGTAATGAAATATATTTTCATTTAATAATAATTTTAATCAAAAATTTCTATCCTTAACATATTTCAAATTAAAGAACATAAAACAAAATGCATCCACATGTGTTAGGAAATCTTCTGACACACCTGGGTGGTCATTTTTTTTTGTTTGCAATGACTATGTGTCGTGGCTTATATTTTGTTTTGTTTAGTATCCTCACACACACCCCTATTGCAAACACTTGTGCATTATAACCACTTAGAAAACACACTATTTCTCTCTACCTCTCTTCTTAAACATGGTGCAACCTACAGAAAGAGAGAAGCTACTAGAACAATTTCTTTCGAAATATATACTCAAAAAGAAGGCTCCTTTATTCATTCTGTTGATAGCTTTACAGAGGAAGGGTCCATGAAAGTTTAATCTATAGTTCTAATTCTGTTCACAACCTTACCGATAGGCGAACCACGCTAAACCAGTTCCAATTTTCAAATTTAGTCCACGACGCGTTAAGCTGCCGTATTGTGTGTGCAAACATAATTATTCATGATAAATTAATAAAAAACAATTTTATACAAAACAACAAATTTTTAACATATAAGTAGCACTAAAAGTGGTCTCCATGTAAGGATAAAAATTATCCTTGCAATTTGGTTTCGGCAACTTGGGGCTTCACGAAAAAAGAATCGACTACTCTACAATTTACTCCACAACGAGGGGTTTCTAACAAAACACTCTCCAGTAGAGAATATGGCTCTACAGGTTCCAGGTTCGATTCCTGGCACGGTTGAAAAATGTATCATTGGTGAAATGTGGGGTTCCCCATTCACGGTGATGAATTAACGGCTGGGGGCTGGATGTTGTGTCTGTTCTAGATTTAAGTTAGTTTATTAATCGTGTGCTAAAGTAATACATTGATTCATAAATTGCAGGTTAAATACCTAATATAAGTGCAAAAAAAAACCTCTTGAAAACAAAATCATTTACTTTGAGGATATAATACAAGTTTGCATATTTCCAGCAGCGAAGTAATTGACTTAATTTACTTTGGTCTGTGGATGTATGAACTCTTTCAAGACAGAGTTCCCGGTGTCATATAAAAAGCGTTGAGGTATCTAATAAAATAAAAACCAAAGACCTTAGGCTGATTTGAAAGAAAAAAAACATGGAAATATGTCACTCGCTGAGTTTTACTAATAACCAGCAATAAAGTTGACTTATGCGATTTTTCACCTGGGGTAAAATTATCGTATTATTCTCTCTCTCTTTTTTGTTAAACATAGTTGTGATTTTGTGTTCACAGAATCCCCGGCATTCAGCATGAATGTGCGCCGCGGCCCGATTTACATCATGAATGACCCACCCGATAACCAGGAGAACAGAACAGGACATAATAAAGGGTGGTATAGGTACCGGGGTGTTCCTGCAGACCCCGAGGCTCTTCAGGGCCCCTTCGGCCGCTCCTTTGAGGACAAGACCATCAGGAGTAGATTCGTGAAACGGGTTTACCTGATCCTGCTGACGCAGCTATTGTTCACATTGGGGATCATAGCTCTCTTTATGTTCCAGTGAGTAGGACTCTGTTGTTTGCATTGGGGATCATAGAACTCTTATGTTCCAGTGAGTAGGACTCTGTTGTTTGTATTGGGGATCATAGAACTCTTATGTTCCAGTGAGTAGGACTCTGCTGTTTGCATTGGGGATCATAGAACTCCTATGTTCCAGTGAGTAGGACTCTGTTGTTTGTATTGGGGATCATATAACTCTTTATGTTCCAGTGAGTAGCACTGGGGATCATAGTACTCTTTATGTTCCAGTGAGTATAACGTTATCTTTATTAGGGATAAAGATATAGACTCGTAATTTTCTTAAGATTAAAGTTAAATAACCTGAATTGGTGGATTAAATATTATTACCATACAATCTGGTTTGCCTGTGAAGTGAAGTTAGAGGCTTGAATAGAGGTCGTATGTATTGAAACTGGTTTTCCAGTGTTTTCCCAGAAAATGTGTGGACATTCCTTCCAATACTTCCTTCCTAATGCTGGTAGCATAGTTAAAATGCTAATGTACTGGACGGATATGGAAAAAAAAATGTAACTTATACAATCGAAAAGTTCAAAGTTGTAAATTTTCTTCTACAGTTTAATATATTCAAAAAACTTTGGAACCAGAAATATTTTTAAATTATCCCCCTCCCCTTTCCACCTACATTCATCGACTACAGCTCTTTGTGGAAGAATAAGTCTCACAAACCTTGGTGTTCCCCTATATGCTGTAGACCTAATAATGTAACTACATCAAAGTTATGAACAAATCTTTCACGAATACATAGCCTTCCCTTTCGGATTTAAAGATAATAAATTGTTACTTTAAGACTTAACTGAAAAACTACCAGGAAATTTACCGGAAAATTTTAATCTCAACCCTTTATAAGAAACAAGGTGTTTAACGATATCAATGAAAGATAGTGCTTATCATAATCAAGGCCGTAGCAAACCAATAATTTCAGGGGGGTGTTTGGTGGGCACATCCTCCAACTACCGGAGATTATAAAAATTCTAAATTATAAACAGTTCTAGAAGCTATACGAAGTGTTTTTTGTGGTAACATAACAACATAACTGCCGAAGGCTAGAAAAAAATTCTAAATATTAAACATCTCTAGAAGCTCTAACTACTGAAGGCTAGGAAAAATCTATGTATTTAAACAGCTCTAGAAGCTATCTGAAGTGTTTTTTATGGCAACATAACCCCTTAACTGTTGAAGGTTAGGACAAATTCTAATTATTAAACACCACTAAAAGCTATCTGAAGTGTTTTTTTTATGGCAACATAACCCCTTAACTGTTGAAGGTTATGAAAAATTCTGAATATTAAACACCACTAGAAGCTATACGAAGTGTTTTTTGTGGTAACATAGCACCATAACTGCCGAAGGTTAGAAAAAAATTCTAAATATTAAACACCTCTAGAAGTTCTCTGAAGTGCTTTTTATCGTAACACAGCCACCTAATTTGTACTTGTATTTTAATTTTGATATTGTTTGAACCACAAATAAAGCCATATATATTTTATTCATAAAATTTAGTGGGGGGTGGGGGGTGAACCCCAAAAAAACCATGAATACGGCCTTGATCATAATGACGCTCATCATTATCCAGCTGTTGACACACACGCTGTGGAAACCAATTATTGAGCTTAATATCTGGGCGACTAACGTATGACACTTTCTCCTTTTGGAGGAAGGCAAATAGTTCGTACAAAGCGACTAAGATTTTCGAAACAGTTTTCTATCCAAGAAAAGGTTTATTTTCAATTGAGGACACTTTACACAGGCGTCGCTAGCTCTTAGTTATTGAGGGGGGCAGAACAATCCCATTTTCCCTTTAAATTATCAAATAAATTTAATTCGTACCAAATTAATGACCAATAATATAACGGAATTATCTCTTAAAGTAATGAACAAAACGTTATCTTAATGATTTACGGATTGTTACAAACGTGGATTTTTATTATTTTGAATAAAATAATTCACTGTTTATTTAAATGTACTGAGTATCCCATTTGAGCAGATTATTGGGGGAGATATGTCCCCCCTTCCCCCTCCAGCTAACGAGGCCCGTAAATTTACGTATACCTTTTAGACCTACTTGTTATATCACCATTAGATTTACCAACTAACTTAACTCTAGGATGTACTTAACACCCAAACCTCCCGGCCATCAATTCATTGGTGTCAACCTCAGTGGTCTTGGGGTGAAGTGCTGACCTCAGGACCCGATGTTCATATCCAGCCGGGGCCGACGGATTTTTTTTGAGCAGTAAAAATCCGTAGCACAACTTCCTATGGAGGAGAATCAAAGCCGTAGGTCCCATGTCGATTGTGGCATGTAAAATAACTTTGGAAGCTATGTGAAAATACCTTTCCCGGCAAAATTGGGGGGCTCTTTTGCTCTCGCTTATAGAAACTCACGTGTGCTGATATAATCAGTCGGTTCAGAAATTGCACATTAAATACCTCAAATAAATAAAAATTCGTAGGCGGGAAAGTGGAAACCCCGATAATTTATATTGTGTGTTGTGTATCAACTTGATAAGTCCACCAATAGAAAGTGTCAACACTGGCGCAGCCAAG
>CABFWO010000935.1:0-18193 GCA_902155825.1 Timema genevievae | reverse complement strand
CACAAAGTTTCAGATTTTTATCTCGTCCCCCACCTGAGATATTAAGCTCTGAAAATTGCAATTTTTTCAAATTTCCAAAAATTTGAATTTTTTTTTAAAAAAAGAGGATAATTTCTCAGGTTTGAAACTCGGTATGTGAGGACAAATAGTTTATGTCTGCCTGTATAAAAAATTTTAGCTTGTTGACTATTTCCCTTAATGAAAATAATTCCCTCTGAAAACCGGAGTTTTTTTAAAAAAAAAGCTAGAACTTATTTAGAAATGTCACCCTTTAGAATTGAGTTTAGGTTAAAATTACCCATAAACAAACTTGTAGCCCTTTACTTTCCAAACAAAATGATTTTCCTTTCATGTTGATTGAACAAACAGAGGATGAGATATTTGCGTTTCCGTAAACCCTTAAAATTGCAAAAACTGTAGCACCTTGTAAAACAAATATGGTCACTATGTGAAAACCAAAAATAATAAAAATAAAATAATAGTCATTTTGAACTACCAACATGTTAGGGTAATTGACAAGAAAAAATCAATTTTAAAAAAAATAGTCAAGCAACCAGTGTTGGACCACTTGATATGGAATGACCCTAAAGTGAATTAGTTCAAAAGTGATTTTGTGAGCTAAGAGTTAGTGCAAGTTGTTTATTTGAATTTTCAGATTTTAGCTCATAAAATAATTTTATAAATCAAATTTCCAAAATACAATTTATTGAAACTTACATGTTTGTATATTATAACATTATGCATGAATAAAAATTTGTTTATAAAAACTTAATAGTTATAAATAGTTACAGAATTATGACAATTTTTATAGATTTTAAATTATTTTGGATATTATTGTATTTCTTTTGATGCATTTGCGGGAATAACCAATGGACCCCACTTAGTAGTCAGTGAAACTACCCCGCCTAAACAAATCCTGTCTACACCAGTGAGTGTCAATCATATTTATAGCATCGAATCCCTATTGAGTCCATTTAAAGGTATTTTAAAACATAATTGGAGATTATGTAATAGGGATTTTATAAGACTTCAATTAAGTACTAACCTAGAAATTGAGAAGAAATTAAATACATTATTAATAATATTTCCCTCTTCTTGGTAAGATCCTGGAGAGTTACAAAGATATATTTCAAGTCATAGTCAAAAAGTGTCAAATGTACTTTGGTTATTTAGATGTGTGTTTAGATTAACATCTACCATGCATTGTTTCCAAGTTGATTTTATTTCCAGAAAGGATGTTCGCCGCTTTGTACTTGAGAACAGAGTTATTATCTACTCTGCATAGTAAGTACAGCCTAAAAATATTGAGCAAGTTAATTGCTATGCTTATAAGCATTGTGTTTATGTTCTTAAAGTATGGTTCATTATCAATAATTAAAGGGTAAAAGAACGAGTTAAGAAAATAATATAAACTCAATGCTATCCTGCGACCACAGTTAATACTCATATTTGACTGGTCGTGTGCGATGAAAAAGTTACTTTAAGTCACTGTTGGATGTATCCATATTTTAAAGTCATTAGTATTTCCACACAAAAGAAGAAATGTCAACCAATCAATACCACATAGCTTCATAGACCTTGCCATCCACATCCCCCGCAGTATTTTATATCCCTCACAGCAAGTTTGTTTTACGGACGCTGAAAAATTCCCAGTGTTTCAGCGACTTCCATTCCCTACTTACACCTCTTTAATATGTGACACAATTATTATTAGTAGAGTAGTATTATTATTACTACTAAATAGTATTTACTAATATTTAGCAGCACTGACAGTACTTAGACAAACATATGACATCAAGAACTTGTAGCAGTTATCATATTATTCTATTATGTGTGATTGACCTCGTTTTTTCAAATTGTCATCAATTATGACAAATATTTATATGTCATTGTCATTTTCACCGATTGCTTCCTGTGATGCTATAGACAAAGATTATTTTCTACTCTTTTCACCCATTGACCTAAAAGTGTATTGTGCTCAAAATATTCTCAGGAATTTGAAGTAAATTCACTATAGCACACAAAGTGTCACCAACAATCTTGACTCTACCTACACTTCTGAGACCATACAGTAACCTCAAATTGACATCAAAATAATGTCAGTTTTCTTACAAGTTTCATTTGAATAGCTACAATATTTACAAGCCATATAAAATAATGACACTAGACCCTTTCTCTTGCCGGTAAACTCGGAGAGTTCAATGGAATCTTCTAGGCCAGAGCCATTTCAACATTTGAAGAATTCTTTCCTTCATCTTCTCACCAAAAACACATTATTATTTTTGTCACCACACATTTCCAAGTAGCGCGCTTTTCTTCCTGAATCAGGCTAATCCTGTTCAAATTGCCATTTGACTCTTCATGGTAAGAGGTACACTTTATCAAGTAAATAAACACTTTTGTTGGTGGATGAAGATTTATATTTAAGCCAGCTCTTTGCCAATTGATCACAACGAAAGCTTAACGAAACTTCCCTATTAAGTTACAGAATGTTTTCTTAATATTACAAATATTTAAATAAAATAAATATAAAATAAATATTCTTAATATTACAAATATTTCGTATTATATTAAATCCTTGTAATTGGAGTCAAGTAAGTACTTTTTTTCTAAATTATTTCTTCACAGCTTGAAAACTACAGTATTGGTGGTCTCTTTTCCAGTGGTGTGTTTTTCGTGACGTATTTTATGCTGATTTGCTGTACGGGAGTACGGAGAAGATTTCCCTTCAATTTCATACTTTTGGCAATATTTGTGAGTACCTGTCCACTCTTTGTTCAACAAATTTTGTGAGGGCAGTGTTATAGAAATTTGTGTTATTAATTTATAAATTCGTGAAATATTTCTAATTACAAAAGTGTGTACCATCTATAATTGTGTTTAAAATAGTTTGTACCATCTATATTTGTTTTTAAAATAATACCGTATATACAAGTACCTTAGATTTTCCAGACTTTGTGATACTAGAAATATCATAGGACTAAACACTTAACCACTTTATTTGTTAAGTTATAATAATATGTTGATATCACAATATGTTATTAGCCCTGTTTTGAATTTGTCGAGTAATAGCTTTGTGCCAAAGTTAAAACACACGAGTTTTTCCTTTGTGAAAAGAGTCTTTCCTTTCAGAGAATGGTAGTCCCTATTAATAACGTAGTTTAAAACCACTCAGAAAGGTGTCCCGTTGGAAGCGACCGTTTTCAGAACGATCAAGTGAAAATCGAGTTGTATGCGAAAATAGTTCTACGATACGTGTTAGAAGCGACCACATTATTGTTATGAGTCATTTTCATTTTATGTAGATATAACCTGATTTGGGTTTGAAGAGCAGTAGAGAAAATGCAAACATATTTCTTTGAGGACAATATTGATAGCATTTTACTATATTATTTGTGTTATTTTATAGGTATTGACAATATTTATTAAAAGTGACAGCTGAAGCTAACGTGACTTGATATATGAATATATTAAAATTGTTATAGTCAATTTAGTAACTAACTTCTATATACTATTCTTCCTACCAAAATCATACATTACCTAGCCTAATGTTTTAATGAATGATATGACGTATGGGAAATACGTTATTTTAGGTTAAGTGATTAGTAATAAACACATTTATTTATTTATTGACGGATACCTAGCTCATAAAATTGAATTAATTTTAAAAACATGTTTAGTCGCTCTGAATGCGAACGTTTTTGTAATGTCATCCAACACGGAACCCTCAGAAAAAACAACAAACATATTCATATCGACGCTATGTATTTTATATAAATTTTATTCCATGAACTGTAACTTTATAGTATTATTAGTTACTACTTTACATGCGTGTAGCCCTAACGAGTAGTAAAGCATGGTGCTAAAAAAATTTGTTTACAACTCTCATCTTTGGGGGCGTGGACTTATCGTGGACTTATCATTGACTCATCGTGGACTTATCGTGAACTCATCGTGGACTTATAGGGGACTTATCGTGGACTTATCGTGGACCCATCGTGAACTTATCGTGGACTTGTTGTGGACTCATCGTGGACTCATCGGGGATTTTTAGGGACTTATCGTGGACTTATAGGGGACTTATCGTTGACTCATTGTGGACTCATCGTGGACTCATTGTGGACTCATCGTGGACTTCCCATCGTGGACTTCCCATCGTGGACTTATCGTGGACTTACTGTAGACTCACTGTGGACTTATCGTGGACTTATTGTGGACTTATCGTGGACTTATCGTGGCCTTATCGTGGGCTTACTGTGGACTTATTTTGAATTATCGTTGACTAATCGTGTACATATCGTGGACATAGGCTTATCGTGGACTTATCGTGGACTCATCGTGGACTTATTGTGGACTTATCGTGGATTTATTGTGGACTTATCGTGAACTTATCGTGGACTTGTTTGTGGACTCATCGTGGACTTGTTGTGGACTCATCGTGGACTTGTTGTGGACTCATCGTGAACTTATCGTGGACTTGTTGTGGACTTACCGTGGACTTACTTTGAACTTATCATTGACGTATCGTGGACTTAACTAGTCTGATTAAACAGTAATAACGAAAAGTTTGAGGTTCAATTCCTGGCTGGGTGGGTGAACTGAAGATATTTTTTATTTATAATTTTCCACTCTCCCACCATGCAAATAGCGGTGTATTTCCTATTCAATAGTACAGTCCTACTAGCACGTATCCCGAGGGGCTAGGAGGGGAAGAAGAAGTTACTTTACAAATTCCTCAAACTTGAGATGTATAATAAGTAAAGCAGATCGAGGAAACCTTATGTCCTCACCCTCGGCCTGAAAAGCTCTCTCCTATGTATGCACCATGTTGCAGACAATGGCCATGTCGTACATGACTGCAGCAATATCTACGACTTACAATACCTACATCGTGTTCATTGCCATGGGGATAACTGCCGTGGTGTGTCTGGGTGTGACATTATTCTCTATTCAGACCAAGGTAAACTATTAATAAATACCTAAATCATGCTTCAACTAGCCTCACAACTTACTTCGTGTTCATTGCTGCGTCGTAGGAAAAACATTAGCATCGATTAGTATAAATTAACTTAAATAAATTTAATTTATGATTTCTTACGGATTATGGCCGTCCACTTTGCATCCATTGAAAATACAATTTGAATGGTACACCCAACCTTAATATTTGTAACTACAGGCATACCCCACTTTAAAAAGTCTTCACTTAGACGACGGTTTTAAAAAATAACTATACCCCGAGTATCCTAAAGCCGCCTCGCTGATCCGACGGCTTAGCGACATGACACTGCCGGCTTCCTGTTGGATTTAGTTCTGTTTACAAACACGGTAGGTGCTGAGTGAGTACGAGCTGAATAATTTATAAGCTGTTTATAGCTGTTTATTTAATTCTATTGCTGTCAATAAACTATAAAATGAAATAGTAATGGAAAATGAAAGTGAAAAGAGAAGTGATAAGTTAGATATACAAATTAAAAATATTAAATTTAGTGATGATGTATCGAACAGTGAGATAGAACAAAGGCTAAACATTACCTTACACTCTTTATCTCTACGACAATGGTCGGCTCTAGGAGCTAAAATGTTGTGACAGTGAGGTATGGGCTGTATTTCAATAACAAATACATATTATACTATCATTAATTTTAAATATTTATTCATTAATTACCTAACAGTATCATAATAGGATGAGCTTGTGAGAGTATCTAAACATGTATTTGTGAAACATTATTAAACGTTGTTGAATAAATTATGTTAATGAATTATCCATCCTGCAACCTCGAATGTTTCAGTGGGACATCACAGGAATGGGAGCGTACTTGTGTATTTTCTCGTTGGTGGTGATGGTATTCGGGATTGTCGCCATCTTCATCAGCATGTACACGAGATCGTCCATTATGATGACCATATACGCTGGTTTAATAGCATTGTTGTTCTCAATGGTAATAATACATTTATTTGCACATTTGACAGCACTTAATCATGATTATAGGCGCCAACTCTAAGGGGCCCAAGCCCATTACCACCCAAGAAATGTTCTAGGGGCCCCGGTCCCCCCAAGAAAGAGGGATATAAAGTACAAGACATACAGACCTAACTTGAGACTAAAGAAACAAATAAATAGAATATAATGTTTCGGCAAAATCAAAATCGATTGCGAATAAAAAGAGAGTTTAGTTTTAAACTAACCCACAAAATTGAAGTAGAAGGAATCGCCAGCAGGAGCGCTAGTAGTAGAATACGTTGCACACGATAACTTAAGGGCGCAATCTATAAAGACCAAACATTGTTCGTGATTAGTTTATAGCTATCTATATACCCGATGATTCTGCTAGCGCTAGTTCAATTTAGTTAAATATCAACTTGCAAAGGTGTATTTGTCCATACTGTATCGATATTCTCGTTAACTTTGTTTTGAGTGACATAGTGTACGAAATAATGTTAATTATTCTAAGAGGAATACAGTGATTATTGTATGTAAAAGTGATTCAAAAACATTAGATATTTTAAGTAAAAATGCCTAAATGAATAAGTTCTTAGGAAAAAACCAACAAAAAACCTCAAGTGAAAGTGAAGAAATGTCATCAGTGAGTATGAAAACAACATAGCATCACGGGGCAAAGCTACTGCATGGATGTCAACAGTATCACGGGGCAAAGCTACTGCATGGATGTCAACAGCATCACGGGGCAAAGCTACTGCATGGATGTCAACAGCATCACGGGGCAAAGATACTGCATGGATCTCAACTTCAGGCCTCCTTCTAAACCACAAACTAGTGAAGGACTAGGACATAGCTTTCATAAAATAAATTTCCAGCCTCACTGTCTGAAAACTTACTCAGGGTTGGAATATTAAGAAATCGAGAGGTGCAGTTTTCTGTAAGATTTGCAAAGCAGCCTTAAAAAAATACTACTTTTTAATCAAAATTAAAATTGACTTTCATTGAATCAAGCTTTCAAAGATGGAAAAAATAACTCGCAAAATTTAAAAAAAAAGATAGATCAGAATACCAACTATAATATATCTTAAAGTTGGGGTTCGCGAAAACTGGAGTGACTATTTGGTGCCAACTTTCTAATGCTAGAAAAATAGAGATGGAAGGAAACAGGATATCTTTAGTGAATATACTAGCATCCTTCAAGTTTCTGGCCGTCCAAGGTTTTCAATTCGTGAGCACGATGATGAGACAAGCAATTAGGCTAACCTTTTAAGGCTGCGATGCGAAGATTGCTCAATTTTAAATAAATGGATGGATCGGGATTCATATAAATATTGTTCCAATAAAATCTGCCAAGAGATTTTGAAGATCATGAGCTAATGCATGACACGTATTTTTACTTCTCGGATCACTGATGCAAAACAATACGCGACTGTCGTGGACGAAACATCTAATATTTTTGTCCAGGAACAAGTTTTCATCTGCTTCAGAAATGTTATGGAAAACCTCGAAAGAGAATAACTATTTATTGGGTTTTACAAGACAACGAATACCAAGTCTGAGATGCTGTTCTGTACTGTCTTGGATGTCCTTTGCAAAATCAATATATTGGTCACTAACTGCAGAGGCCAATAATTTGATGGTGCTCATAGTATTGCAGGAGATTCTAATGGGGTACAGATCAGACTGAAGAGGTAAGAACTAAGAGCTGTCTTCATGAATTGAATGTCTCATTCTTTGAGTCTTAATATGCAGGACATGGTAAAGCAAATTAACGAATGCCATAACGCGTTTGAACTGGCGAAAAATATAATCAATTTTGTCTGAAACTTTCCAAAAAGGGTATGCGTCTTCAAAAACCTTCAAAGTCCGGTTGGTGATGGACCAATTAAAATGCTGCGCCCCTTTTACCCAACTCGTTGGAAAGTTCGAAATAAATCTCTTTCGAATATCCTCTCCAATTACAACGAACTTAAAATCTTCATGGAAGAGCTAGCAAAATTATAAAAATTGGATTCTGTTGCCAAAGCCAATGGCTTCATCATTCAAATGGAAACTTTCGACTCTTCTTTCCATAATTCTTTTCTTTTCGGAGTTTTCGGCCACGCAGATACGGTTAGCATTACTCTTCACTGGAAATCACTTCACTTTCAGCAGGCCTAAAAAATTATTACCACGTTGCTTGAACTCCTAATAAATATTAGTGCGCAGTATGAAGCTTTCTGGGAAGATAAAAACCCAAAATCAGAAAGTCAAAATGTTTCACATCTGAGACTATCAAAAAGAAGTATTCCTCACCGATTATATTATGCAAGCAAATATACTGTATTCCGTAAATGCCACCCTCCCCCCAAAGTAATTCTACCATCATGTTTTCAATTAAATCGTCGATACGATCGTAGAGCATATCAGCACCCGATTCAAGTTCAAGATTATTGACTTCGTGATAAACGCCAACAACTTTCTCATCAGTATGAGAAATGCGTTTCAGGCGTCCATTAAATATTTTAAGGATTGCATTGACAGGGAATGAATGTTTTTACACAAATATATATTTATCGATATCTTGAAAACTAGGAAGCAATGGGTTTGCAGCGTAACATTTTTGGTTGACTTTCTTCAGAAAAACTCGCAAATGAAGGACATCCTTCAAGAGCTGGTGAAATTCGTTTAACTCTTCCTGACGTTCCCTTTGTCAAGTTGCACAGCAGAGAGATCATTTTTAATCCTGAGAAGACTGAACACCTACCTAACACCTAACAATAGTCTAGAAACGCCAAAACCATCTTGCTATTCTGAATGTTAACTGAGAGGAAACTAACTACTTAAACATGAATTCAATAGTTAACGAATTCATTTTTAGGACATAAATCGGTAAGTCAACCTTCGCTGTAAAGATCTGAAATGAGGTTTATGTATCGTCATATTTACCAAATAGTTAAAATAGATACACCCATTTTTATTATTTACTGGCTCTTAACAAACATTGCTTCCAGTCTCATTCTTCAAAACCCGGTCACTATGGCCGCTATTAATGAACCTCAACTAACGATAATCACGGTTTACATTTTAATTGTTGAAGTATATTTTGGAATTCCTAAGGATATTAAAAACAAAGGCGTCTGAGAACACGTTTAGCTGATTCAAAATATGGCCTTAGAACTAACAGATGTTGATGAACAAAGATAGAGGGTGCTAGAAAATGTTATACTTAGAATCCTCGTGAAGATAAGTGGGAATTTATTTAGTCCTCACCCTTAAATATATGTTTAAGTTGGTGCCTCCAGTTCTGATTGTTTGACTAACAAGATATTTCGTCCTTTCTAGCTCTCACTAAGCGATAGCCGCGTCAAAGGGAACGTTGTTAAGCAAGGCCGGAGCACCAGTCAAGTACAAGTAAAGTTGAAAGAAAAAAGTTAAGTCAAGTCTATCAGATGTCTTGCTAGAACGCCTGGCTAGTAGTCACGTGATGAAATCTTAAATAGCGGTACCACACTCTGGCAGTAAATAAAATTATCTACACCCACTGTCTTCTATGTGACGATTTTGCATGTAAAGTTAACTGATTATAGACGAAAAATAATTTGCCAAAATGGCAGAAAAGATTAAAACTCAGTTTTTATTGAGGAAGAACGTATATATTTACTGTAGCAGATCAAGAATAATACGATAATGTAAAATATAATGTTGTGAGTATTGCAGCAAAGAAGGGATCATAGGAAGAAATAACCAGGGATTTTAACTTTACTGGTAATTTCCAAAAGTTGAGTGTGTTTGGATCAGTATATAGGTCTTTCATTTGGAGCTGTATATTGTTTGAGTAGTTGGCTTATCGAACTAAGGATAATCTAAGCCCATCATACTCTGTCACTAAAACAAAGAAATATCAAAATACATGTCATCTAGAGTAAAACCATCCTAGTACAGTCGAAGTACAGCCGAATCTTCCTTGACATTGGCCAGACTTCTCCGCAACTAACTTTATTGCGTCATTTCTTGGTATTGAGCTGTTCGATCGTCCTAGCAAGCCACGTGCTTTTGCCTTTACTTGAACTTCAGACTAGCTAAATCTTGTTCTTGTATACGGATCTCTTCCGGTAATGAGGTAAGAGTGAGGAAGGTATCTTTTTTATTATTTTTTTAGCACCGTTTATCACTACCCGTTCGAATTTTACGTATATGTACTATGCAATGTACTCTAATTTACTAGGGATAAGGAAGATTGGATTTAATGAAAGTGTACCTGTATTTGTGTGGAGGGAAAGTGAAAAACCACATAGGAAAAAAACAACAGTACACTCAATCAGGATTGGAACCCCGATATTTAATTCATCTAATGCGAGAGCGACGTCTTATATAATTTAATCACCAAACTAGGTATGAGGAAGGTAAAATGTATATGTACAGTATCTCATTTGGTAGAAAAAGAGTGAAAATGCCTTTATGAAAAAACACTTTCCATAAACTCAGTTGGAGTTCAAACCAGACTAGATGGGCCTGATATTTAGTTCACGTGACCACTGATTCGGGCAGCCAACTAAACACCCTTTAGAACAATACCTCTATGTCTCTGTTCCAGTACCTCATGTACAGCACACAACAAATCATTGGTGGAAGAAAAGTGGAACTTTCTCCCGAGGAGTATATCTACGCCGCTCTTGTGCTATATGTGGATATAATACAAATATTTCTGGCATTTTTAATACTATCTCGACACACTTAATCGGAGTCTTATGGTTAGAAACATATTGTTTATTTAAGGTGCAATATGCTTTTAAATATCACAAAAACACATACAACTAGGAATGTATTGTTTTATGATTAAAATAACGTTTGATTAAGCATAGAGTTTTAACTCACAAGATTTTAATCAAGTTTATTGAACTAGGTCAAGACTACGTGTTTAGAAAATGGGTGGTAGCAACAGGGTAGAACGTGAGACTAAGTCTCCTCAAAACCTTTACTGAACAGTTAAGAGAAATAAACAAAAAAAAATGTATATGGTATTATAAGTTAAAAATAAATCCATTACACTAAAAAAAGTTTGTCTTGCTAGGAGAAAATATAATTTGTCTTTTTCCTTTCCCCCATTAAAACTAGCCAAACTTTGTAGCTATTTAGTTTGTTTCTAGTTGTTATGAATTGGTACCTTTAGATTCCCGCCCGTCTTCCCCTAGTCCAGGGGCCTGATTCATAAATTACATGTCTACAATTTACCAGAGAATTCACCTGTATGTTATAAAATATTAGAAAGCTATGTTTCATAACGATAAGTGCTTAAGGTAGAATAGAATAATTGCTTAAGGCAGAATAGAAGACCAAATTTCATTTTGGGCCTTGTCTTCCTTCTCGAACTAAGTACCTGCTTGAAGAGAGGAAATATCCCCACCCCTCTGTTAATTTCCCCACCCTGGCGTGTGTCACTCTTTTGGTCGATTGGTTTTATGTATTCTGAATGACAAACAAAGCAGAGACCAGCCGGCCGCCTCTACCAGAAGTTCTGGGTTCACAAAGTGTTTGAATAAACAGGATACATTGAATACGCTTTGTTCCTATTTCTAATATACACTACTTAGAAATCTGATTTATTTTTCTAGTAAATTGAAACAGTTTTAAATCTGCGTTTAATGAAAACATATTATCATATGCCTATTGCCTATTGCTTATTGCTATGTTTTTTGAAAAAAAAATTGTCACTAATTGTATAATATAATGATTCTCTAGATTTTTAAAATCAATTGGAAAGTTATTCATGCACTTTCTAAAAATGCTGAAAATTGGCAATATTAGCACATGATTTAGAAACTTTTTTAAATTATAGTTGAATAATTATTTATCGTGCCCTTTCTGAATACCTACACTGTAAAGTGACCATATAAGCACACGACTCACAAACTAGCGTAATCCTAGGACAGACCTCGAGGCTGTAAATTAATTAAAATATGATAAATATTACTTTCACAACGGGAATTAAACAATTAGCTTAGTAAGAGGACGCGCTAAATATTCGGATCAATTATCTAGAGCAGCGGTTCCCAAACCATGGTACGCGTACTACCAGTGGTACGTACAATTATTCCAGGTAGTACGCCGTGATAAGCCAAACAAAACAAGCAAATTCAAGTTGTAAAAATGGAATGTCTCATCAAATACCATAAATATATTACGACCAAGTCAAACCAAAAGTAAAAGAGATTTAAACAGTTGTGAGAGGGGTAAATATCAGTATTTTTTATATTTCTTTGATACTTGTGCCCTATTATCCGCATTGATTGAGTAGAAGTGTTAAATAGTTAGAAATAAAAACTGTTAATCTATGAATGGTGTTGTGTCATTATATTTCTGGGTGCCATCAAAATGTACCTAGATATTAAATATTCAACACTATCTTAGTGGTACTACAAATTACGGAAATTGTTTGGTTGGTACGCCATTCAACAAGTCTGGGAACCAATGATTCTAGAGTGTAGATAAATACATAAAAATAAAGGTGTAGCCTCTATTGATATATTCCTCATTTGATAAAAGTGCATAGTATATTCAGAAGCTACTCTCGAACCGGTGTGAGTCAAGCATGTGTGTAGGATTTAATTATTTACTGTGGGAGGGGGAGCATTTGGTTGGAAAGAGATTGTTTTAGGGGGTAGCTGCCCTCCACCCCCTGAACTACCAACGGAAAATTATAGTAATTATATTAAGAATTAGAAGCTGTAATAAATCCCATTCATAACATAATAATTCGTGTAGTGTCCGTTTAATATTACTGGTCACAGTAAGTTAGAGAAATGGAAAAGGGTGATAGAGAGAACGTTGTGATCAAAACTTATTACAGGGAGGGATGGGGGGGAGTTATGTTACGATCTCAGTATTTGAGTGTGTAAAGTTTAATTCATTTAATAATTTTAAATTTTTTAAAAGCTAGGTCTTAGCTTAATTTTTCTTTTTGACATTATACACTTCTCGGACTGATTTAAAAGTTTTTTATTGTAGCTTTGGACTCGAGTTAATTCTTACCCCACTGTGTAAAAAAATACACATTTTACCAAAGCATTTATTAGAAAGCGTTAATTTTGAACAAATTTTGGAGAGGCACGCTCTAGGTACCCAATTGACTAGCGCATTTGCCTCTTATTGCATTAGATCACAGGAACATAACACAATTATTATAAAAAATATATAGTAGCCATTACAATCAAATAAATTTTTAATAGTTGTATTGTAGAAAAAGAGTAAAGCTACAAAACTCTCTAAGTCATTACTAGAGCTGGGATTTCTATGTAAATACATATTCTATTCCTTGCCATTTATATGCTCAGAGAATAGAAATCTCAACGAATCACCATATTATGGTTAATATAATATAATATATAAAATTTTAATAAAATATTGTGTGAATATCATTTTATATATTACTTTTTTGAGATGTTTATAAATGATTTATATTTCAAGTAATGTTACATAAAGCTACCTATTTTGTGATGTTTTAATATATTTTTATACTAAATGAAAATTTGTTGAATATTTAAACATTGTTTGATTTGATTTGATTTGCAAAAATCAGCTGAATGGAATTTTTCAACGAACTATTAAAAAGGGTAAAATCCAACTCGGGTAGTCAAGTGTTTTTCCACTAAGTACATGTCTTCTCTCCTCAATAAACATTTTGATGCATTAAAAAAAAATTATTTTGCAAACACATAAGGAACTTGGGTCTGTAACCTCCCTCCCCTTCAACACACTAGTCCAACGATCTACATTTTTAATTTGTAATATCTCCAAGTGATTTTAGTTTCACATGAGCTGTTAAAAATATAAGTCTAACAGTAAGCTACCATAAGATTTTTTATTTTTTCCATTATGACGCCAGCCGAGTCTTGCAGACTAGTAAATTAAAAGAATGGGCTGGGATCAACGACTCCTTCACAACCTACAGTAAAGTTGAAATGTATCAAGCTTAAACAAAAATATTATATGTCCCTTAAAATCACAATTGGATCAACATGTGCGACACACACTTCGTACCAAAAAAAATCTAAGTTATTCGAAGAATCCTATTTTTTAAACAAAGATGCAGGTGCCTTCCTTCCAGTTAAAGAAACTAGTTCTGTAAGGACTTGTGTAGTGCAATGGTCGCTGCGAAAATCCCATGTTTTAAATTCCAAGTGCCTGAATTTGCATCCTTCTTGTGACAGTAATGAAAGCGACAAGTTCCTGATCAATAAATACTCAGAAAGAATTATCTGCATATCTATATGAAGAAACAATGTAAAGGATAGTAAATTACATAGGAGATGCCTTCATATGGGTCGCTGTGGATGAAATCACGGGTGTTTAGGGTAATTTTGTTGTGAACCTTGTGGTAGGTAAGGATATTTCCAAACCATATTTGATTTACTGAGAAGTGCTGGAACATACGTATCATGTTGCAAGATTCGTGGATGATGAATTGAAAGTGTTGTGACCTAGGTGAGCTCACGTAGAGAAGGTCCTGGTGTTATATTTGGATGCCACGGAGTATATAATGAAAATATCGAGTGCTTTGAAGTTGTTATATCCTGATATGATCCATCTTACGAGTTTGGCTCACGGACTGCATCGTGTTGTGGAATACATAGGAGTCCAGTATTTACAAATGAATAGATTAAATATATTACAATATAATAAATTTTTTATCAATAATGGAATTTTAGTGACAGTTTTTAAAATAAAGAATAAAAAGATATACAACTACTTTGTTTTCGAAATCTTTGGCTACTTTGTTTTAGACTTTTGTGCATTCAAAATATATTCTGGATTTCTTATTTTCATTGATCCAGTGTGCTTAGGTTCTATTAGCTCTGGCAATATACAATTCAAATAAAATCTGCTTAATTTTGATTCCACTTCAATTTTCCAAAACTCATCATCTTTTTCTATTATTTCTACTACCATACATTTCTGTCCATACGACACGTAAACAGTACTTTCGTTGGGTTATGTGAAGGTAATAATTATTATATTAAGGATTGGAAGCTGTAATAAATCACATTCATAACATAATAATACGTGTAGTGTCCATTTAATAATACTAGTCACAGTAAGTTAATTAGAGAAATAGAAAAGGGTGATAGAGAAAACGTTGTGATAAAAACTTATTCAAGGATGGGGGAAACAGTTGTGTTACAATCTTAAGATTTGAATATGTAAAGTTTAATTAATTTAATAATTTAAATTTTTTAAAAGCTTGGTCTAGGCGTGAAAATGAACATTTAATTTGGAATGTGTTGCTTTGACGGGACTTGTATTCATTGTTGATACAAGTCAGGTTTAGTTTAGGTAGTTGGGTGTGTGATGTCTACGCTTCCTTTTTTCCGAGACGATCCCAGTTTGCTCAGGACGGATGTTGTTGAAACAGGCTGTACCCAAATAGTCCGAGGATCCTTGCTAAGGATATAGGATAATATCTTGTACAATTTGTTCCTTAAATGCTAGATTTTTTTCACTTTTGTGAAATAAATTTCACCTAGCCCATGAATTTTCCTTTATACTAAAATGCATTTTTCTTATTTAAGTTTATTTTTAAAATCCAAGCGTTAAGTAGCTTCTTCCAATCCAGTTAGATCAGTGATTTTTTATTTACAGTTCCTTAGAGTATTATAGTTTTAAGTTAACTTTTTTTCGATTAAATTAATGGTCTGGTGTGGGAATAGCATAAATTATGAAAGGCAAATTTATGGTATTGTCTCTCAGGTGACCACTACTGCCCTTTGGAGGTAATAGTATTTTTTCTCAATTAAAAATTTAATATATTTATTTATATATTTGAAATACTGAGATTTTCTATCTTTGTATTGAACATTATTTTAACAAAGTCTTTTTATAAATGTCTATCATGCGTTGATTAAATTTCTTATAAAATGAAAAGTAAAACTAAAAGGGTTAAGTGGTCGATGGAAGCCCTTGAGAAATAAACTAAATCCTTGAATATCGACTTTATATCCTTAATAAAGTTAAATAAACAAAATATTGATCATTCCTTTCCAAGAAACGTTTGCGAAAGGTCAACTTAAAGCGGTAGAACTAGGAGGTAGTTCTGTGTTTACTGATGAACAAGAGGAGGCCTTATTAGCTAGTCACGCAAAATTGCTGGCAAAACTCTTTTATGGTCTAACCAGTATTTTTCTATGACGCATTCCTTTCGAGTTGGAGAGGAAAAGTGGATTATCACACCCATTCAATAGAGAGTCTTTAAAGACAGTAAAATAATGGCTTTTCAGCTTTGAACACAGAAAACCCACAGTTTGTATTCGTAAACCAGAAACACTCAGTATTCATACTATAATGTTTTCAATTAGACTGAAGTGACAAATTTTCCAGTAATTTGGAAGAATATATAGAGAAACATCACTTTGAATCCACCTATATTTGAAATATGGATGAAACTGAAATTACCACTATCCGAAACCCTGGATATATTTGAGATTAAAAAAAAGACCAAACAGAATTGGCTTTGTGATAAGCCGGAAGCTTGGGAAAATATCACGGTGCTTTGTACTACGGGTGCAGCGGCACAATTCAAACCAGCAATACTACAATTTCCACGTCAAAGGACGACTCCTTTTCTGAGAAAGATGGCTCACCCAATTCGATTTACTATTTTTTTTCTTAAACGGGTGTGATTAATGAAGATCTCTTTATGCTTGGTCATACTGAGACGGCCCAGTGTTTTTGATACCGAACAACCACACTACCCCCTACACTATGGAAACATATGGAATGGCAAAGAAACTAATATTGTGATGCCCTCTTTGCCTCCTAGTTCTTCTCAAAGACTACAGACGTTGGACGTAACTTTCTATGGGCCAATGAAAATTGTTTATCGCAGAGAGTGTGATTTTACATAAAAAGTAAAAATGTTTGAAAAAATATCTCCCTATAATATGGCTGGATTATTCAACAAGGTTTATTCTCAGTTTCTACTATTGTCAAAGAGACCTTTGGTCTTCAGGCAACAATCACATCCCCTCTAAACCCTAACTTATTCACATAGGAGGCTATTTTTGTTGAAACTACGTTAAACAGAGCTACGACCAACAATACTGAAATGTAAGTCTATCGTCAACATCAATAGTCAATTTTGTATCCAATGAAATATAATCTTCTAAATCGAAGATCAATGAACACAAATCTGGAATGGTAGCCTTTAAAAATATGGTCGGTTCCTTCGACATGTTATTAAATCTGAAACAAAGGAAAACGAGCAAAGTAGCGTTCAGAAATCCTGACAGATACACAGCTGAACACTATACTCGAAGTTAAAGAGTCGGTGTTAAAATAAGAGAGGAAAGAAAATGACAACAATAAAGGAGGAAGAAAGCCACACTAATCCTAAGGAAAAAATCGATCAAAAGGAATTTGAGAAAAGGTTTCGATTCGAGTTCATCAGAAGTATATAATTTAAGTGAACGAAAAGGTTGTGATGACGATGAACCTATGACCTACAGACAAAGGAGGACAAGCCTAAAGTGTGGTAACAGTGCATCTCTTCTGCTCACGTTGACTGTTCTAGATGGGAGTCTCCTGATGGATAGGTATGTGAAATAATTGTGACCGTAATTAATATATTGTTACATGCGTTTTATGTTCATAAAAACAACTGTGATCATTTTTCAATAAATAATATATCTTAGTAACGCTTTTATAGAAGATTGGAACATATTTCAATACATAAATGTTTGTTCCAACTAGGTTAGCTTTTATCTATTATAATTTATATGAAAAACACTGACCGTTATTACTCGCAGGGAAGGGGAATACAGGTCGAAGCAATGAGTTCACTTTTCAGTGTAAATAATTGTTTAAATTTTTATATTTATAATTATTTTACTAATACCGGTAGTATAAATATTAAATATTTCTTGGTAATAATTTATAAAAAACCTATTTAAATTGCAAAGAACGTTTCCCCATTTAGAGCGATAATCTATTCTCCCCCTGTTACCATTTACCACATATTTAGTGATAATTTGATTTTTTTTTAAGAAAAACCACTTACCTAATGCTATGATTATGAAATGAAGAAATTAAAGCTTTTAAAAAATCGATATTGATAAAGGAAAAATATTGGAGATACTGGGGATCGAACCCAGGACCTTTCACATGCAAAGCGAACGCTCTACCACTGAGCTATATCCCCTTCTATATGTGTGTGGTAGCTATTGTAATATAACAAACCTCTAAATTCATCTGACTAAATGGATTTAAAGATAAAACATT
>CABFWO010000934.1:194832-225799 GCA_902155825.1 Timema genevievae | reverse complement strand
ATGTTGTTCTACTGTTCAACTCAAACTCACTCCCATGTTGTTCTACTGTTCAACTCAAACTCACTCCCATGTTGTTCTACTGTTCAACTCAAACTCACTCCCATGTTGTTCTACTGTTCAACTCAAACTCACTCCCATGTTGTTCTACTGTTCAACTCAAACTCACTCCTATGTTGTTCTACTGTTCAACTCAAACTCACTCCCATGTTGTTCTACTGTTCAACTCAAACTCACTCCTATGTTGTTCTACTGTTCAACTCAAACTCACTCCCATGTTGTTCTACTGTTCAACTCAAACTCACTCCTATGTTGTTCTACTGTTCAAATCCAACACCTACATTTTTCTAATGTTAGACTCCAACTTTAATATTTTTTATTGTTTTACTACGACTTTTAATATTTTTCTTCTGTTTAACTCCAACTCCTATGTTTTTCTAATAGTCGACTCTGCCACCTACATTTTTCTAATGTTTGACTCATACTTTAATATTTTTTTATTGTTTGACTGCGACTTTAATATTTGTCAACTATTCAACTCCAAATCCTATATTTTTCTAGAGTTTGACTCCGATTCCTATGTTTTTCTTTTGTTTGAATCCAACATCAACTCCTTCAAAAATGTCTTAAGTGTATTAATTAGTGATAAATTTACTGCAGTAAAATACTCTAATACAAATTACTTCATGGGAAGCTTCTTTGACATTGTGAACTTTTATTTAAATAAGTTTGTCAATCCAAATTACAAATATTAGTCCTAATGAATCAAAAAAGTATAGAATTGAAATTATATATTTATCATACATAGGTATCCTATAAGTTTTTATTTTGAAGCCAGAGTCAGACTTCAAAGCACGTTCTTGAAAGTATTTGAATAAAATATATTTATGTTGTACACACAATTGGATAGTGCTAATTTTATTAACTGTTTCATTTTCAATCATATCAAGTTGATACTCTGTACGTGATGATGCGCCCACAAGTATATAATTCACCCTTACCTTATATTCTGCTGCTGTTTTATAGCCTCGGTAGCAAGTTCGTAAGCTTGCGCCGATGTGTTCTTAGCCCTCTCCGCGGTGTTCTTAATCTCTTCAGCTTCTTCCATCTGCCTGTTCAGAACACATTCATTTACATTAGAGTTGGGTCAAAGCCACTAAATCTAGAATCTTAACCTTTGAAAAAATTTTGAAGGTTGATTAAAATATCCAGTATGAAGAAACCCACTATATGTTATTTCTATACCTATGATGATGTAATTCTGCAATTTTATAAACTACCTAATTGAAAATTGGTGTTTTTTTTTTATGAAAACCAATTTTAAATATCAGAACCCCCAAAACACCCCAGTATGTATCTGCCAAATATATCAAACCAGTTTGACAAAGTTGACCTCTTAGAAGAGAGTTAAAAATTGACAGTCTCCTTGGAAACCATTTTCAGCTGCCATCTCAAGAGGTAAATATCCTGTTTCCCCCATAAAATTTAACATGACCAATTGTTTATTCTGAATAATAAAGAGATCTAATTTTGGAGATAATCCTTCTCAAAGTTTTTTTTCTATATAAATAAGAAGACATTTGAATTAAACTCACTTCTGAACTAAGACGCGAGCTTCTCGAGCAATGTCAGACATTTGCTCACTTTGCTGACCAAACTGAGCCGAACGGTCCTTGGCTTTATCTAACGCTACAGCACCTTCTGTTTCAAGATAGTCCAGAGCATTCTGAAACAAAAATACTCCACTTTAGTATCATATGAACGACATAATAAGAAACTTACCACACTTCGAGATACATATTTTAAACCTGATTTTTCTAAGAAACCCACTTTCGACCACCAACATTCATTGAAAGTCACTCAAATTTGGCATTCTAGAAATATGTCTTATTTGATTCAATAATTAAAACGTAGAAAATTTCAATAGTAATAGTAATTATAATAGTAATAGTAATTATTTAAGAATTACTGCATAATTTCTCTTTACATAATTAAATGGACTAAGAATATAAATACAAACGTAATATATTTAATTACTCCACTGTGGTAACATGAGTTTCCAGTTTTCAAATAACGATCTTTCTAAGAAAACCAAACTGTAGCTACACACACATATTTTTTGTGCACTATGCCTTTCTACCCATCTATGCTATATTCATATTTACACTAATAAGGTGGGGATTAGGAAAGGAAAATTTAGAGAAAATGCACCTACAATTATGTGAAGGAAGAGTGAGAAAGCAGTTAAGCAAACACACCATCAGGAGACCCTACAGGATATGAACCTTGATCTCTCGTCACCTGCATCCCGTTCTATTGGGAGAGTGGCGCTTTAAGCCATCCTTACAGCGACGCTGGTAATTTCAAACATAGCACATCACATTGTTTTTTTTGTGTAAGAGTTAAAAAAACAAGTTTTGGAAATCAAAACTTAAAAATAGGTTATCAAGATTTATAGGATTTGGATGGACAGTATAAGAGTTCCCAATTTTTTAATTTTATTTTTTGCACTGCATCTTGTTACCTGTTCAAGTTATAGGCGTATGTACTAATTACGATAATGAGCTATGAATGGGAAGGTTGAATTTAGAGTAAGTGTACCTGTATTTGCATGGAGGGAGAGTGGAAAACTATTTAGCAAAAACCACCCTTAGTACATCCAGCCCAGATTCAAACACTGACCTCTTTGTCATTGGCACTCTGGTATAATGCGAGAGTGACATATTAGACCATGCGGCCATTAAAGCAGGTAAGTTTACAATTGTACAGTTAAAATCACATAATGTTTACATAGTTGTTTCTTGAAAGCATGGTTATCTCATAATTTGAGGCACTTTCATTTTTTTAATGTTGACTCGCTCAGTTTAATGACCTAAGTGGGGATGTAGGAGACGCAAGAAAAGGGCAGTGGTATTTTTTTTTCAATTTTCATAGCAAAAATATTTTTTACTCTAAAGTAATCAAATATTTTTTATTTATTTTTTATCGCTGCTTCTTACTGTCTATTCAGGTTATACGCTAAATTCAATATTGCTTCAGTAGAAACATAGAATTTGAATTCTTTTTCTTTACATAGTGAGCTCAACAGTGGTTGAATTATTTGTTAAGGGTATAATGAAACTTCACTAAAACTTTTACTCTTTGTCTAAAGAGCTTGTTATCTAATGCCACTATGCTTATGAAATATTTAGCAAATGGTGATATCACCATATGAAGAAAATTGAACTCAATTTTTTTAAGACATGGCATCTCTTTGAACAGGAGAGCTACCTAGTATTTCTTTTGATCGCCTGAGTGTGTAGACTTTTAGATGCTCTGATGAGAGAGAATGAATGACACCTAAAGTTGTCAACACGTCGTACCCACAATGAGATGATGTAATGATAGTGATTATGAAGGTATGGATCTAGGAGTGATCTTAAACCTAACTTGAGCCTAATTAACCAAACTATGGTGATCGTTGGGATAGTTCCTCTTTCGGGAAAAATACCTATGGTACCAGCCAGGAAATGAACCCAAGACTCCTAGATTCGTAGCCAGGTGGACTGACCACATTATACCACGAGGCTAGTTATTAAACACTATGCTTGTACTGTAGCAATATTTTATCTATTTTGTAGAAAAAGAGTTTTGCTATAAAAACTGCAAAAAAAAACCACTTGTTCTTTTCTTATGTTCCCTACATTACTACCTTGAAAGAATCCATCTTACGGCCAATTAACCGGGATGTTAAATACAAGAATATGCTCAAACCCCAAAAAAGTGATGAAGTGCGGTTTTATGCATTCTTAATTTTTTAGTGGTGAAATTGGGATGAGGTTAGTAATTTTTTTAATTTTGTTGTATTTTTTTAAATAGTTTCATTGGCTTCAATTAGAATGTTTTTGTAATTACACCTGGTTCGAGCTTTATTACTTACTTAAGTTAGCTTCTTGATATCTGTGGTATGAGGCAGGCTCTTTAGAACAATAATGTACTCAAACTACAATCCATTCATGCAAAATAAAAAATGTAAGTATATCATGTACACGCTTGTATTAGGTACCTAACTATTTTTGATTCAAAATGCAGGCTAAGCATTAAGTAATAAACACGAATAAACCCTAAACCGGTTATCTAGTTATTTTAGTTGATATTTCAACATATAAATCTTACCTTCAATAGTGCCAAGGCGTCGTCAATTATCTCCTCAGCTTCCGTGACGTTCCTCGTTCCCATCTCGGTTCCGACGGCTGCTCTCCTTGTGAAGTTATTGACCTGGGTGATAAGGTCACCGACTTCATTCAGCCGCTTCTTCAACTCCTCCAGACGTTCCAATAAGCTCTTGTCATCACCTACGACCATCATAGTTATCATATTAGACTCACATATTCTAAACCAGGAGGCTGCTGTTTGTTTCTAGTTAGCGACATTAATAAAAAATAATTAACAATCGCCCCTTCCCTACTTCAAAACATTCCCACATGCCTTTTGTCTATAATTTATTATAGTATTTTAAAAATTTTTTTAGCAATGCATCTTACTAGTTTGGGGTATATGGCTATATACTAATTATGCTAATGCGATAGGGATGAGGAAGATTGAATTTAGATTATGGTGGGGTGCTATTGAGCGCCAGTTTAGTGCATTAAGTTTGCAGTTTTCATAGCATAAACATTTTTTGGCAAAAATAAATCAAATATTTCTTCTATAGAAACATAGAGTTTAGTTTTCTGCACATGCTAATCTCAATAGTTCTTTAATATCTCTCATGAGCATAGCGGCATTTGGTGACAAACTTTTTAAATGCAGAGAAAAAGTTGTCACTAAATTCCAGGACACCCTTGATAGATATTAAAGAACTGTTGAAATTAGCATGTGCGGAAAACTAAACTATGTTTCTATAGAAGAAATATTTGATTTATTTTGGCCAAATAAATATTTATGCTATAAAAACTTCGAAAATAGTGCCCTAAACTCACTAGCACCCCATTTTAAGTGTATCCACATTTATCTGGCGAGTGGAAAACTATTTAGGGAAAATCCCCCTCAGTACTCCCGACTGGGTTCAAACCCCGGTCTCCCCATCTTCGGCAGTCTAGTCCATTGCGAGAGTGCCGCCTTAAACCATGCAGCCACTGAAGTGGGTTATTTCAAGTTAAATCCCATAAACTTAAACTATATTAATTATAGATGGGACAGATCCAATATTTCTCAAATTTAAATCTTAAATTTTCTTTCGATTCTTGAACCCAAATTCGAATCCTCAAAGCTTTAAAAATGTACAATTTTAGTTAAAGTGAAAATATCTAAAATCAAATTTTTAAAACAAAAGTTGTTCAAGACTTGGCGCCACTGACAAATGCTATTTTGTTTGTCATGTTTATTACATCATATGCAACAAAGAGAACAATTCTTTTAGTAAATTAATTATATTAATACAATTTATCCTCTTTTTTTTTTTTTGTAACTCTACCACCTAAACAAGTAGATATAATTCCTTTTACTGGTTAATTAAAATTGTTACTGAAAGTCAAGGTTTTCAAAATTGGTTTTTGAAACACTTTTTTGAGATTCTTACGAATCTCAGATACCATAGGATTCAAGAGTCCTATCTATAATATAAACTAAGGGAACTTGATTAGAAATAGACATTTTAAGATGGGTTGTAAAGGAACGTGGATTAACCATTAAGGTATGTATTTACAGTTTTAAGAAAATATCAATAAAGTACTACTTTAGTACATATGTTGAATTTAATTTTCTACTTATTGTTCCCAACATTTCTTGAATGTGTGTCAAAGACATCGAGGAATTTAACCAGGACTCTTTTAATCAATTTGACGAGTTTTGGTCAGATACCACTTTGCTCATGACAGATATTCAAGAACAGTTGAGATTAATAAGTTACGTGTAGAAAATACAACTAAACATATACAGAAGCGATATTTGTTTTATTCTGTCAAAAAAAAAAGTTTTTGTCATAAAACAGCAAAAATACTAAATATAACTGGTGTTACCTCCCATCCTAACTTATGGAACTGTAACAACATTAACTTGAAGATATTACGGAAATAAATTTTAACGATAAGAACCCACAAATGTTTCCAGTCACAAACAAACTCCAGGCTCTTGGTAAAAAATGTCTAGTAAACATTCAATGCATACAATATTCTTCCAGTTTTGTTCTATTTTAATTACCGGTCAATACCTAAATTCTTTTCACTCTTTCCTTGCTATGTTGATGGCTGCTCTTAGGGTTATTTTAGTACCACGTCTTACTACCCGTTTGGGTTATATGCATAAGTACTCATTACTTTAATGTATTAGGCATAAGAAAGGAAGGGTTTAGAAAAAGTGTACCAGAAATCACATGGAGGAAGAGTGGAAAACCATTTAGGGAAAATCACCTGACTGATATTTGAACCCCGATCTCCCCGTCATCGGCAATCTAGTATATTGTGAGAGGGACACCTTAGACCATGCAGCCACCAATCCTGGCTGTAATATATTAAAAGTGCAGATATTTAAGGTTCTTAATTAGTGTTTAAATAATTTAAAACAACAACAGACCACCTTCAATCTTCCCCTATTATCCTCAACCTTAACTCAGAGTGAGCGATCTAATTTGAATTTGGGCACCAATCTACATTTGTGGCTAGTCTCCTAGGATTTGATGTACATTGGTAGCTAGCAGCCTATCAACACTCGACTCCTCCCTCACTCACCTCCTGCCCCTTGCTTGGCGCGGTTCCACAAGTCCTCCACCTTGAACTGGACATCTCTCAGCTTGTTCTCAAAGTTGGTGTCATTTATGACAGTGGGGTCGCTGGCAATGTTACTGAGCACGTGCTTCAGTTCATTCAGCTTGGACCGATGGTCGTTGGTCGCGTCTTGAACTAAGTTGTAGCAGGGAGGGCAGTCCACACAACCACGCTGACGGTCATACTTGTTCTCCTTACAACGCTCACACTGGCGGCCCTCCACATTTTCCAAGCACTGGGGACACACGGTTTATATCTTACTTTAGAACAGCCGGTAGTTGATTGGGTTGTCAAGAAGTTTACTTCAACATACAGCACATTAAGCCATAAGAAACTTACAAAAATGCAACAAACTTAGGTTTGCACAACCACCAGTAATCAAAGAAACTGATACCCCTTCATTGGATGAGGGCAATATAACAATAAATTGAGTGTTGTTTGAGCAACAGCATAAAGCCAACTCCAAGTTGTTTCATACGTGTTCATTAACAGTTTTATTTATTAATCACATAATTATTTAAGATCTATAAAGTGCAAGTTATTCCAATAGTAGTGTTTTATTACATAATTATATATATAATTTTATCACTGCGTCTTACTACCTGTTCAGATTATATGCATATATTATGATAATTACTCTATTGGGAAAGGGATGAGGGAGGAAGAATTTTAGAGGTAATCTACCCGCATTTGTGTGGAAGGAGAGTGGGAAACTATTTAGGAAAAACCAACCTCTGATTCAAACTCCAATATCTCTGTCATCAACAAGTCTGTCTAACACAGGAGTGACACTTTAGACCGAGGGTCGGCAATGCGGCTCCTGTGGGCGTCATGGCACCCTCTTGACAGATTTTAGGTGCCTGCATTATATTTTGTAATTTTGTACATTTTTTGTTAAATAGTTTTGTTTGATATATAACAGAATGGTTGTCGAGTATTATTTGAAGTTAAACTTATTTGTTATATAGTCATCATTAGTCCTAAATTTATTATTCCATTAATATCTTCATAAATAAGTTTTAACAATAGGCCCACTTTGTAACATGCCTCAAATTTTGAGGCTCAAATATTTAAATCTGAAGAGTGATAATATTATAGTTTATGTTTTGTTTATAACATTTAAAATATCTATATTCTCAACCTGTCACTAATATATTCATAAATAAAAGGTGAAAATTTAAATATAAAAATTGACATTTTTGTTAGAGCCCCTAGAGTAAAACATATTTTGGAAAATAGCTTTTCATGCTCAAAAGGTTGCCAACCCCTGCCTTAGACCATTCACCACTGAAGTGGTTCCCATATTTACAGTAAATGTTTTTAAAAATATTGAGTTTGATTCTTTTTATTTATTTATTTAATTATTTATAACAACTGACTTGTCTCATCATTAACTTAAACAAGGAGACATATTTTATTTTATACACCCCCTCAATATACCAAAGCATGATTGCAATAAAGCTGGCATATCAGAATCACAGGTGGTTGTGATTCAATGATAGCATGTAGTAGCTGATAATTTCTACACGTCCATCATAGACTCTACCTTAAGCTGTGAGTGAAGAAAAACCCTGAACAAGGGATGATTCCTGAATAGATTTGTAGTTGAGTATTGGTGCATTAAGTCAAAGATCCTGGTTCGATTCTCATATTCAGATGTCATTTTTCAAATAATTTAATTGAACTATATCATTGTTTATCTTCATGTCTCTATAAGGAAAACCTCTTTTCGCTTTTTGAGGTAACTGTATTATATTTGGGAGAAGGTATAGAAAAGGTAGATATTTGTTTCCGTCCACCTTTCCTTTACCTTCTTCCAAATAGAATATTGTTTATCTTCAATCAAAACTGCACAAATAGTGAAAATACATCACAGTTCAGAGCTTTAAAATAGAGTGGCAAATGTGTTGAGCTATATAACACAAGACTTGTATTTATATTTGCAAAACCAAGACAATTTATTTTACTAGACAGTTCTATTTCAGTTTCTTATGTTAGAAACCCACCGAAAAATGATTGTGTGAGGTTGGTGAAACTGGTTGGTGCAAAGGAAAGAGATGGCAGTCAGTGCGTGGATTGGCAACGTTGGGGACGTGAATCCAAAATTTGCGAGTGTAAAACGTGTAAAGAAGCTGTATTTGTACAAATGTGTGTTGCACATCTGTTAAGTCAACAAGTGTGTCACATATACCATGTGAGGTACAATACCTATTACTTTTTAAATGTTTTTATTTGTTTTAAATTGCAACTGTATCAAATATTTATTGTTTGGTGAATGTATTTTGTTTTTTATTTAGACAGAAAATGATTTGAAATATTTTGAATATTACTTACTCACTTAATAACAACCCTTCACTTACCGGACACTGGCCATGGGGGTCACATTGTAACGATACGGACCCGATGCTATCACACTCGCAAGTCTGACAGCCTTGTGAGGAGAAGCCGTAGTGGTAGGCCTCACATGCGTCGCAGCGCCGACCTGTGATGCCAGGTCGACAGAGACACTGCCCGGTGTGAATGTTGCAAGTATGGTTCAACGAGCCGGTCGGGTCACAGTTGCAATGTTCGCAGCCCTGGAAAACATGTCGTAACATAAAGCAGGATGGATTGAAACTCCAACTTAGAGTTATGTTCACCAGAGAGACCTCGGTCCAACTTAGCGCCTCCAGAAGCCTCCAAACAATTCAAATGGTGTTGTTCAAATTACTCAAAAATTTAAGTTTGAATCAAGTATTAGAAGTTGTTCGAATGTGAAAAAAGATTTTTTACATAACTTTAAACATAATTGTTGTGGAAATTCTCGAGTTTAATTAATTTGATTTAATTCTTAAAATGTTATTTAATTGCAAATAAGGTCCCTCAATATTTCCTTTTGTTTAATTTAAGATTATATAGCTTATACAACTATATTAAATATTTTTAGAAATCCAAAATTGTGTGATAATTTATTTCAAAAACAAAATGTCATTCTTAAAAAATATATGTTTGTGTTTATGGCTTATGCATTAAAAAAATCCACTTCAAATATTTCAAACTCGTTTCGAACTTGATTTTAACTGAAAAATGTCTACTCACACATATCCCTAAATTTAAATGCTAAAAAAGTTTTGCCTTTTAAGATTAACTAGCCTACGTTTATTCTAATTTTATTTACTTGTCTCAATTTTCTCAGGGTTTGTAAAATCATTATAATTATTCTAGAAAAAACCCACAAGTAACTGAAATGCCCGTAATCACTAATAGAGGTACCGGGAGGAAAGAGGAGTGCATGGAGGCATTCCCCCCGCACCCCCCTCAATATTTCCTCTTCTGCCGACTACGAGTGCCGGCTAGGGAAAGTAAGAGGAATCTAAAGGGAGGCTTTAAAATTGGTTTGTGTCTACAGGGAGAGAACTACAGAAAAGTTTTTTCTCTTATAAGCTACAAACATATGTTGGTTTTTTTAATTTTTCACACAACTCAATTTAAATACTTAAAGAAATGTACCTCCAATCCAAAGTGCTTATTCATAGTACATTGTTTATAGACTATGTGTCAATAAAGTGAGACATTCAACACATTAAAAATATTGGTTTTGAAAATTTGAAACATCATTAACAGGTAATTAGAGCCTCCTTTCCCTCTCCCGCCACCCCCTCCCCCTCGCCCCACCCTCTCATTGTCCTTAATCACTGTACATTTATATATATATATAAACACACACACACACACACTCTCCTTAAAAAATAATATGGGGAAAGGCACCCTGGACAGGATCAGGTTCTGTTTTAGAGTTGGATTACTGAGTAGGCTCTAATTATATAATTTGAGTTCAGATGTGATAATGTTACATTAACAACATTAATTTCTCCAAGATTTCACCTTTTTTTTTTACCAATTGTTTTTGTAAATATATATAGTGACCGCTACTTTGTGAAATCATGAGACTCGATGAACTAATAAGAGCATAAGTTTGTCATTGTAATATAGTTTTGGAGGGTAACTTACTGTATTCGCGTTTATTATTGTTTACCTAGATTTCATGCAATCCTTAGTCTAGATACTGGATAGTGATCAAGTCGACCTCGGTGATCTCAGGGTAAAGTTCACGCCTCAGGACCTGATGTTTGTAGGTTCAACACCGGCCGGGGTCGTTGGATTTTTCTTGAGCAATTAAAAATCCGTAGTATAACTTATTTTAAAGGGGAAGTAAATCCATCGGTCCCACAACTATTGTGGCATGTTAAAGAACTCTGGAAGGTATGAGAAAATGCCTTTCCTGGCAAAATTGGTAGGCCCTCGCTCAAAGAAATTCTTGTGATTATAATCAATTGGTTCAGAAAGTGCAACGTTAAATACCTCAAATAAATAAATAAAAAGAATGTGATCAAACACCTCCTTACCTCTCCACTGACAATGTTGTAATAGCCATCCTCACACTGTTCACAGTTCTTGCCCTTGACATTAGGTTTACATTGACACTGCCCCGACACCTGGTCGCACACCGGGGGTCCAAAGCCGCTCTCTAAGGTCCCCGACCGGTAACACTGGCACTGCTTGCAGTCACCCTTCAAAGAGGCCAGCGCATCCCCATAGAAACCTAGAACAATACAGGACTTTATATCATATGAATGAACACTAAAGTAGTTAAGCATTCTTAGCGGGGGAAGTAAGCTTAGGGGGAAGGTAACACACTCTTCCCCCAATAATCTGCTCAAATGGAACATTCTTGGTAATCTGAAAGAAATCATGAATTGTGTTTATTCATAAAATTGAAAATCCACGTTTGTAACAATGTATAAGTGATTAAGACAATTTTTTAGATATGATTTATAGGTATGAAATAAAGTACATTGAGCAAAAACAATTTGTAATAAATAAAATTATATAATATTAGGAATATGGTAGAGCACAAATAGAATTAAAAACACTAACACATATTTACACATACTTTGATATTTCGATGCTATTATATTATATTCCTCTGGCAGTAGTAGTAATTAGACTAAACTACTTCCTGAGGAAGATGCTATAATAGCATCGAAATATCAAAGTGTGTGTAAATATGTGTTAGTGTTTTTACTTTTATTTGTGCTAGAACATTTTCCTAATATTCTATCATTTTATTTACTACAAATTAGATATGATTTATAAAATTAACTGTCCCATCAAATTATTTGTGTTGTTCATTTGATATGAATTAATTTTTATTTTCTAATTTAAAGTGAAAATGAGTCTGTTCTGTCTCTCGATCTATGGGTTAAAAACCTTTTCCACCCGGAAAGTATTATTAGTAATCTATTTTTGTATTCCTCCTCAATGCCTAGGCTAGAAGCTTATAGAATTCATAGTACCTAAAACTCCAATATGTTTTATAAACTTAAAATTGGTTCAAGGTGGATTTAATGTTAAAAAAATATATTGACATCTCCTATTGGTGGACTTTTGTAAGAGCTAATTCAGAAAAGTAAAAACTCCCTCTTTCGAAATAAATTTCTAGGAACGACAGTGGACAATTTAAAAAGAGTGTGTAAGTACAAAGTCCACTTTTTTGATTCAAAGTGAACCCAAATCAAATATATGAAATATTCTCAAAGCAGAGGTGACATTTGAATATTTTTTGTTAATTATTTTAAGCTGTCGACCTTAATGGTTTGGGGTAAAAAGTTCGCCCCAGGACCCGATGTTTATGGGTTTAGACCCGGTCAGGGTTGATGGATTTTTCTTGAGCGATAAAAATTCATAGCACAACTTCCTTGAGAGGGGAAGTAAAGCAATCAGTCCCATGTGGATTTGTGCATATAAAAGAACTTTGGAAGGTATGTGTAAATACCTTTCTTGGCAAAATTGGTAGACCCTTTCGCTCTGGCTTATAGAAATTCTCATGTGCTGATATAATCAGTCGGTTCAGAAAGTGCACATTAAATATCTCAAATAAATGAAATATTTTATACTAACATTTGTTTTATGTTTTGTTTATTTATATAATTTTATGCACACAAATCATTTAGAAAATGTTTTATTGCACAACTGTTCATAATGTTTCATTCTAAGTCAATAAAGAAAGATATTATCACACCATGCTATTCAATTACTTCCTATTTGTTAATATGAATATTAATATGAATATTAATATGTAATTGGTCATTTTATTAACTGGGCATGTTTGTTCATTAATGAGCAGGGCAAAAACTCATATGGTCAATGAATTGGGTGGCACTTGTGCTATCCAATTCATGGAATGGACAGCTCCAAGCCCACTATCCAATTCATGAACTAGACGAGGTTTTGCCTGGTCTGTGAAAATGACAAGTAAAGTACAGGTTTGGTCCAAACCTTTAATCGTGTTAGTTTATAATCATTAACATATTAATGATATATCTAAAAACTAGTTCAAGTTAAGCTTTTAGGGGATAGTTCAATAATTTCATGAAATGCGCAAGAGTGCATGCAATATTTGCCTAGTTCATGAGATGGTCAAGAGAAGAGTCCACTTCAAGGAATTGACAGAAATTTGCATAATTCGAGAAATGCACACTTTTACTAACAGGGTGTAACATATAAAACAACTCAGAATGGCAATCAGTGAACATAAATTATAATTTTAGCTATCAAAATTTTTATTGGCAAAGCTTGGTAATTGTCAAAGCTTCAAAGCTTTGCAAACCCCTAAAATATAGTAAACAAAATAAAATCAAAGCTGTTTACTGAATAAAAAATTGTTTAAATAGTGTTGTTTGTAACTATAATAAAATTAAAAGCAATTACTTGATTAATTTGAAGAAATATTTGCTGATAAACCAACTGTGAGATAGAGATAGCACTAACATGCTAATGTGAGTTCTTACCTCGCGTGCACTGATCGCAAGAGAATCCAGCCGTATTATAGATGCACTTCAGACATTCCCCTGTGGTTCTGTTACAGTTGCCCACCGCATTGGGATCTACATTCTCATTACAGTCACAAGGTTGGCACACATGGACTGGCCCGAATCTGCCGGTTGGGTCTCCAAAGTAACTGTCACTGCACAGATCACAGCGTGGACCTAAAATCATAATTATTTTGTTATTGATACATTTAAGATAAACTTATATTTTGTGATTTAGAGTCCAATTTTAATATGAAAGAGCTTTTAGAAAGTACAAACTTTTTTGTGTGGTCAAAAGTGATTGTATTCCACCAAATTACTTGTGTTATTTTATAGTTTTTGATAATATTTATCAAAAGTGACTGCTGCAGATCCCTTGACTTGACATATGAATACAAGAAAGTAGATCTAGTAACTTTTCTGTCAGATAAGGTTATTACTATAAAAATTAGACTGTAGCTTTAACAAGAAAATATGAGTGGAATATTTTTGAGAAGCTGTACCTCCATTCAGCCTGAAAAAGAATGAAAGACACCTTTGTGAGAAAAAAAAATGAAACTGGTAGAGATCCCCACACATTTTGACAACTTATTAGCCTACTAAGTATTTTGTATTTTGTTTGTATTTTCAGTTTGGCTTCCCTCACTATCACTTACTTTTCATTATTGTATACAGTGTTTATACTCTTGTTTTATTATGCATTTCCAAACTATCAGGTAATAATTCATTTTATTAAGTATTTGGCGACTTAACTTTGCTTCTAAAATAATATTCAAATATTATTTTTGGTTTATATAAATCTGAGTTGATACTCTACTTGTTGCTGTAGTATGAAGAATTAAAGAAGGAAACATGATAAACATAGTATGAGTACATAGAGAAGGAAGGGTTGTAGATTCTTTAAGAAGATGTACTACACTATCTAACTTCTTTTGGCATCAAACAAGAAGTGTAGAGTAATTGAATGTGAAGCAAGTGAGTTTTAAAGTGAAAAAAAATGTGGGACCAAAGGAATATCTTTAGATACAAATAAGGATTGCAATTAAAGATAAATGCCTGAAACAAAAGTTGAAGAAACTAGACCAGAACATTGAATAAAGAATAAATAAGTTATTATAGGCGGATATTTGGAAGAAGGTTTAGAAAAGGTAAATAGTGACATAATAAAAGGATCAAATACAATATGGTTTTACAGTGAAAAGAAGAAAACAGTTCACACTTTAAACTGTTGCCCCTGGATCAGGAGGTAATGGGTGCCTCTGGAAGAAAATTGATTACTACCACCCAATACCTCAACCTGGGTTTCATTATATCGAAACTCACCACAAGGGAATGTGAAATGCATAACGCGACTTCCTAAAAGAGAGGGGGGAGGGGGAACCCAAAAGGGAGAGAAAGGAAATTTGTAAAAATTGATGGGACACTTAGATAGCTAATTGATACATAATTTAAACACTAACTTAAATCTAGAACAGACACAACACTGCCATTAATTCATAAGTTTGAAAGGAAAAACCTAGATTTCACCAATGATAAATGTTTTGACCATGACAAGAATCCAACCTTGGACCCTTATGTAGGCAGAGACACTACCAACTGAGCTAATTCTGCTATCAAGACTGATCCTGTGGACAATCATCACATTTCAGTTTGTGATAAATATGAATTGAATTGAAGATTAATACTTTCTATTTTAATAAACATACAAAACCTATCAAAGAAATAAAGAAAAAATGTATTAAATAAGTAAAAAATTGATGTAGTCATTTAGAAAAAATAACAAATAAAATATTTCACCAAAATCATGTGATGGTAGGTATTAAGAATAGTTAGTACCGCCACATGGCAACGTATGCAGACGAAACGTGGACAATAATTGAGGTGGATGGACTTTAGCACCATGTCTTACAACCAGTTTGGGCTATACGCTTATGTACCGATTATTATGTGTTGCGGATGAGGAAAGTTGAGTAAAGAGAAAGTGTACCCACAGTTTTGTGGAGGGAGAGTGGAAAATCAATTAGTAAAAACCACCATCAGTACATTCGACCGGGATTAAAACCTCGATCTCCAAGTCATCAGCAGGCTAGTCTATTGTGAGAGTGACGCCTTAGACCATTTGGCCATAGAAGAGGGTTAGATATGGGTTAATAAATGAGAATGTATGAGAAAGAGCGGAAGTACAGGGACTGAATGAGATAAGAGAAGAAGTAAGAGTGATGTGGATGGGCATGTCAAGAGAATAAGAAAAGAAAGATTGCATGAAAAAAAAATTGGGGCTCAAGGGTACAGGAAGAAGGCCACAAGGGATATCATGAGGGAGGAGGGAAGAGCAGATTGCTGGAGGAGTGCAAGAAATGGAAGAAGAATGGTGAAGAGAGAGGAAGATGGAGGCGATCTACCAAATTGACTCGGCCATAGCCTGGAAATAGTACTACATGATGATGAGTACCTCCGTATCCTTTAGGGCACTCCAAGCAAACAACCGTCTCGTCGATAAGCTGGGTACAGGCCCCGTGGTTGGGACAGGGGCACACCTTGCAGTCGTATTCGGTGCCTTGAAGTGCGTTGCCGTAGTAGCCTCGATTACAGCGCTCGCAGTTGTCCCCGGCCGTGTTGTCTTCACAAATACACCTTCCTGGAAAACAGACTCGATCACTATCCCAGTTAAGTAAGGTAAAAAGTTAAAATACAATAAGTTTTGTTGTGTTTGATAATCCGTGTTTTCATATGTGGATGCATAATATAGCACAACATAGAATAAACACAGATGAATAACTAGTAAATTTTCGTTCAATACTTTAATTTAATCTAAGACATAGTCAAGTGTAATTAATGCGAGAAATGCAATATACTAGAAGTGGGTTTATCATAACCACGATTATTCGATATTCCAGTATATCCATAACATCCTTTCAATAATACAAAAAAACTTTATTATAATTAAGTGAAAAACTCCCATTTCAATCATGTATTGCCAAATGCAGTACAGTAGTACTACAGTTGCTTGTTAAAAAGTGATTGCCAAATCTCAAACAAAATTTTTTTTTAAATTTGGTTTAGTCTTTGTCTGTAGCCAAAATTCTCATATTAATTCTCATAATGTATCATACTATAAATAAATGTGTTATTTCCTCAACACATTACATAGATAGAGAGAGGCAAAAGGTGAGGTTATTTTTAGGGAGAAAGTGGCGTTATTTTTCTCAAAAAGCGATCTTATTATAAGCTGAAAGTGATATTATTTCCATAAAGACGTGTCGAATTACTATTCGCAAAAATTTTTTTGATAAAACTGTCTACATTTTTCGTTCATATTGTGTATTTAACTCTTTATTAACGTATTCGGAGAAAAATTAAATATAAATACATACAAAACATTTCACACTTAGTAATATCAAACTCGATATCTCAATATCATTACCTTCGAGTCTTACAAATAGCCATATCGAAATAATCGATTATCAACTTAGGTTTAGACCAAACAATAACAACACCGAAACATGTTGTCATAGAAGACTAAACTACTGTCAAATAAGGAGAAGGGAATAAAAAATTAAGAAGATATAATCTTGCCAAACATGACCGCCTGTAGCAAGGTCCATATATATTAATGTCCTTGCTTGGACCTAGCGTGAAATCTTTTAAAGGCTGTAAACAAAGAATCAAAATGTAAGTATCGTAATGTGTGAAAGTATAAATCGTGATTTTTAATGCTAACCTTAGATAAAAAAAGCTTAAATACACTGAAAACTCATTTTTCCTGTGATACATTTTATACCTATAAAATAAGTAAAAACTGATACTATTTATATAAACGGCTATCACCAGTGTTACCATGTTGAAAATTATATTGCATGATGTGGTATTTGCCACATTACAAAGAAATTGTGTTTAGTTAGAAATAAAAGGCTTGAATTTGTGTTATTCGTGTGAAAACAGTAGCATTCGTGTAAAAATTTGTTTTATCGCAAATGTTAATTTTGCATGTCCATATACATAGATCCTAATTTTTTTACATCTTTAACAGTGGAAAATCTCCTAAATTATCAACTATCCGAAATTATGATTTTCTGTATTGGGCCAGGTCCCATCAAATTTTGGATGGACGAGTTCCTAGTGTGTGTGTGTATATATATATATCTTCATGGAGGTCAGCACGCAATCAATCCATACCAACTTAGTAGCCACCATCTGTTGAAGCAGATAATGCCAACATCTGTGGATAGAAGTTGTCATGTGGTCAGCACCAGGAACCCTAAAGCCATTTGTGTCAGTTTTCTAGACCAGAGCTGGTACTTTTTCAAGTAGCACCTCATTTGTCCTCATGAGGCTGAGATGACCCCTTTCCAGACCCAGTTCTTTACATAAAATCTTGAAGCGCCGAGAATTTAACCCGTGATCTCTGAATTAGTAGCCAGGAACTCTTACCACTTGACCATAGAGGTGGTCTTTATATTTATCTACAGACTTTAACTTAGCAAACACGTAATGAAAGAAATACTTGCCAGTTTCTGTGTCACAAATGTCGGCGTGTCCATTACAGTTGCAAGGAACACAAGGTGCGAAGGGCCCACCGTTAGCGGGTTCGTGACGGTACCCTGGGGCGCACGATTCACAGAACTGCCCTACGTAGCCCTTGAGACACGAGCACATCTCTATCCAGTTGGCCTGACGTCCTGCAGCCCCTCTGCGGGCAGTCTCTAGCTTCACATCATCCAGAAAACCAACGCCTGGACAAGAACATTGCCTACATTGCCCTATTTGAAGTTTTTAGGTTGAAACTTGAACAAAATACTTGAAGAGATTCATTTGTAGCAAGATCTTTGCTATACCCTATTTCTGACAATGATCCATGAATATGTTGCGCACTGACCTTCCGGTGTGTAGGTGGCTCGTATCTTGATGGCTGTAAGGTTGGTAAGAACACTAATAAAGTCCCTTGAGGATAGACGGGGCTGCCAACCATAGTCTGGGTGTTCGTGAAGTCTAAACTTGTATTTCTGAGTCTAAAACATTGTAAAAAGCAATTTTGCAGTTGAATAACTTCAAATGATGTCTTAACTCTAAAGCATATTATACCAGTAGCTATATTTGGAAGGAGGTATAGGAAAAATGGATAAAAACATAAAAGGGACCGAACACATTATGGGTTTTACAATGAAAAGAATAACACAGTTCATACTTTACAATACTGCCACTGGACAAAGCAATAATGGCTGCCTCTTGAATAAAATAGATTGTTATATAAAATAACTATTTAAAATTATATATATTAAACTGCTATTTATATAACGATATATATCCCGAACAGGTGGAAAAAAACCTCACAAATGCTGGGTGCAAAATAAATTACTCTGCCACAAGTGTTTCTATGAGATTCTTTTTTTCTTTAAGGAAAACCTCTTTTAACTTCGAAGTATTGTTGTTATAAATATATGCATAATCAATTAAACCAAAATAAGAAAAGTAGAATCTAAAGGTAATTTACCCGCATTTGCACAAAGGGGAAACAATTTATGGAAAATCACAATCAGCAAACCCGACTAGGACCCGACCCGACCCCATCTCCCAGTTATTGGCAGTCCAGTCTATTAGAAGTGTGACACTATATAATTTAGACCATTCAACAAACGAAGCGGTTTTAAACAAAAATCTAACAGTGGGAATAAATAGCTAATAGTTTCAGCCCTCACCACTCCAGATGGAAGGGGGTTCCCCTGGCCGAAGATGGCCTGTGTGATGGACAGCCCTGCTCCTTCCAGTACAACATCCTCAACAGTAGCTCCTGGTCCACTCTCTCCTATTCTCAACTTGAACTCTAGCTCCTGGTTGTAACTGGCTCGCTGGTCTCCAAGGAACTTGTCTGAAATGTTACAACATAATCAGGGTCACCGAAAGGGAATAACAAAAGGGATAGATTTTTATTATATTTTAATATTTGTTTTTAGCACCATGTATTACTACCCATTCAGGCTATTTGCCTATGTACTAATTATGCTAATGGGTTAAGGATGAGGAAGTTTAAATTTTGAGGAAGTGTACCCACTTTTGCATGGAGAGAGTGGAAAACCATTTTAGGAAAACCATCTTCAGTAAACCTGACCGAGATCGAACCATGCTTTCCCCATCATTGGTAATCTGAGTCTATATTGAGATTACTGCCTTAGACCATGCAGCTAATGAAGCGGGTAAAAGGGGTAGTTTGCCCCAGCCCTTTTCCCCAGGCTTATTGGGAAAGGGGGCCTCCAAGCCCCTCATTTGGAGCAAGAAGTCTTGTCTCATTTAAAAAATACATGCAAATCAGTTAATGCATTTTTTGTGGGGTTGATTTTGACCGATTTCCTTGGTAATGGCATGAAGATTTTTTTAATTTAACCTTCATTTACCCTGGTAGGTAAGTGGGCTTAGATTGCATTACCTCAGTTTTAGCTTATGTGGTGCTGACTGACAGTTCACAGCTGACTTCTGACAGTCAACATTTAGGTATATACCTAAATTTTTACTGTCAGAAGTGACAACTGCTAAAGACATGTTTTTTGCAGATCATATGGTTCAGCGTAGGGATACATAATTTGGTCTGGTAGCTTTTCAAAGCCGTCAGAAGTCAGCTGTGAGCTGTCAGTCAGCACCACATAAGCTAAAACTGAGGTATAGGTTACACCGTGGTGTAGCTTATAAGATAGGGCCATAGGTCATAGTGTATAGTCTGTCAAGAATATACTGCTACCAAATGATGTGTAACAACAAATAAAATGCCAAAATTAAATTAATTATTTTATGAGAAATAAGATCTGTTAAGGTTACGCACATATGTAATATGCTATTGTGATAAGGATGAGTAAGGTTGAATTTAAAAGAAGTGTACCCACATTTACATGGAGGAAGAATGAAAAACTGTTTAGGGAAAACCACCCTAAGTACACCCGACCGGGTTTTGAGCCCTGATCTCCTGGTCATTGGCAATCTAGTCTACTGCGAGAGTGACACCTTAGAACATGTTGCCACCAAAGCCGATAAAAAATTAAATCACTTAAATTAACTCTATAGAAAACTTAAATGCCTATACTATTTATTAATTATTAGTCAAACCCATTAGAAAGTAAATATACAAAATTTGTTTATAAAAACACATTAATGTTTAGCATAAATGTTGGTTTCAAAACTATCCATAAATTACTTAAAATTAAAATTACGTTAATTATTTATAAAATGTAGTCTAGTAGCCAAAAAATAGACGATAATAATAAAAATAAAATTACAAAATTAAGTGCCTAGGAAAAAGGAAAGTCTCCCACCATTAATAATTTCACAGTGACATGAATAGTGAACTAAAGACAGCGTGAGAATAGATTAATGTAAGGAGTATAAGGAGTATAAAATTATTCCCCAAAAAGTGGCCAATCTAATTGTTGATCTTCCACTTTAATTGCCTTATAAATGTTGCAATGTAGGTCTATATAAGCTGAAGCAATTTGAGAGATTTCTTTTAACTTAATTTTTCACACAGCTCATCACCCTCACCCAATTTTACTCACCTGTATTAAGGTAGTAAACAAATATGATATATATTGTGATTGTGGTATGTCATGGAGTGTTGCCAGGGTAAGCACAGCTTGTTAAAACTGTACCAGAGATATATTTTCCCCTCTGAGACACCATTTGACCAATCATATATAAGACTTTTCTCTACATCTACCACTTGGGAATGTATGTTTTTTGATACCTTGCCAATGAGTGTTCCACTTAGCAATGAGAACATTTCACAGGTATAGCTTCAACTAGCTCTGGTTTGCCTGGCAACACTACACATCACACCATTGTACGGTAATGATTCAGCTCCATAAAACATGGATACTCTTGTAAAAATAAAAATTATTTATATATTATTTATGATTGTAGGTGTAAAAGAATGTACAGTAGGTGTGTTAAAAACTGAAAAATATGGGAACTATTTTAACAACTTGTCTTGCTACTCATTCGAGCTATATGCATATGTACTAATTAATTAGTTTAAGTATGAGGAAGGTTGAATGTAGAGGGAGTGTACCCACATTTGCATGGAACAAGTGTGAATAAACCATCCAGGAAAAACCATCCTCATTACACCCGACCGAGATTCGAAATATGACAATCGTACCTGGTGCTGCAAAATAAACTGCCTCTCTCCCCGGTGCGCTCGCTCCAATGGTTTGTGTGATGCCATTGAATTGGAGCGCGAGCGTGCGGCCACTGTATTCCTCAGCCGTCCAACGCTCGTTGCTACGAGCAAAGACGCTCTCTATGGCGACTCTAGAGTAGCCCGGTGCAGAATCGCACACAGACGAGTGGCCATAGCAAAAGCAAGGGGTACAGCCAAACAAGTTCTCTTCATCCAGATTGAAGAAACCAGGTTTACATCTGTACAAACCATATCACAATTGCAGAATACAAATACTTACTGTAGAGTTTTACATTTGACTCATCTGAGTGTTTAGTTTCAATATACACAAAAGTGAATGTAGTGGCAATATACAACCAACTTATTCTCCACTGAATACCATCTCCGAGGAAACTGTATGGTTACTATTGGAAAACAGCATCGCCATTCTTTTGTTTTAAAGTGGTCAAATCTTACCTTAAATACTTCCAATAAGAGACTGGAATATTACAAATAAAGAAAATCAAACACTAAGGGCCAGTTTCATAGTCAGATTTAATGCGCCTAAAGTGCGAGTCGATACTAAATACAGGACGACACCTACCTAGACCAAAATGGAATGGGCCAGTTTCGAATATGAAACTGGCCCATTCCATTCAATTTCAGGTAGGTGACGTCTTGTATTTAGTATAGCGCCGCACTTGAGGCGTACTAAATCTGACTATGAAACTGGCCCTAAGTACCTACCATCCTCCTTTTCCCGTCCATGAAAAAATAGGTACCAGAACACATAAAGGTGAGGAAAATATTTGTAAAACTTGACCAAAATTAATTTAATCTTTAAAATACTTTTTATTCCTTTGTAGTTCACTGGTTATAAGCAACCAGCCCCCTAATGTGGTCTTCCTATTTTGGTGTGCTTGCTCACCCCACTCCTATATTTTGACATGGCCATGTATTCTAGCTACTTGTGGCCCTATTTTTACATGTGTGCTTATCAGGACACCCTTGTTTTTACATTTTGGATTACCCATTTGTCTTAGTTCCTTGTTGCCCATTTTTAAACCCCTGTGAAACCTATGTCAACCCACCTGCCACACTGCTTGCCCTGTGAAACTTATGCCAGACCCACCTGCCCCACTGCTTGCCCTGTGTAAACCTATGCCAGACCCACCTGCCACACTGCTTGCCTTGTGAAACCTATGCCAGACCCACCTGCCCCACTGCTTGCCTTGTGAAACTTATACCAGACCCACCTGCTACACGGCCTGTCCTTTGAAACTTATGCCAGACCCACCTGCCCCACTGCTTGCCCTGTGAAACCTATGCCAGACCTACCTGCCACACTGCTTGCCTTGTGAAACCTATGCCAGACCCACCTGCCCCACTGCTTGCCTTGTGAAACTTATGCCAGACCCACCTTCCACACTGTTTGCCCTCCACATTCTCCTTGCACTGGCAGGTACCAGAAGTAGGGTCGCAGTTCGGCTGGTTACCCTGGCTGCCCGACTGGTAGCATCCGCAAGGTTTACATCCCTGCTCGCTGAAATCGTAGTTGTTGATGTCGCAACGGTCACATTTGTCCCCTGTCACTCCTGGTTTACATTGGCATCGACCTTCGCTGTTGCATTGCAGGCTTCTTGAACCTGAAACACAAGTGGCAGAGTGAGGAGATATAATATTTAATGTGGGAAACAGGAGAAGGAGCATGAAGAAGTGGAGATTATAAAGAAGTAGAAACATGCTCAGTTGAAGTGGTGGTTAGAAATAAGCAGAAGCGTGGCGAGTTGAAGTGGAGGCTGGAAAGAGGTAGAAAAATGTTGAGTTGAAGTGATGACTAGAAATAAGTATAAACTTGGCTTGAAGTGGAGGTTAGAAAGAAGTATAAGAGTGGTGAGTTGAATAGGAGGCTGGAAAGAAGTAGAAACATGTTGAGTTGAAGTAGGAGTTAGAAAGAAGTAAGAGCATGGTGAGTTGAAAAAGAAGGATAATGGTGAGTTTAAGAAAAGGTTATAATAAATTGGAAGCATGGTGAGTTGAAGAAGAGGTTTGAAAGAAGTAAGATAATAGTGAATCAAAGAATAGGTTTGAAAGAAGGAAAGAGTGTGATTTAAAAAAAGGTTATAACGAAGTAGAAGTATGGTAATTTGAAGTGGAGGTTAGAAATAAGTATGAGCATGGCAATTTGAGGTGGAGGTTAGAACATGTGTTAGGAACATGGCGAGTTGAAGTAGAGGTTGGAAAGAAGTAGGATAATGGTGATTTAAATAAGAGGTTAGAAAGAGGTAGGGGGATGGTGATTTAAAGAAGAGGTTAAAAAGTATTAGGAGCATGGTGAGTTAAAGAAGAGGTTATAAAAATTAGGGGCATGGTGAGTTAAATAAGTTAAAAATAAATAGGAGCGCCATTGGAAGGGAAACCAGAGAGACTTGACTTGACACAGACAAGATTGTGCTGGTGTGTGAATTAGTGAAGTGTATCGAGATAGTTGAGTTAAAATACTATTAGGATCCCCAAAAGTATCTACGAACAAAACACTGCTAAAGGAGAGCAAAATATGTCATGCATATAAACTTAGGCCTACTTCAATGAGGTGGAAAAGAAAATAGAAAGTTGGAGATAAAAAAAAAAAGAACAGTAGATCTTGCCAGCAGAGACAACAACATACATGATGGATGATCTTAATAGGTGCTGGGAAAGGCATTCAAGGTAGTAAAGTATGTTGGCTCAATGAAAGGTGAAGGGGATGATAAAGGCTAGAATAGAAAAAGGTTGAAGACCTATTGCTAAGTTAAAAATTATAAAAACTAGCTATACTTGAAATAAATAGCAAATTGATTCCCTGAAGGATGTAAGAGCTGGTTAATGCTGGTTGATGCTCGTTAGTTAAAATTGTACGAGAAGGTCAAGGCTGTGTATAGGTTTGAAGAACTTTTTTAGTGTGGATAGGCCTACTATTTGATTTTATTCTCCTTACAATGTTGATGAAATTAATAATAAATTTAGCTGCATATTCTTATTAGATGTGGTAATTAAATTAAGAGTCTACTTTTTACTATCTGCTGTGCTTTTCCAATTAGATACAACACACATTGTTGTCTTAAATCCATCAGACCACAGGCTTTTAAAATGCGGTCAGCCTACGAAACCACGTGGCCGAGTCTCAAGTGCAGTGATTCAACTGACCTATTTCATTGCAGTTGCAGGCGATGCAGTAGTTGTCCTCTCTTTGGTAATAGTTCTCCCGACACCTCTCGCAGTTGGGTCCATCTCGGTTTCCGGTACAGTCTAGGCAATGTCCGCCATGTCCAGAGCGCTCGTACAGGGACTGGTCGAAGAAACAGCGGCTGGAGAAACCGTTGCAGTTGCAGGCTGTAACACAATACAACAATAAATTAGAACCATCACAAGTGTGGCTGTGGGAACAATTCAAAACAGTGACAAAACACAACCAAACACAATTGTTATGGCAACAATGCAAAACAGGGAAAACACGACAAACAGAGTCGTTGTTGTTATGGCAATAATGCAAACCGTAGAAAATACGAGACAATTGTTATTGCAACCATACAAAATAGTGGAAAAACGACAGACACAGGTGCTGTTGTTATGGCAGCAATACAAAATAGTGGAAAGCACGACAGAGTTATGGCAACAATGTAAAACAGTGGGCGGGACAACCAATTGTTATGGCAACAATGAAAAACAGGTAAAACACGACAAACAGAGTCGTTGTTGTTATGGCAATAATGCAAACCGTAGAAAATACTAGACCATTGTTGTTATTGCAACAATACAAAATAGTGGAAAACACGACGGACACAGTTGTGATTATGGCAGCAGTGTAGAGAAGTAGGGAACAATACAAAACAGAAAATTACAAGTGTAGATATAGCAACAATGTAGATCAGTATAGAACACAAATACAACAGAACCATCATAAGTATGGTTAAGGCAACAATGCAAAATAGCGAGGAAATAAAAAAACAGTCATAGATGTTATGGTAGCAGTGTAGAGCAATAGGGAACACAAATGCAAAAGAAGCCTCACAAAAGGTATTATGATAACAATGTAGAACAATGGAGGCATAACACGAAGCAAAACCAACACAGGTACTCTTAGGCAACAATGTAGAGAATATAACACATAAACACACTATAACACATGCGTTGTAAAGAAAACAATGCAGAACAGTTGGGAAAATAAACAAACGAACCAACACAAGTATTGCTATAGTACTAGGAAAATCTTAAGCCTGGTACTCACGACATAATTTATGGTACAATATGCAGTGGTAGTGGAGCCTTATTTGTGTGTGTGAGGAATGGGGAGATGGGTCAGTAAGCAAAAAAAAAAATTAAAAAAACTTTGGTCCATCAAGCCAAGGTGGTCCCACCCCAAACAAATTTTTGAAAAATTGGATGCGCCTAGAAGTTACTTAGAGTGACCTACGCCTGGATTAATTATTTTTTAAATATATCTCTTTTTGTAGTAATTTTTGCCTGGCAAAATTTGAAAAATGGAAGCTTACAGAAGCTGTATGTAGTTTTATACGATGCCATTTTGCAACTTTATATTAGAGAATATCATAGGAGAGCGGCAAATTTAATCTGTGTGGAGGGGGAAGGAGAGGGAGGGGAGATTCTTTCAACTCAGTGTATGCAATATCTTGTACCTCGTAGGGAATAGAACACGTCGGCAATTTTTACCCTACAATTTTTAAGTTTTAAACATTGCCTGCTAGACGCTTACGTGTTTTAATGAATGTTTGTATATTTAATAACAGCCAAATAATCAATCAAAAACAATTTAAATATTAAATTATTATAGGAGATTTAACCCCAACAAACAGGTTTTTGATTATATAAAACGAACGAAAAATACAATTTGAAAATAATCCTTTATTATATTTATAATGTTAAGAGATGATAAGGTAACTATTTATTGGAACTACTATTTTAAAAAAAATACTCAGTGTGTATTTAAACATTAAAAAGGTAACAAAAAACCATAGTAATATTCATATTTCGTATGCAATTGTATGGAACTAAGATTATGTTCTTAATTGTACACAATAAATTGTGTTATATTATGTGCAGAGCGTTAAAGTATTTTTTTCACTAAGCCATTAGGAAAAAAAACAACAAACGGGACCCCTCTCGCAACCTTTCACTTGCCGCCACTGATTAGGAGTGAGGAAACTGCACGTGGCATTCATCTGGTTTTGCTGCTTCACAGTACCAACCTGTTTCCTCTACCGCATGAGAACAGGATGATTTATAAACCGAAACAAAGGACAGTGTAATAATTTGTTATCAACAGAAAAACACAAGAATGTTCTCGGGTCTTTAAACGAAGAAGAATGAACTACAGGAATTCAACAAAAAGTTTTGTTGTTGTTGATGCTTAATGAGGACTTTTTAACGGTATTCTAGTAGAGAAACAAAATTGTAAGGTGAATACTTCTAATTTCTTCCACTTTTTTTTTTTAGAAAAAAGTAGAAAAACATTCTTCTTCTTTCGGTGGTTTATTTTGTTTGTAAGCATAGTTTAGAGAAAAATAAATGCTCACTAAAAGAAGTAATTTAATTTTTATGTGTGTAGTAAGCTTACATACACTCTTGGTCGAGTAAGCTAAGGTGGGAGTGTAGGGGACGCGAGAAAAGGACAATGTTTTTGCAGGTTTTTTCTATATAGATACATTTTTATTTGATTTTTTTGTCCAAATAAATACAATATTTCTCCACTAGCAACGTTTAGTTTAATTTTCTTCACATGGTGATATCAACAATTGTTGAATATGTGTCGTGAACATAGCGGTATTAGACGAGAAACTTTTTAAATGAAAAGAAAAAAAATTTCATTAATTTCCAAGACACCCTCGACAGATATTCAACAACCGTTGATATCACAATGTGAAAGAAATTAAACTCTACGTTTATACTGAAGAAATATTTGATTAATTTTGTTCAAAAAATATATATATATTTTTTTTAAACCTGCAAAAATATAGTCGTTAACTCGCGTCCCCTATACTCTTACATTTGTAATGGTCCCTCAGTTCTGCACAATATTTATATGCCTGCCCGGCTGGCGCCAGTGCAGAGACATCCAGGACTTAATCTCGGGCTTCTGGGTACCCGGACTCTTCACTGACAAAGATCATGGATGAGAGACAAACGAAACTACGTGTTCATCAACCCTCCACCATAAAGTAAAAAAAAACAAACAAGATAAAATATTGGTCTCAAAACAAACACTTCAAACACTTAAAAACACACTTATAATTCCCCACAACAACAAGAATTGACAATTTCCACACATTAAAACAACAATCAGTTACATCTCTTGATTATTTTTCTCCCCTTTCTTTTTTTCCCCCCCCAACAATCAACAAAACAAATTCATCCACCACCGCCAACCATAATAAAAAAACTCTCTCCCCCTCGATTTCTATACTTAATTATTTAACTAAACAAATTACTGCCTATTTAAATTTACCTTTCAAATCTATATGACCTTTTAATATATTCATATTTATGTTTAAATTATACTTAAATATTAAATAACAATATTTGTACAACAAAGAAACAAAAGTGTGTGTTAACAATTTATGGCAATTTTAGTCACGAATTCACTTTCTTCTGACAGCGCGAACATTCCCATATGCCTTCCTTCTTCCCGAAATGCTCTCCACATCTTCCAGTGTGACTGGAAGAGTCTTATTTAGAGTCTCTGGTAGTAATAGGCACAGCAATAGGCACCTAACATGGAGAGAGTGCCTAACACCATATCAGGGATTGCCCTCCAATATGTTGCCATTTTGACAAGCCTGCAATCCAGTGGGGTGCATCACCGGTCCTTTCACATTAACTGTGAGCAGCGCACAACGATGGGAACACGGTATAAATGTCAAGTGCATTTAGTATGTCTTGCTGATGACTGAGAAGTCAGAGTTTGAATCCCAGCTGGATGTATTGAGGGTGTTTTTTCCTAAATAATTTTCCACTCTCTCTTCACGGAAATGAGGGTATATTTCCTCTAAATTTAACCTTCCTAATTCCCTAAACACATTAGCGTGATTAGTATATACGCGTATAGCCACAAAGACTAGTGAAAGGCGATATTAAAAAAGATAGTATAATATGCTATAATCAACAAATGTATTTCTATACTAAGGGCCAGTTTCATAGTCTGATTTAGTACGCCTCAAGTGCGGCGCTATACTAAATACAAGACGTCACCTACCTGAAATTGAATGGAATGGGCCAGTTTCATATTCGAAACTGGCCCATTCCATTCAATTTCAGGTAGGTGACGTCTTGTATTTAGTATCGACTCGCCCTTTAGGCGTACTAAATCAGACTATGAAACTGGTCCTAAGTCTAATTAATCAAAATGAAATAGGAGTACACTTCTAGGCAGTAGTTATTGAAAAATGAGAACCTATTTCAAACAGACCAGCCCAGTTTTGGAACAATCTCACAACTTTTTAAATCCCATCATCAAAGGTTGGTATGCACTGACTGACGTCTCTAAATACTTAAGGTTATTCGACAATTAAACATTTATTGCACAATTTTAACAGCTAAAATTGTGATTTGATTATTTAAAATTATTACAGTTCGCGAGTTATAAGGGGTCAAAACTTGCTATTTTATGCTTTTTGCGTACCATTGTTAAGGTAAAGTAGTTAATGTATGGGGCCGAAATTTAGTGAAACTAGACAGTCATAATGGGTGTACACAATGAAATATTTATAAAATTAATATTATTATTAATATTTAACTGTGTTCACCTCATATGAATGTCTAGCTGTACTAAATTTCAGCTCCATAGATTAATTTTTATTTATTTGCAGGTATTTAACGTGCGCGTTATAATCCGAGTGATTATATTACCAAACGAGAATTGTATATGAGCGAGAGTAAAAGAGCCTACTAATTTTGCCAGTAAGGGTATTTTCACATACCTTCCAGGGTTCTTTTACAAGCCACAATCGACATGGGACCGACATCTTTACTTGCCCTGCGAAAGAGGTTGTGCTACAGATTTCTATAGCTCTACAAAAATCCGCACACCCCGAGGTCAACCATACATTAATTACTCTACCTTTAAAATGGTAGGCAAAAAGCATATTTAATCAAGTGTGACTCATTTTAACTCGTCAAATGTAATGATTTAAATTTTTTTAGCACCGCGTCTTACTACCCATTCGGGTTGTCAGCCTATGTACTAATTACGCTAATGGCTTAGGGATTAGTAAAGTTTAATTATGAGGAAGTGCACACGCATTTGTTTGGAAGGAGAGTTTAGGGGAAAACCACCCTCGGTGCACCCGACTGAGATCGAACCCCGATCTCCCCGTCTTCGGCTGTCTAGTCCAACACGAGAGTTGCGTGTTAGACCCCGCGGCCACCGAAGCGAAGCGGGTTGATAGTGAAATTATTGAATCACTTTTTATAACACTTGTTATAATTGTACAATAAATTTTATTGTTAAATGACCTTAACCACTGTATTCGTCCAAAAGCAACTAAACAGGTTCTAAAAGTAATTTATTTTAATTGGCTAATTTAACGTCCTCTTTTTTTAAAAAAAAATTTAATTAGTTCTACTTTCGAGGGGTAACAGTGGCGAGACGGGAGGAAAATTACGCAATGCCCATCCCTCTTTTTATTAAATTTGCCATACCTTCACCTTATTTGGGGGCTAGTTAGCGTGAGGCCTGCTTACAGGGACAAGGGAAGACATTTATAAATACCGTGAAATAATTAAATGGGCGGTCGAATCAAAACTATAACGTAGAGTAAACAACAACAAAATTGTCTTGGCATAAACGATTATCATATTATTTGTTTTCTAGGGGTTAGGTGTGTCTCCAAAAGACGCAATTTTGGATTTCTTGCGAAGTCTGTTCTCTGTTTGTTTTTAACTATTTTTAGATTTTTTTCAAAACAGGAGGTAACGTGATTTGTGTCCACTGCTCTGCCAAGCTATCGGGATTTATATTTTTCAAGTTTTGTTTTTTTCATCCAAAAGAAATTTCCGTTTTCTTGGACTCCATTTATACGGTTATGTTCGTCATCTTATATTTTTCATGTTTAGGGGTTCTCTCTGAATGATTCATAGAGTACATACCAAATTTCAGCTCTCAATGGCCCAATTTATATGTTCCGTCCACCATATTGTATCCGCCATCTTGAAATTTTCAAATTCTTGCGTTTTTGCTCCAT
>CABFWO010000934.1:152991-194699 GCA_902155825.1 Timema genevievae | reverse complement strand
GGGGGGGGGGGGGGAGGGAGAGAGAGAGCTCTGGAAGAACAGAAAGACAGCACGAGGATTTTCTTTACATGTAGACCATTATTGACAATAATAGCGTATGGGTAAAATCTTCTTTATTTTATCTTACACACACTACTTTAAGATGGAATGGAAGAGAACGTGAAATAAAATCCATACGCTTGCAGTTTTTATACAAAAAACTAATTTTTGCTAAAATAAATAGATTACTGTCCAACAACTTAGCTCAGTTGGTAGCGTGTCTGCCTACTAAGCTAAGGGTCCTGGGTTCGATTGCTGGCATGGCAGAAAAAAATTATAATTGGTGAAATGAGGCTTGTTACCTTCATAGTGCTGAATTAACGGCCGGGGGCTGAGTGATGTGTACGTTCTAGAATTAAGTTAGTTTATAAGTAGTCTGCGATATAATCAATCAGTTCAGATAGTGTCCGATAAATACCTCAAATAAATTAAACGAAAACAAATCTGTTCGATCGACGCTTTCGAATCCACCTACTGTTAAACGCAACAAGTTTAACAAAAGAAGGGAAGGGGGAAATTAGGCTGACTTTTTTTTCCTTATGCCTCCCACCGAACCACTTGTTGAAGACCTTGGAGCAGCCAATGACGGGCGAAGTAACAGACACTTCGTTCTATTAGCAAGGATTGTGCGTTTAAGAGGGCGTCGACGCGGACTGACACCGGTAACAGCTTTGGACAAGATGACTGATGAGGACTGCTGATTGGATCCACCTCGCCTTCGTTTAACATACTTAAGAGTCTGTCCTACCCCACGAATAACCCCTAGCTTAGGTAAGTTATATTCTTTAAATTGAAAAATGACACCTGGTCATTGGAATTGATCCCGGGGCCTTTGGCTTAGTACGCCAATGATCTTACCACTGAGCTATCCAGTAGTCGTCCCGTGCCCAAGGTCATTCTTCGTTAATATTTAAGGCAGACAGGTAATACTGCTCGCCCCAAATGCCAGATCAGTGGTAAAGTTTTCTGTGTTATACTTTTTAATAAATGGTACGGAACTCCGCACGAACTTTCTCACTCTATTTTTTAGAAATAGAGATATTTACTCAAAATTCGTAATATAATGTACACTAGCAAACCCGAGAGAAAATTGTGCTAGACATACGTAAATAATTTTTTATTCATGGTTTTAAATTTCATAATTTTATTTCTAAAGAGTTAACGTCTTCATTTGTATATTTGGATCAATACAAAATATCGATATTGGGTCCCCAAGCGTCAACACTTTGTATTAAAATTTTGACTTTCGGTTAAAATATTTGTCATTTTATTAGGGGATATCTTATGGTTATTGCATTGCTATTAAATTTCTCTTTTATAAATTTTTACCAATTAAATAGGTAATTATTGACTATTGAGTCTAAAATGAGAGAGATAGAATCGTTAAAGCCGATTTTGAGAAAATAGAATTTCTCTCTTTTCACCCTTTAGTAAACTGCTATTAATTTTAGGATTAGATAGACGGGGTTTCAAAAACCACTTTTTAGGGTTCGGGGGGGTCATGAAACTTCGACATCCATCAACATCTCGGGCTAGATGTTTTTTGGACGGTCGTAATACTTTACCTTAAAGTGTTGTCAAAGTAAAAAGAAATATATGTTTGTGTATAGCTTGAAAGCTTTTGGTTTTATAAAAATATATTTCAAGTAAAATATGTTTATTATAAATAGATCCACATGTATGCAATGATAAGTAATTTCACATCTCAAAAACTTACGGAGATAAAATTAAAAATTAGAATTTACGCATCAGACCGGAACCCTTTAAGTCAATTTGACGAAAAGTTGAGTGTAGCCATTTGGTTTGTAATATTGTTCAAAGCTTATAAATGAAATTTAATCAAAATCGTTAAAGCCGATTTTGAGAAAATCGACTTTTTCTCTTTTTACCCTTCAGTAAACTACTCTTAGTTTTAGGGATAGATATCCAATTCCAAAAACCCCTCGGGGTAGCCCTATGAAAATCCTAGATACCAAGTTTTAGCCCGATTGGTAAAATGGTTTAGGCTTTAGTTGGAGGTACAGACAGACAGACAGACAGACAGAAATTCAAAAACAACTTTTTCGGATTCGGGGGGTCATGAAACGTCGATATTCATCAAAATCTTGAGTTCGATTTTTTTTATGATCACAATACTTTCTCTACCTGTAAGATAGCGAGAAAGTAAAAAATCCTATTGGTAATATCTCAGATATCGAAGACAGCCCCCTTAAATTGCGTTCGTTCCTTTCCACTCTAGGCCCTTCAAGAGCTACGTACCTTGATTTATTTTTTCGCCACTCAACCGTCTATAGATGATACATTGTCCCGTTCTGTGGGCAAGATCGTTTAGCTCTTAAATGCGATACACTTTTGACGGTTCGAGTCTCGATTTAGGCCCTTTCTACATATACGCTGAACCAGAGTAGAGCCTCGGGCAGTATTTACCATTTATTATTTACAAGTAACTTTTTAGCAACACAACTATAAATAAAAATTAGCTGTGAACAAGTGGCAATAAAAACAGCCATAAAGTGAAACAAAATGAGGGGAAGGTAGATAGATGAACGAACGAGCACAGAAAAAGGTAACACGCCATTTCACGTTTTCGTGGAAACGAAAACGGATTTCATTTGAACCGAAACCAACCCCTTGGTATTATTACTATAATGGGATCAGGGATCGAATCAATTAGTTTACAAATCCGAATATTCAATTTACCTTCGAGTCCCGAATCTTAGAAAAAATTATAAAGGAAATAGGAATGTAAAAGACGAATAGAAAGAAGAAATAGTAAGTAGATGTTAACTTTTTTTATTTAGCACCGCGTCTTACTACCTGTTAGGGTTATACGGCTTTGTACCAATTACACTAATAATTTTAGGGATTAGGAATGTTATATTTAGATGAAGTGTCGATAGTCTATAGACTACTGCGAGAGTAGCGCCTTAGACCATGCGGCCACCGAAGCGGGTCAGTCAAATGTTAAATTAATGGTTTGGGGTCTGGTTGTTAAGTTTCTCTATAGCTAACCCAACCACAGATAAGCAGTAATAGAGCTCTAAAACAAATCCCAATACAAAATTTAAAAAAATCAATTTTTATTTTATCTCAACCCGATATTTTCTCACATCCTCTAATGTTCTTAAGGATTAGAGGGGTTCGAGAATCCCATCCTTAATAAACTTTATTTAATGTTACTTCAGATGGGTTTTTTTACGAGAGGATAAATTATACAGAAACAAACAAACTGACATAAGAAACAGACGGCCGTTTACATTCCAGTAACTGTCTTCACTGCACCTGCATCATCTGCTAGGAGGAAGGCAAATTACCCGCCTGTCTCCTGGCGAATACGACCTCTTTGGATGGACTACATTGAGTACTTGGGGTCATTCAACTCTTTCACTGGCTCGCCAACATAAACTACAAAAACGTTCACCAGTTTTTTTCTCTGTTATTTTCATTAAGAGATTCTTGCTAACTTAAAACTTTTTTTTATATATCTAAAACAGTTAATTTAAGATGATGTTAAACGAGCGGTAACCTTTCCACGCCAGTTTTATTTATTAAACATACCTGTAATTTTGTTTGTTTAACAATGAATGCGCTCTGAGGTACATGATACTTTTAAGTTATTAGCGGCAAGGAGTTTTTTTTTGTAGTTGACCTATCTTCCTTTGTCTCCGAGCTAGAGATAATCATAATTAAAGATGAAGAATCAACGACTTAACACAGATTAGTCATGGAAGGGGGGAAAGGTAGGTGGTTATCAATAGGTTTACCAGGGTATATATATATGAATCAAGTTCGGTGGTCTTGGGGTAAAGTGTTCGCCTCAGGACTTCAAGTTTCGTGGGTTCAAACCCAACCCAAACTTCTCTTGAGCGATAAAAAATCCGTAGCACAACTTCCTTCGGAGGGGAAGTATAGTGATCGGTCCCATGTAAACTGTGGCAGGTAAAAAGAACCCTCAAAGGTATGTATAAATTGACAGGTCCTTTCGCTCTCGCTCAACGAATTTCTTGTCTGCTTATATAATCAGTCAGATCAGAAAGTACACGTTAAATATATGATTTTTTTTAATGTTTTGAGTGACACTGTTAAGGGCACCGTCTACTTGTGGTATTTCTTATGAGCTTCAAAACCCCTGTGACCGTTTCCAATTATCTTAATATTTTATTAGGCTCACAACGGAAAATATTAAGTTATTTGTTTGAGGAAGGCTAGATGAGTTTTTAATCATTTACTAAGATCTCAGAGTTGCGACATTTTGCATTAAATGTGCTTGAAAATGAACTAATTTCACCTTTTCATGTATTTGGTCTTTTAGTTTTTTAAAAAAACCTCAAAATATAAGGTTTTAAATCCTACAGAAGCACATTGATACATTTTACCTGTATTTTGAAATAGCAAACTACTTCTGAACCAAGTGTTCTTGTAGGCTAGGCTTCCTACGCATTTTTATTACCTCATTTCTTTTCAACTTTTAAGAAGAAGAAAAAATGCTGATGATTCGATAATTATGTTGGAATACGAGAATGTGAGTGTGACTTCTTGGTTCGAATCCCGGTCGTGCATTTATTTATGTGAGGTATTAAACGTGCATTTTTTTTTTGGAACCAACTGATTATATCAGCACACGTGAATTTCTATGAGCTAGAGCGAAAGGGCCTACCAATTTTGCAGGGAAAGGTAATTTGACATACCTTACAGGGTTCTTTTACATGCCACAATCGACATGGGACTTTCATTTCCGTCCGAAAAAAGTTGTGCGACGGAATTTTATCGCTCAAGAAAAATCCGTCGACCCTACCTGGGTTTGAACCCGCTAACATCTGGTTGTAAGGCGGGCACTTTACCCCAAGACCACCGAGGTAGACCCGGCCAATTACATTGATGATTAGTTTTCTAATAGCGATTCTTACAGTGATTCACCAGCCGCTTCGCAACCTAATTCTGGTGCATTTCAATGACCTATCTACTCCTATACCCCTCAATAGCCTTAGTCTCCCTTTCTACTTTATTGGAACTTAAATCAACTTGTCACTGCGGTGGGCCGGAATTCTCTCATTATTTACATTTTTTACTTTCTCGCTATCTTAAAGGTAGAGAAAGTATTATGATCGTCAAAAAAAATCAAAATCGAACTCGAGATTTTGATGAATCTCGACGTTTCATGATCCCTCGAATCTGAAAAAGTGGTTTTTGAATTTCTGTCTGTCTGTCTGTACCTCCAACTAAAGCCTAAGCTACTTTACCGATTGGGCTAAAACTTGATATCTAGGGTTTTCATAGGGTTGCCCCGAGGGGTTTTGGAATTGTATATCTAACCCTAAAACTAAGGGTAGTTTACTGAAGGGTGAAAAGAGAAAAAGTCGATTTTCTCAAAATCGGCTCTAACGATTTTGATTAAATTTACGATTTTGATTAAAATTCGGATCCAGGCGTTGATTAAGATTATAAATAGAGTGGCTATTTTCATTTTCCCATGAAAATGTCTTTTAGGGTACTTTACAGAAGCGGAAATTTCCGTATCTCCGCAACTATTTTATATACAAAATAACTTATCATTGCAAAATTGTAGTACTATTAAAAAAAAGTTTATATGAAATATATATTTTTATACAACCAACATTTTTTTAGGTATTGGCAAATATACTAATACAATTTTGGGAGCTTTAGTTGTAAAGAGATACTACTTAAGTTTTAACGCAATAATTCTCCAATACCATTGGGTAATTAAATATAAGTAAGTCTCTCAAAAAGTTTGTTATTTTTCCTTAAACCTCTTAGGAGAAATGTTTGTACAACAATGATTCATCTAAGCCTACATTTTAGACTCAATAGTCAATATTTACATTTTTTTATTGGTCAAAATTTATAAATGAGGAATTTAATAGCAATGCGATGACATGAAGATGTGCAACACCTAATAAAATGTCGAAAATTTTTACCGGAAGTCGACATTTTAATACGAAGTGTTGACCATTGTGGACCCAATATTGATCTTTTTTATCGGTCCAAACATACAAATGAGGACATTAATTCTTTAAAAATAAAATTATAAAATTTAAAACCGGGATTCAAAAAATGCTTTACATAAGTATAGTGCAATTTATGCTTGGGTTTGCTAGTGTATATTATTTCGTTTCACATATATTACGAGTTTTGAGTAAATATCTCAATTTTTAAACAATAGAGCGAGAAAGTCCGTGCGGAGTTCCGTACCATTTATTTTATTAAATACATAAATCAGAATTGAAATTGTAAAAAATGAAGATCCAAGAATCGAAATGTCCAGGTTAAAGGCCTGAGTAATCGGAACCGAAGAAAACCAGGAATCGTGACATATTATATTGTGTTATACATTATCTATATGCCTAGCGACCCTCTTGTTATACATTATCTATGCTCCTAGCTACCCTCATGTTATACATTATCTATGCTCCTAGCGACCCTCATGTTATACATTATCTATGCTCCTAGCGACCCTAATGATATACATTATCTATGCTCCTAGTGACCTTCATGGGGGTGATGGGGGGTGAAGAAGAACACGGCATTGTTCCACAGGTAAGAAGGGGTAAGGTAATAACTGGTCAGACCTAAACGACTGGGGCAGGTCAAGCCAATCATTACCTCAGTCGGTACAATCGGTTCCAACGCCGACTAGGAACTTGGTGCAAAGATTTATGTTGATAAGCCTGGGTCTACATTCACGTATAATGAATTACTGAATCGTGCGTAACTTATAGAACACAATTCATATTTAAAATAAAGGCGTTAACAATTAAACTTAATGATTAAAAGTCTGACTTATCTTGATTGTTACTTATTCCTAGAAATGGCTTAACTTATTTGCTCTAGTAAATAGTTTCTTAAATGTTTCTTTTAAGTGTTCTTTAAAAAAAAGTTCATTAAATTGTTTATAATTTGAAACATAGAATTAACGTAATTTAAGTAGTGTCTTCAATATTTAATAAAATTTTATTTTTTCTTTGATTTTATTAGTGTTATATATATATATACACACGTACACCAACTAGTTAGCACTAGAAACAAATTAAAAAATTTATTTTACGTCTGCAGTGTCCACAAGCTTTTTAAATCTTAATTGGCTGGACACTATAATGGCCGCATTTTCATTGCCTAATGCATCTCAAGACCAGGATCCATGCATAATACGTATGAAGTTGAATCGACTTTATTTACGGGCGTCATTAATACAATAATCCGGCCGCCTGATGTAGTGGTCATTGTACCTGGCTACGAACCTTGAGGTCCCGGGTTCGATTTCCAGCTGGTACCTTGGGTATCTTTCTCTTAAGAGGAATTATCCCAATGGCCGCCAGGGGTTGGTAAATCAGGTTTAAGTTATGTTTAGGACTCCCATTGGCCCACACCTCCCTCCATATTCACTATCAACATTTCATCTCATTCCGGGTATAACGTTTAGACAACCTGCAAGGTAGTCGTGTTGAGCTCGACTGCCGAGGACGGGGAGATCGAGGTTCGAATCTCGGTCGGGTGAACTGGGGTAGGTTTATCCTAAATGGTTTCCCACTCTCCTTCCATGCAAATGCGGGTTCACTTCCTCTATATTCAACCTTCCCAATCCCTAACCCATTAGCGTAAATAGTACTTAAGCGTATAACCCGAACGGTTAGTAAGACGCGGTGCTAAATTATAATTAACCTGCAAGGTATACACTTCGCAACGCTCGGTCATCAGAGCGGTTAGTCTACAAGCAGGCAAGAACGAATTTATAAAATGTAAAAGGGGGGGAGTCCCTTAACACGCGTCCTTCCTTCCAAATTGCCTTGCCAAGTATCCACCCCCTACCCCTACTCTCCCACAACATAACAATAAGATGCTAAATAAAAATCTCATTGGTCTCACAACTTCATTGGTCGCCACCAATAGCCCTCACCCTCCCCTTCCATTAGTCTAAAAAANAAAAATAAATACCGGGGGGGGGGGGGGGCACGTACTCCCTGTGCTCCCCCATAAATTTGCGCTCCCGTACAGGTGGCTGAACTGAGTTTCATATCCCTCCTGGTCAGTAATGCCATACTATTAAAAAAAAGAGAGTATCCCGATCTATATTAGCAATCTGCTAAAATGGGGCCGTTTTATTCAGATAATTAAAAATCCAAGTTTGTCGCAATGCACATTTGTCTTGAGCATATTGGCATTTCACAATAAAATATAGGACTTTTTAAATGAATAGAGAGTCCTGTTCGAACTATGTACAGTTTACATAAACTAAAAGAATCATTGCAAATAATACCAGCTTTAGTGGCAGAATGCTCTAAGGAGTCATTCTCGTGTTAGACTGGCCTGATGAAGACGGGGTGGTCCAGGTTCGAATCCCGGTCGGGTCTACAGAGGGTGCTTTTTCCTAAAGAGTTTCCCACTCTGCTTCCACACAAATGAGGGTAGAGTGATTACCTCTTAAGAACTTCTTCCTCATCCATACCCCATTATAGCAATTATCATATTATATGTGTACAACATAAACTGGTAGTAAGACGTGTCGATAAAAATAAACTACTGAAAATAAATTAATTTTTTTAACTCACGTTATTTTCCAATCCACTGTAGATTTCCTACTTTGACTGATACGTAGGTTTATTCTGGAGATGTTAAATGATAACTCTTTATTATTAATTATTATTATTATTTGAGATATAGGCGCCGACTGCGGGGATGCTTTTTATGTGAAGCTCCCAGAAAATAATATCAGGGGTGCTCAGCAGCTTGGATATAGGGTTGCACTACGAACAGTGTTGTCTAGCGTAGCAAACGGCAGGGGCTGTCATCTGATATGTAAGCAAGCGTGATTAAGTTGGTAGCACTCACCACTCGCGGAACGACAGCTTGGCATTTTTCAACATGTTTCCATTATAGTTTCGTTAGTGCCAGAACTAGTATTGTATGTATTATTTTGGTGTTGTCCATATTTGTTTTCTTTTATTAAGTTTATTTTTATTTAATTTAATTTGATTAAAAATACATTGAAACTAACAAATTGCATCTTATTTTTGGCCATTTTTTAAAAATACAGCACTTGAAAATTTGCAAATGTTATACCACACCCACGATCCTTTTTATAGAGCACCCCCGATGTTTTTTTTACAAGTCACCGCCTATGATTTTATATATTTAACGTGCACTTTACAAACAGACTGATTATATCAGCACAGGACTTACAAACAAACTTAAAATCTAAACATACACAACACCCAGTCCTCGGCCGTTAATTCATCAGTATGAAAGGGGAAACACACATTCCGCACATGATACATATTTTGGCCATGCCTGGAATCGAAACCGGAACCCTTAGCTCAGTAGGCGGACACGCTACCAACTGAGCTAGCGTGTCGGACCTAAGCCTTTACCTGTATGATTACACAACAAAGAATATTGTAAAATTTCAAGAGTATATCTTAAGAGCACTGCCATACTAAGCCAGTATTGCCGTAACGTAAGCTATCATTTTTCAAAATGTGCTTCGTGGAGCCCTTGGGTTGCGTCATAATTTTCTCAGGCTGCCAGAGGCATTTTAATAATTTTCTTTATTTGTTTTTTACACTATAAAATAGCATAAGTAATTAGGATTGCCATTTTTTTTAAATTTTAATAAAGGACGTTTGCCAAAGGCGCAGTCAGAACATCTGATGTGTTCGGTTTGTTTTATACTTTTATGCTAGTAAAATTTAACTATTGTTATTGAATGTTAATAATATTTTTGTTAAAAAAATGTATGAAGGCTCCAGTATATATATTTTTTATGTCGCAAGAGCTTCTTCAGTCTTGAAAAAAAAAATAGGTAACCTCTGGCCTAAGCTTCCCATGAAAGTCACGCCAACCATCCTTACGTGGTGTTTGAAAGACTTGACAGCGAACTTGTCGAAGAACTAGGAGGGGTAGAGGAGGGTTAATTAAAGCTTGCCCCTATTTTATTTATTTTGTTCTAATCCCTCGCTATCAAAGGCGCCTCATCAAAGTGTGACGGATTGATTACTACCAGACAATCGACCCTGTCCAAACGTGATTGCAAAGAGTTGGACGGAAACACGAGGTGTTACCTTGATTTCTAAAAGAACGGTAGGACAAGAACTACCGTATGATTAAAAGAAAAAAAATTACATTCAGAGCACTAAACTTAATTTCAAATCAAATTAAAGTCAAACTTTTTTTTTTACACCGCGTCTTACCTAAACAACCTGCCCGGGCTATACACATATTTACACTTATATGAAAAGGATTAGGAAAGTATTATTTAGAGTACATGTACCCGCATTTATGTATATGGAGAGTGATAACTGATAACTTTTTTAAGGAAAAAAACACCTGTCAGTATATCCACCATGGATTCGAACCCTGACATACCCATCACCGTGAATTAAGATTTAACGAGACTAATGTCTTAGCCCAAGTGCCCATTATATTATTTACTATCATGTTTGTGCTTTAAGTCACATTAAAACCAGGGTTACTAGCACCTCAAAAAGCTTTTCTTGTTTAACAATCAACAATATTCTTAACATTTTTGCTATGAGATCATTAAAAATATTAGTAATTGCCATTTTTAATTTTCTCGTTGATTTACCAATGTTAGTTAAAGTCCTATGTATGAAGTTAACCCGCCCACCTCCCTTCTCTTAACACACACAAATTAAAAAACATACTATAAAATAACATAATATTAGCTAAACCAGACCACCTCTGTGGTCTAGTAGTCAGAGTTCCTGGCTGCAGACCCATAGACCCCGAGTTCGATCCCCAGTACATCCAGACTTTCTACGGAGCAGAGGGTCAGGGAACAGGGTCGATTTACCCTCGTGAGGACAAATGAGGGAGCTACCTGAATGAAAAAGTAGCGGTTCCGATCTAGAAAACCGATATTAACGATTGAATGCGCCAACCCTATGACACCCTCCATCCGAAAAAATCTGGCACTATTTTCGCCAGACGGTGGCTGGTATATCTCCAGTGCGGGCTGAGGTCGTGGAGGTTTTTTTCCAGTTAATACATTAAAATTGTGTAGTATCTAATTGTACAGTCCAATTTTCATAGAAAGGGCTAATTTGAATTCTTTTAAAAATTTGCTGTCAACACTGATAACATTCTACAACATTTTATATGTATTGATAATATCCAACTAAAGTGAAAGCTGCAGATAATGTGGCTTGACAAAGATCTACATTCACGTATTCGTACTAGATTTGCATATTCTCCTTTTGTAAATTGGACTGTTTAGTTTATCGTAATTGGAAACATCAAGTCTACAGCTCTAAAAGTCACTAGATCTAATTTAATGTGCTCTAGTAGAATATTACTTTTTATAGAAGGTGTTAATATTAACAGTTGCTCCTTTTTACAGTATTGTGGCTGATATTTTTTTTATATACTGTCTAAAAGGAGGTTCTTCAGGGCGGCCGCCAAGTAGACGGGCGCCGTGAAGTTAAGTTATGTAGTAAGGTCATGGTTGATGGTTGGCGCCTGCGCGATAGCCTCTTGTCTGGGTTTGAACCTAATGGGCGATGTTGTGGGGGGGTCAATGCAATTGGGACAGGAGAAGCCTTTTACCAAAAAGGAGGAGGGGGAACGTTAACTCTTGGGAGAGAAGATCCAGAGTAGGCTGATAGGATGCCACCTTCACAGTATTACCCAGTACTGCACCAATGACAATAATTTTATGAGTCTGCTTTTTGTGCCATTTGTGTAGATTAAGCCATAGTAATATATATATATATATATATATAAGCATCTATATATTCGAGTTACACGGATTTGTAGATACGCGGTTGTGGTACTTAAACTCTCGACTAGCAACTCCATCAACCCCCGTATTAAACATAATGGATGGCATTCCTAGTAAGCCGACGCAAAGTTGATAGTGTCATCGCCATTTTGTTTTTATATATCTTGGGTGCATGCCACTTTCTCAAAGTTTTATTTTCCTAAGCAGAATGTGTTTCACTTTAATTATCCTTAGAAAATAAGTTATATTTAAAAAAATACACCGTATGTAACCACGATTATTCTACTTACGCGGTTTTTTAACTTGCGCGGAAAAATTCTTAAATAACTTATTATACTTATATATATATATACAAGCACCGCGTATGATATTGTATCAGGAATTGTATAATGTTAATTACCTCAACGTAAAATATAGGATAAAAAAAGACTCATGTGAGTGTGTGAGTGTGTGTGTGTGTCTATATTTCTCTTTCACCATCCCTTTCTCCAACCTTTTAGAAATTACAAACTTTTTTAAAACGTTGACAAACATTTCACTATATTAATACTGTTATTTTAAAGGTATTGATAATAATATTTATAAAAAGTGACATCGGTATATCGTATGCGTTGGTGTATGAATACAAGAAAGACTATTTCTATCTGTAAAATATGCCAATTTGTAATACTATCGAGGTATGCAGTCCACTTTCCATTAGATAGAACCAATGTAAAGAGAACATAAGGTAGCTCCAGAGGGAGAAAGACATCTGATTGGCTGAGCTTGTGACGTCACTCAGTACTCAAGCCACCGCATAACATAAACAAAGCTTTATGGAAGACAAACTAGGTTGGAAATCGGGTCATATTTGGGAATTTTAAATAATAAATAAACTTTTAAAATACACACCAATGTCCAACTAGCGCAATTAAACTACTTATTTAAAAAAATATGTATGTGTGGCTTTCTTTGTATTATAATATAACTGATGTTTACTAGATGACGTAAGTAATGACAAAATCAAATTCCTCAAGTGGCACTACATTGTGTAGAGCCTTATCCGACAACTTGAAAATGTTATCAATGCTCTACTACAAATAATAATAATAATAATAATAATAATAATAATATAAAACTTTTTTCCTGCCGCGTTCTTACTATAGTAACATTTCTAATAGATATATAAATATCAAAAGAACGTTATCTATCTATCCATCCGTCTATCCTTCTCTAAATGCTACTACTCTACTTTGCTTGTTTAAAAGTAGACAATTGGAAATTTCTATTAGAATTAAGTACATCCCACATTTTATTGATAGTGAATAAAGTAATTCTTTTTTTAGTCACATTTAATTTTTTTTAACGTGATGTTGTAACAAAATATAGTTTTTTCTCTTTTGTTTAGTGCAGTATTACCAGTTTTTAAAATCACCCCGCCACCCTGCCCCATCACAATGTGTTTCTAACACTAGCTATTTACATGTTGCAAGGTTTCCCTTCCTGCGTGAGTGTCAATCCAACAATAGAAGAGAGTTGGGATAGAATCATTCAGAACACGTGACGTGAGACCACGTGATCTTAGGCAACAAGGTTGTAAAAAAGTACAATGTTCGCAGATCAGACGGTTATACAAGTGATAGATAGCCTCTAGATTTCAAATTAATGTTGTAAATTTGTTCCTAAACATCTATGTGTTATAGATGTAATTTTTTTTACCACTTCGACCTACTACCAGTTCGGGATATACGCATAATATGTATTCATACTAATTACTCTAAGTGTTAAGAGGATAAAGAAGGTTTTTAATTTTGGAAGTGTACCCGCGTTTGCGTGGAGAGAATGAGAGGAAAACAATTTGAGAAAACAACCCCCCAAAAACATCCGACCGAGATTCGAAACCCGGATCCCGCTAGCTATGAAAGTAATTTTAGTAACTTTTGTAACTGTTAAGACAAGGTCATTACCTAGCAGCATAGATAGAACGAGAGACAGTATGAGCATAGATAGTAATTTAGTAAAATGTTATCAATGTTGACCACAAAAAAAAAAAGTTGTCTATATTTCTAAGTTCCTTCCTGCCAAATACTGATACAATTATTATTTAATAGGAAGGGCCTTTTAGAAAACAAAAACTTATATTTTTGCGATCAACAATGATAACATTTCACTTTTTTTTTGTGCTATTTATAGGTAATGATAATACATATCAAGAGTGACAACTGAAGATCATATGATCTGTTGTATGAACACGTGAAAAGTAGATTTAGTAACTGTTTTAGTTGTCTAGGGTTCTTCCTATGAAAACGTGACTGTACATATACAAACAGAAGTGAGTGAGTGACCTGAAACACCAACCGGACCAGTTGACAAGTCTAGCCCACGTACCAAGCCCCAATGACCCTCAAGGCCGCGAACTAGTGCCGACAATATCATATTATGCATACGGCCTTACGTGGGACTCGCAAAGGTCCGTGTGTGGGCCCCTCCAAACTTCCTCCACATCGCATGGTTAATACGCTTCAAGCCGCCTTGCCAAGGTGGGATGATAGGGTTGAGAGTTAAGGCGTAGACAAATATATATATATATATATACATATATATATGTATATATATATATATACATATATATATGTATATATATATATACATATATATATATGTAGTTAAATGATTTAAAAAAAATACCTGTTAAGTTACTGTTTAGGTTACTTATGGTTAGGCTATTCAAACTCTGACAATTGCTCACTGACTGAAGTCTCGTCTGCGGAGGCCGTGGGATCCGTATCCGTATGGTCCTTAAAAATGGAAATACATACCTAATCAAGCCGTTCCCTTAGGAGGCAGGCCATAAACTGTGCATGCAGCTCAAAAAAAAACATCAACTCCGTAATTAATCAATCCTCACTAACTTTTTCCACACTCCCCTATCCTTGCATTCTACCTTCGCTTCAACAATATTCATACACCGAGTCATACATGCTCTTTTAATCTTAAAACTCTTTAATGTTTCTCTTTTTCACGCATCCGTCTACCCCATTTAGCCACGTCTTACATGGTCTACTACTTCCTTTTGATACAAACACTCTACCTTCATATATTCACTTCGTCACTCGATTCACACTCATCCTCTCAACATTCCCAAACCAACGTAAGATGCTTCTTTCACAATGACCAATTGGATTCCTTTCAAACTGCACTCATTCAGTATCCATTCATTACTGACTTTGTCCATAAGAGTTTTTCCACATACATTTCTTAGATATCTCATTCCAGCTGCATTCAACTTGATCGCTTGTTTTTACTTCACATCCATAAAACTATGTTGGCGCTAACGCACTTTTATACAAGTCGGAGGCTACGTCTAATTAAACTCTTCGAAATAAATTGTCTCGAGCAAGGCTCAAGCTGACGTGATCTTTGAAGCAGGGATTATTAAGAATATATTAATAGGAAGTTTTAACTTATCAAAGCGGCGCCACTCTTTCTAAGAACTTGGTATTTCTTATAAAACTGTTTCAGAAATACCATGCTTTCCGGGGATTTTAAGGGTTCAGAGAAATATTTCTGAAATAGCACCGTAGGTTAAACTATCATTTCATTTTGTATCTGTTTCCATAGCAACGGAACCTTTCGCTGCCATTGGTGCTTTAATTTTGATGCGCGCGTCTACATATTTACTTTGCAGTGATTGGTAGTCTTTAATAATCCGTATCAACTAGTCCTTATAGAGTTAAAGTTAAGTCAACTTCTACGGTGTGGTGAGAACTAAGGACTTAAGGGTCAGGACTCTGAAGACAGTGCTACAGTAGCCCCATGGCTTCTTTGGTGCTGACTGACAGCTCACAGACGGATTTGAAAAGCTACCAGACCAAATTATGTATCCCTACGCCGAACCATATGATCTGCAAAAAACATCTGTTTAGCAGCTGTCGCTTCAGACAGTCAAAATTTAGGTATATACCTAAATGTTGACTGTCAGAAGTCAGCTGTGAACTGTCAGTCAGCACCAAAGAAGCCATGGGGCTACTGTAGCTAGCTATCTGTTAGTGTGGAGTCGATCTCCTCGTAGTTACGGAGTCTGTAAACGGGGCTTTATTTAGTTTATTGTAGCAGTCTCGTGTCTAGGCAAGTGGCGCTGCTAGCGTAGCTTCCAAAATACCCGTCAGGCTCCTTGATTCTCTTTTGAGAAATCTTAGTCGCATTCTTATAGTAATTACATAATCAATTTAAAAAAATCAAGCAAGTGGGCTTAATGTCACATTCGTTCGGTATGTTGGTGATGATATCAAGATTCAAATTCCGACCAGAGGAATTGTGGGTAATTTTTCATACACGTTTGCCCCTTCTCCCTCCACTCAAATAAAGGTACACTTTCTCTAAATTCTATCTAATCCACAAGTGTAATTAAATGCGGATGGACCTAAAGGATAGTAAGATTCAGAGAAAATAATTTAAAAATTAGGACATGAAAGGTTGTGGATTATCAAGGGGTCGCAAAGGTCTCAAAATTAAGGGTCAAACCCTTCAAAAGGTTAGAAACCCCTGTTCCAATAGAAACATAGATCTAAATTTAATACTTGTCAAAGACTTGTCCTGGAATTTAATGACAACTTTTTCTCTTCATTCAAAAAGTTTGTCATCTAATGCCGCTATGTTTACGACAGATATTCAACAAACTGTTGATATTATTATGTGTAGAAAATTAAAGTCTATATTTATACTGTAGAGATAGTCGATAATATTTTGTTGAAAATAATTGCTACCTTACCATCTTACTTCAACTAACGTTCCTTTCCATACCACCTTAATAGGTCTACGTAACAAAATATTACAATTCAGTTAACATAAGAGGTAGTTCAAGGCAGCGGAACCAATTTCTTAAAATTATTTCCTCCGAAAATAGAGCCAAGATAACTTTTAAAAGACTGGCATCGTAAAACTGATTTACAGCATTCACACTTTCAACGCTTGTTTGGAGAGAGAGAGAGAATGTATTAAGAGTACAGTCAACCACACAATATATGATTATGTATTCTCATCTAAAGTGTTTTTTACCCAGTCTTATTACCCGTTCAAGTTATACGCTTATGTATTAATTGCGCCAATGGTTTTAGGGATGAGGAAGGCTATATTTGTATGAAGTGCATCCGCATTTGCGTGGAAGGAGATAGATAAACCATTTAGTAAAAACCACCCTCAATAACCCAACCAAGATTTAAACCTCGATTTCCTCGTCATCTGAAGTCCAATCTAATACGAGAGTAGTAGCACCTTAAACCATGCGGCCACCGGAGTGGGTCATGCATTATCTAATTAATCTAACGGGATAGAGATGAGAAAGGTAACATTTTAGAGGAAATGTACTCGCATTTGCGTGTCGATAGGTTGGTAAACCATTTAGGATAAATCACCCAACGTACACATCGCCAGGATTCAAACCTAGACCTTCCCATCACCAGCAAACCAGACTAAATGAGCTTGACGTTTAAACCGTGTATTTACCAGGGCTACAAATCTATAATAATCTTAAAATGAGTGTTCCTTTCTAACTGCATGCAGTAACTCGTGGGGAGGTCCCTTAGCAGGAGACGGCAAGGAATTTCTTGGCATTAAATTCACCCATTTTGGTGGTCGAATGGTATAAGGCGTCATTCTTGCAAAAGAGTGGACTAACAATGACTGGGATATCTGGGATCGAATCCTAGTTGGGTGCTCTGAGTAGGGTTTATTCCAAATAGTTCTCCACTCTTGCAAACCCACCCCCCCTCCCTCCCCAAATGCGAATAAACTTCATCTAAATTTAACCTTCCTCATCCTTAACATATAAGCGTAATAAGTAGATATGGGTGTACTCCAAACGTATCGCGAACGGTGGTAAAAAATACCCCTTAAAACAACATTAAATTCATCTGTGAAGAAGTAATGTTTGGAATGAAAAAAAAATCCTTATTGAGGCTGTGGGTGTCAGAAGTTTTATACTATTCCAATAAACTACGTACTAATTTAGGCATTGAGGAGAAGTACAAAAAAAAACCAACTACGCTAGTGGTTTCAGAGATTAGGAAGGTTATATTAATAGAAATTGTACCCACATTTGCGCGGAGGTAGAGTGGAAAACCATTTTGAAAAAACAACCCTTAGTACACCTGACCGAGATTCGAACCTCGATTTCTCTGTCATCGGCGGTTTAGTCCACTGCAAGAGTAGCGCGTTAGGCCACGCGGTCATCGAAGCGGCTCTAGAGGGTAAGTGAACCCCTCCAAAAAAAAAAACCCCGCTTCCTCTTTATTTGTATGATCTTGCTTGTAGATCCAATTAGACAATTTATTGCAGAATTAAAAACACTAAAAATACATTTTAAGGGTACAGGGGAAAGGGGGGAGAGTCACAATATACACATTTTCCAGAACAATAACTTTTAGAACTCAATATTAGTTAAAAATTGGACCTTTCCCCTATTTCCCTTGTATCCTTAATTTTTTTTCCCTGTAAGCTTACTACAAGAAAGTTTCTTGCATAGTCGAGCCAAAAAGACACCGCACCTCATATATAATATGTGAAACGAAATATTAAACAATGTTATAAAAACTTGACGAAAAAAAAGAACATCGCGTTTCACCAAAGAGCACACGTTAAATAATATACAGTGTTACAGAAACGTATTAGCCTATTTGTTCTGAGCTCAACACCCCATTTTACAAAGCTCTGTTATATATATATGCCTATAACTTGGAAAATATAAATGGTATAAAATATTCTTTCAAATAAATGTTGTTTATTTTTAAAGAGTTCTACAACTTTTGAATGATAAACTATTTTTGTATCTCAAATAGTTAGAAAGATATTATCAAATTTGGAAATTTCCGCTTTTTTAAAAAAAGTCATTATCATAGGAAAATGATATGGTTCATTTTATTTGTAACGTTGAACAGTGCCTTGATACGAATTATAATCAAAATAGTTAGAATGGATGTTGATAGAAATCAAATGTTCTCTTTTTTTGCTTTTAAATAAACCACTTTTAATTTAAGGGTTAGATAGATCATTCCAAAAATCTTCCGGGGGAACTATATTAAAGCCCTAGATACCAAATTTTAGCATGATCGGTAGAATGGTTTTGGCTTTAGCCCCTGTAACCGAAGGAAAGAAAGATTGTAAAAAACACTTTTTTCGAGTTCATGGGGTCATGCATGAAACGTTGACAACCATCAAAATATCGAATCAGATTTTTTTACAATCCCAATAATTACTCTCTCTCTCTCTTTAAGGGATCACGAGAAGGTTAAATGGGAAACACACAAAGCATAAGCTATATAAGTATAGTCATGTTTACAAGTGTGTTCACCGTACTGTCCCACATTTTTTCAACGAGACTATACGAACTTGTCCCAAAAAAAAACCAACCTGCTGGCCTAATTTGAGCTCAGAAAGGAAAACTATTTTTGGTCCCAACAAAGGGGTACCCTTAACAATAATACCCATGTCAAAGCAATCTGAACAAAGAGACGTTTATGAGAATTCCCCCCCCCCCCTTTCTCTAAGAGTTATGCTGTATGTGTGTGTGTGTGTTCGTGCGCGTGTGTGCAATCCAATTTTCATGGGAAGACAGCTAGAAAAGCTATATCTACTTTCACGTATTCATACGTCATGTGGCCTACAGCTGTCACTTTTGATAGATATCATTACCTATAAATTAACAGTAATCATAGTAACATATTATCAATGTTTCCGCAAAAAAAAAAAAACTTATTGTTTTTATTTTCTCGGGGTGAAAATCTCCGGGTTGACTACATTAAATCTTCGTAAGGTGGACATTTACGTTTCAGAGGCATCCGAGGAAATTTTCGTGGTTGGTGGCACTGCTCGAGGTTGGCATGCCTCAATTAGGAAGTAAACTATAAATAAAACCGGTGTTCTTTTAACACACAGTGACAGTGAAATGGATTTTATATTTGTATACCTATATATGCATCGCGTCGACCTCTGTGGTCTTGGTGTCAAGACCCGATATTTATGGGTTCAAACCCAGCCAAGGTCAACGAATTTATCTTGAGCGATAAAAATCCTTAGTAAAACTCCCATCGTAAGGAGAAGTAAAACCGTCAGTCCCAATGTCGGTTGTGGCATGTAAAATAAACCTGGACGATACGTGAAAATACCTTTCCCGGTAAAATTGGTAAGCTCTTTCGCTTTCACTCATATAAATTCATTGGGGAAGGCAACTTCTTGAACTCCCCTGGTACATGGGATTTCTACCAGATGGTTCAGGCAGCAATAACAAGCTGAAACGATAAGTGTATGCCCAGCGCCTGATGGATGGAAATCACATCAAAACCAATTTTAGGGTTGTTGACAGTAGAAAAAGATAAACCATTTATTTGTTATGTCCCAGTGTTTATTAGTTTGGAGGTGATACGGTGATACAAATACGTATTTTAGAAAGTGCACTCTCCACCCCTTCCCCTGCCACGTTTACATCCCCTAAAATATCCGTAAACTTTCGCTAATGAGATACGCACTTACGAGGAAAGAAGATAGAAAGCTCATAAACAAAAACCTCGATGCACACGGCCATAATTCGAGCCCTCGACTTTTCCACTGTCATAAAAGTGGATCAAGAGAGGTTGACGACTTAGCCGACGCACCCAACGGTGCTACATTTATTACTACGTTGCTCAAGAGTGATGAACCCATACTATGGTCTGTCAGAGGATTCGGGTTGGCAAACAAGTCTTCGGTTGAGCTTCTGGTGCAAGTATATGAGCAAATTGTAAGAGCCGCACCCCCGCCCCGCGTGGGACGACAGGACGACTGGGCTTGGCCGTGTGGGAGCTATACACTCGACTATACTGTACCTTGCCCTCCTGAGATATACTACAAGCTGTCCTATCTTACTTGACACTTGGAGTAAACAATTACTCTTCTATGGTACTGGAGGAAAGAAGAGTTGGGCTGGGTTGTGTGGGAGCTATACACTCGACTATACTGTACCTTGCCCTCCTGAGATATATACTGTATTCACGGTAGGAATTATTCTCTGAAAGGTCTTTTTTCCTACCAAATTCCTACTATATAATAGCTTTCTGGTAGGGAAAAAGGCCTTTCAGAAAACAATTCCTACGCTGAGCAGACTTTACTACAAGCTGTCCTATCTTAATTGACACTTGGAGTAAACAATTGCTCTTCTATGATACTGGAGGACAGAAGAGTTGGGCTGGGCCGTGTGAGAGTTGATTGTTTTATACAGAATATTAAATTGTCATATTTTTCACCTTTTATTTTCGACCCCCTCCCATTTCTTAAGGCCAAAAGGCTCACGCGCCCGCCAGTTCAGTCAAGGTTAAAGATGTCGATTGGTGAAATCGTGTTGGTTTTTAAGACGCGTGCCGGGATATTTAACTTATTAAAAGATGCAATTAGTCTTCGAGTTAAAACAGTGACACTCAACATTTAGGCGGTGTAGTTGTGGTGTGTGGCGTCACCGTTATAAATACTTGGTGAGGTTCCTCGTCTGATGAGTCATCAATATGTATTAGCCCAATGGAAAATAAAGAAAAAGAGTGAAACCTCTTTTCCTATTGACAACATAGAAGTTTCCCTAAATACAACCTACTCCCGACAAATAATTAATGTGCTTGTTGTTCATATTTATTTTTAGCATCGTGTCTTACTACTCGTTCTGGTTAAACGCATATGTGCAGTCCACTTACCCCTGGAGTGTAGGTAACATCTAGCAAAAGTTACCATATCTACTCTCATGTACCCATCCGCCAAACTATGCTATCTGCAAAACCATATGTTGAGCTGCTTTCACTTTTGGCAGTCAACTATTTCATAACAAACAATTTGTTTTTAGTTATGTTTTTCTTCTAACAGTTTTTTATTTAGTCGAATTACAAAATTATGAAAATAGCCGTTTGTATGTTTCTTTTTTCTGGAAGCGGCGTCTATGAGTTATTTAAAAATGCTTTTACAAACGAGAGCTTCTAAAAGGCTGCGTTCTCTTCACTAATTAAGATAACGAACAGGAAGAAATGTACGCTGTTGATGAAGTCATGCAAGCCGTTTTAGGTTGAGTTCATGCGCATCTGTTTACAAAATAAAACCGTTTGATTTTGAAACTAATATTTTTTATGGCTTTTTCCTCTAAGTTTAAGTTTTAAAAAAAAATTTGATTATTTTGGTGGCCATTTATAAGAAGTTACAAATATGAATATAATACTTTTTGATTCATTATTACATACACTATAATATTTCTTGTTGCCACAACCGCAAAACAATAAACATAAGTTTTATTAATATTTTTTTTGTTCTTTCAATTAGTTACGAAAAAGCAAACTATAAAGTAATCCTTAGTGAAGTATTATTAGAAGCGTTTATTAATACTTTAGGTTAATAATGTATTAAGAAAATAGTAATTATTTCCACATGGGTTAACATTAGTGACTTTCAGACGCTTCGGTGGCCGCGCGGTCTAACGCACTACTCTCGCAGTTGACAAGACCGCCGATGATAGGGAGATGGAGGTTCAAATCTCGGTCAAGTGTACTGAGGGTGGTTTTTCCAAACAGCTTTTACAATCTCCCACCACACAAATGTGGGTACACTTCCTATAAATATAACCTCCCTAATCCCTAAAACAATTAGCGTAATTAGTACATAAGCTTACAACCTGGACGCGGTGCTAACAAAAAATTAATGAATTTCAACCAATGTTTGAATTAAAATTGTCTGTGTTAGCTAACACCACTCTAGTAGAGAAGAGAATTTATTAATCACAATAGTGTGTTAGGGATGAGGTGTGCTCGCATTTGCGTGGAGGGAGAGTGGAAAAATATTTCGGGGGAAAAAAAACACCTCAGTACACCCAATCGGGATTCGAATTCCAATCTCCCTGTCATTGGCACTCTAGTTTAACACGCGAGTGACGCTTTAGACCATGAGGCCACTGAAGCAGATGTGTACAAGCGTTCAATTCCTTGTTTTTAAATTATTATTTTCACAGCATCTTACTAACCTTTCGGACTATTCGCATTTAATTACACTTGAGTGGTTAGTAGAATTGAGAGAAAATGTACCTTTATTTGCATGGAGGGAGAAGGGGGAAACCGTTTAGGAAAAATCACTTCATGTAGGAAAATTGAATTCTGTCCTCATCACTGACAAACCAAACGAGCATGAAGTTAAGACCTTGTGCTTGATTTAATAATTATAAATTATTATTATATTATTATTAGCACCACGTCTTACTACCCGTTCGGGTTATATCTACTTACGCCAATGTGTAATGGTAGGGTGATTGTGAGATGAAATGGAGGGTAAAACCACCCTCAGTACACCTCGACCAGGAATAGAACCCCGATCTCCCCATCAGCGGCAGTCCTATTGCCAGAGTGACTCCTTTAGACGATTCCGCAACTGAAGCGAATCTTGTTCATTCAAACTGTGATTTATTTTGCAGTTTGGAGTTTATTTAATCAATATGTATCACAGACAAAAAACGTTGTGGTTTTCCACAAAATCTGTCTTGAAACTGTCAGACACCTTAGATCAGTCGTTAGCGTGTCTACCCACTGAGCTTAGAGTCCCGGCTTAGAGTCTCGACAAGGCCGAAAAACCTAACATTGGTGAAATGTGAGTTATTCCTTTCCCAGTGATGAGTTAATGGTCGGGGGTTGGATGGTGTGTATGTTCTGGTCTAAATTAGTTTATAAGTCGTGTGCTGGTATATTCAGTCGGTTCAGAAAGTGCACGTTAAATACCTAAACATAAAAGTTGTGGTGCTTGAATCAAATTCAACGAAGTAAAAAATGACCACATGGAGACTGGAACCAAACGCGGGACCTTCGGCTTGGCGAGCCAGTGCTTTACCATAGAACCATCCTGGTTCGTCTAGCATTCAGGGTCACCTGACAACGCAACAACCAGTGAAGGTGACCCTGAATACCAGATTAACCAGGATAGCTCGGTGATTGAGCATTGGCCTACAAAGACGAGGGTCCTGGGTTTCATTCCCATGTCCAGTTTGTATTTGATCTAATTTGTTTGTAATAATAACTGTCACGAGAAGAAACAGAATAAGGAATGAAGCTATATGGTAAAGAGTGGGAGTACATGAGATAGTAGAGGAAACAAGACTGAGATGGTCTGGGTATGTAATGAGAATGGAAAAGGAGAGACTGCCAAAGGGAATGATGAAGATGAAGTATGTAGGGAAAAGATTACAAGGGAGGCCAAGAAAGAGGTGGGAGGAGAAAATAACAAAGAGTATGCAAGTGATAGGAGAATAATGGAAGCAATTAAAGGAGGAATAGTGGTGAAAAGATAGAGGAAGATGGGGGAATTTTATTAAACTGAACCGACCACAGGCGTTGAATGTATATATAATAGTACGTATATACTTTCAACGAACACAGGCTGGAAACAGGTGATGACGATGCTTGTAATAGTAACTGCAAACCTCCATCCCTTATGAACGTAAGAGGTGAGGGATAAAGTGACACTCTGTCGGAAGGACTAAGCAAAGTAGTTCCTTAAAGCGCTTGAGGGGTTTTGATTGAATCTTTTCGCTCCTCACTCCATTGTTTAATGATTGTTTCTTCTTCACAATGTAAATTCCTTCGCTTACTTGATTTATTTTCCTTTTCTTAATTTGGTTTAAGTTTTTGTGTGTGTTTATGACACTTTTAGATGAATTCGTGCCCGAGTTTTCAAGCCATAATAATAATAATAATAATAATAATGCCGAGGGTGGGAAAACTAAATGATTAAATCGAATGTTGAGCCCCCAACCCGTTACGCCCCATTGAAAAACGGCTGTGGTTAAACCTATAGCTCCCCCTGTCGGCAACATAGTGCGGTCAAGCGCCATAGACGGCCCGGCCACCGCTGAGTATTGTTGCATGGCTATCTAACCAGCTTACATCAAGATAAGACACTATAAAAAGTAAACAAAATATTCGTGGTGACAAAAAGTTCCTCACCGGAATATATTTCTGTGCCGATGAACCCGTAGAGTGTAACCCATCCAACGCACAATTTCGAAAAACCGTATAATGACTTTATTCACAGGTATCTCTTTTATCCTACATAAACTGTCGAATAACAAAAGAAAGGTAGGTACGTGCTTGGATTGCATCTAAAAACCTCCCGATCCCTCACCACGAATTAAGAAAAAAAAAAAAGAAGAAAGATTACTACCATGTCATTAGATGTGGACACAAAGTTATGGCCCGTGCCCAAGCTAATACCTTTAATCGTGCCGTATTTACGTCTTTATTCTGAAGGAAGCTTGAGAAAAAAAAAGTTTTATACTCTTTTCAAAGTGAAAATTATTTCATTTGTGAGGGAGGAATAAAACGCCTTTCAAAGCAGTGGGCTAGTTTTAGTAAACATTTTTTTAGCACCGCGTCTTACTAGCCTTTGGAGCTACACGCATGTGTACTAATACCTCTAGTGTATTAGGGATGATTAAGGTTTAATTTAGATGTAATGTAACCGCATTTGAGAGAGAGTAAATAATGTTGGGGAAAACATCCTCAGTAAAACCAATCGAAATTCTAACCACGATCTTTCCATCATCCCAAAGCAAAAGAGACGCCTTACGTACGGTACAGTCTGCAATGCATGGGTTTGTCGTGTGTGAGGAGAATGTATTTACATAAAGGGAAGTTATGACTGGAATAATGCAGACAAGTGAAAGAATACTGTATTCCACATGAGATAAACTAGATCTTCCACTATTGTTGATAGGGTCTGGAGACTTGCACGCTATAGTAGGCGAGTAAATAAATCGCACAATACTGTCGTTGGGGTCTGGAAACTTCCATGGTAGAGTAAGCGGGGAAATAAATCACCCAATAATGTCGTTAGGGTCTGTAGACTTCTACGGTAACCGGTAGGGTAAGTGAAGGACTTACATATCCCACTACTGTTGATAGATCCTGGAGATTTCAATGCTAGAGTAAGCAAATAACTTAATCTCCTCCTAGGTACTGTTGATAGATCCTGGAGATCTCAGAGTAAGCAAGGAACTTAATCTCTCACTACTGTTGATAAGGTCTGGAGACCTCAATGCTAGAGTAAGCAAGGAACTTAATCTATAACTACTGTTGATATGATCTGGAGACCTCAATGCTAGAGTAAGCAAGGAACTTAATCTATCACTACTGTTGATAGGATCTGGAGACCTCAATGCTAGAGTAAGCAAATAAATATTTTAATTGAAGTCATAAATGGATTTCTTATACTTTAGGGTCGTAGGTTCTTCAAGGGGACTGAGAAATGAGATGTGAGTTCATAATTTTCTGGTAATGTTTATAGCACAGGATGGTGAGAGATTGGAAGGGAGAGACGAATCTTCCTCTTTTGGAAAACTCCGCTAGTCATTGAAAATTATAACTCCTCGATTTATTTATATCTTCAAATGACAAAAGAAGACGAAGCCACTCAGCTGTCTTTACACCGCTATAGTCAAAACAAGAGATTTCCTGATATATAAACTTCAATTTAATATTTACAAAGATCAATTACCGGGAATTAATAACATTTACTAGGAGTCGACTTGAAAAAGTCAATTCATTGTGAATAACGACATTATGTATTACAAAATAATATAAGATAAAACTGCCTAAACATAAAAAGATACGTACTTTAGTATAGTTAAATTTTTATTTTTCATTATTTGAGGTATTACGCGTGCACTTTCTGAACTGACTGATTACATCAGTATATGATAATTTCTTTGAGTGAGAGCGAAAGGGCCTACCAATTTTGTTGAAAAATGTATTTTCACATATCTTTCAAGGTTCCTTAACATTTCATAATCGACATGGAAAAGACGGCTCTACTTCCTCTCCGAAGAAAGCTGTGCTACATACTTTTTATCTCTCAAGAAAAATCAATCGACCCCGGCTTGGTTTGAACGCGTTAACATAGAGTCCTGAGGCAAGCACTTAACCCCAAGATCACCAAGGTAGACAATATGACCAAACCTTATGTATTTTATCAATACCGAAATGTCTATACATTTTAAATTATATTTTTCACAAATTTTAATTATAAAACTACGTAGATTTAATGATATGCATTTCTTGCAGGACTAAATTTCAGCAAACACATTATTCCCTTTTATTTAAAAATGACAAAAATTATTTTGACCCTTTAAAACCTATAAATTCTAGTGACTTTGAATCTACTAATCGCCAATTATAGTTAATAAATAACAATTAAACACTGTTAAAGAGTGCCATATTTTAAAAGTATATTTATGGCCTTACAAAATGATGTGTAAAATATGTGCTGATGGCTCTTAAAGAGCCGGTCTTACCACACTGAGCACCGATTCAAACCAGACGTCACATCGAGGTACGATTTCTGTGTTTTAATTTTGTTTTAAACCAATGTAATTGAGGACAGTAAAACAGATAAAAAATATTTAATAAAATAACATAAAACAAATTATTATTAAAAAATTATATTAAACCGATCTCAATTTTTCTGTTCTAAGTGAAGAATGCAAAAAATTGCAAGTCACTGTGATTTCTGGTTCGAGTATAATCTTTTAACTAATTTCTTAGTGAATGAGTAGTGAGACGTGCTCTTAAAAGTGAATATATTTATAGTGCGACGAAGGTTCTTAACAGATGATGTGAGTAAGATGTGGTGTGGGGGCTCTTAAGGTACAGCGGAAGGCGACGCGAGAAAAAGAATTTTCTTTGCAGTTTTTTAGAGTAATACTTTTTTGTTCAAAATAAATAAAATATTCCTTTAGTTTAATTTTCTTCACATGATGATATCAAAATTTATTGAATATCTGTCAAGGGTGTCCTGGAATTTAATGACAACTTTTTATCTTCATTTAAAAGGTTTGTGATCTAATGCCGTTAAGCTAGTGACAGATATTTAACAACTGTTGATATCCCCACGTGAAGAAAATTAAACTAGTTGTTTAAACTGGAACGATATTTGATTTATTTAGGTCAAAAAACGTTTTGCTATAAAAACTACAAAAACAATTACCTTTTCTCACGTCAGTTAGACTCCCACCTTAACATATGATGTAAGACGTGGTGTGGGCTCGCAAGGAGTGCTAAGATCAGTTATAGGCTGGACCTCACCTGCAACACCAGTTTAAATACGGACGAGCCCTCTCTGTTGATACCAATCTTCAACAACACCTGTTTTCAAGCCCACTCATAATAACCAATAAAGTCAATCGATAGCATCTTTATTATGAAGATAAAAATAAAAATGTAGGGATGTTTCAATATTTATTTTGCAGAGAAAAATATCAAGATTAGAGAAATTATGGTTTGATGAAAAATATCCAGATATATTTATAAGATAACTAATGTTAAAGAATTTATTGAATTATTTAACATGTAGATTTCACCCGCATCGATGGCCGAAAAGTCTAAGGTTTAACTCTCGTGTTGGACTGGCCTGCTGATGACGGTTAGATCAAGGCTCGAATCCTGGTCACGTCTAATGAGAGTGGTTTTCATAAATGATTTCTCACTCTCCTTCCAAGCAAATTGCGGGTAAATTATTTCTAAAATGCTTCCTTCCTCAATCCTACTCCAGTAATCATATATACGTATAGCCTGAATAGGTAGTAAGACGCTGTGATAATTTTTAAAAATAATTAAAATCACAATTATATTATTGGGTGTTCTGTCTCACGACAGGTCCATTCCTTTTGTCAGTGAACTTAGACCGCCAATGTCCTCTGCCTCTTCCTTGAGCTCCCCCAATTCTCTTCTTTCCTTCAAGTCACCTAATATTTGAATCCTCCTTCCTAAGCTCCTCTTTCTCTCAATGTCGTGCATAAGACAGTTCCTATTAAGGATGTGTCCGATCCAGTTTGCTTTGCACCGAAGAATCACATCCAAAATGGTTCTCTTCTCAACCACCGTTCTTAGGACTTCTTCATTTGTCACTCTGTCTGCCCATCTGATCTTCTCAAGTCTTCTCCAGTACCATACACACAAAAGAATGATAACCGGACAATAGGTGGAACATAGAGGCTTACGCTAATAATTATTATTTATCCACCCACTTGGGTTCAAGCACAGTCCCTCAGGGCTTAAAATACAGCTATTTATATATCCTACAAAAGTGTTACGGATGAAATAGAAATGTCAACGTTAAGGGCTGTCATAACGTTTAGTTTGATTAAAAATTAATATAATGAAGTTTGATTCAAAATTAATGTAAATAAGTTTTTTAAAGACGCCACAAATTAGTATAAAACAGCATTTAAATGTATTATATAAGTTTAAAATTTAAGTTAAGTAAGATATTATGGAGGTAAAATTTATTCTTAAGAAAAAGACAATCTTTTAGAAAAATTTGACTAAAAATCAAGCCTATTCACAGATTAATTTCACAACTCTGTTCTAATAGACCCTGCATTTTTGTGCCCCATTTTATCCGTCCGGGATATCCTCATATTTACATTCATATTTAGATATAAAGGAACATTTTTGAGTTATAATAGTTATTAAAACAATTTTAATATATTCATCCGTCAATTCATGTGCTATGCAACTGTCACTGTTGACAGATATTATCAACACCTGTAAAATAATACTAATAATATAGTAAAATGTTATAAAGTTTGGTCTCAAAAAAGTGTTATTTTCTAAAGGGCTCTATCTGTGAAAATTGGACTTTAGATATTGCCTTTCTCAAATAAATAGTTTTTATTGGGGTCACAACAGAAAATTCCAAGCTAATTGGATACTGCTTAAGAGGTTTTGAAGATTCATAACTGCCATCCCCATAATAAACATTGCAGTGTGACAGGCTGGCTACAAAACATATTTTACAAAATTCCCTGACTTTTCCAGGTTTTCCAGGCAACATTTTTCAATTTTCCCCGACTACTTTTTTCCAGTTTTAATGGTGGATGATGACTTTTGTTTTATTTATATTGATCACATATTAAAAAAAGTTTGTATCTATTAAACATAAAGTTTTATCAGTTATTTTAAAAATTAAAATGTTATTTTATTTAGGTATTATTAACTTTTATTTTAGTGTTTAGTTGCAAAATTAATGGGATATTTTAGACCCATTTTTAATTCCCTGACTTTTCCAGGTTTTCCCTGTTTTCCCTGTTTTCCCTGTCTGTAGCCACCATGTGTGAGGATATTTTCCCCTTTAAGTAGGCGGTGCCCTTAAAGTGGGAGTGTAGAGGACGCAAGAAAAGAGCAGGGTTTTTGGGGGGGCTCAATGCTCACCTTACTTTACTATCACTAGTGACCGAATGAAGGTCTTTTTTTGGCCGAAGCCGAAACCGAAGCCGAATCCGAATGTTCGGTCGGACACTAATTATCACAGACCCCGCCTTAAGTTCGGGTGGAAATGTCCGCGAGAAAAGGCCGGTTAGCAAAACTTTTTTTTTTGCCAAAATAAATATTGCTTCATTAGAAATAAAGAATTGAATTTTCGTCAAATGGTGATATCTTAAATATCTTTCATGAGCAAAGCGACATTATATGACAAACTTTTTAAATGAAAAGAAAAAGTTGTCATTAAATTACAAGACAACCTTGACAAAAATATTCAACAAGTGTTAACCGGACCCGTAGTGTTGTGGTCAGTGCACCTGGCTACGAGCCTAGGGGGGCCGGGTTCGATTACTAGTTGGTACCTTTAGTATTTTTTTCCCTTTAGGAGAATAATATCAATGGTCAGCAGGGTTTGGTGTTAGGTTAAGACTCACACCGGATCCACGACTTCATAGTCACTGTCATCACATCATCTCATTACTGTTACGACGTGTAGACAACCTTCTGTGGTGTACCCTGGGCAACGTTCTGTGCCACCAGAGCGGCTTATAGTCTACACATAAGGTGACCGAACCTGGACATCAAAGTACCTCCGGGTCAAATGTGCCATAAGAGTTTAAAAAAAACTGTTTGGCTCACCATGTGAAGAAAATTAAAGTCTATGTTTCTACTGGAACAAGATTTGATTTATTTTGGTAAAAAAAAAGTTGCTAAAAAAGCTGCAAAAATACCGCCATTAACTCGTGTTCCTTACACTCCTACCTTTACCAGATTTCCTTACATTGGAGCTTTTGACCCAAAAAAGCTACTGGCTTGACTTGGCTGGTTACATAATTAAAGTACAGTTTATAGAATTTTGTAAATAATTGTATTTTCATCATCTAAATTTATTCCACAAAAATAAGATTGATATCTTTATTTTTCCATACAGGCGCTATATGTTTAATATATTTAGCCCACGGGAGTCGAAATAAAATTCAAATCTGACCCACATAACGATATGTTCAGAGACCCTAGTGTGACGGAGAATGGTAGCCGCGAGCTGATGGGTGCCATGATAGATAATAAGCGAGACATTAGACTTTCAAAGTGGTTTTCATCAAAAGTCCCACGCTAGTCATGAAGAGGACTCAACAGGGGCAATTATTAACTCTCAAGTTTTAAAAAACCTACCCTTAATTTTTTTTTTTTTCCTTTTTAGAAAACTTTCACATATATAGCCTTTAAATGGGGCGATTGTAATCGATATTTCCGAAGTTTAAGTTCATACTTCCATTTACTTTCTTTTAAGGACGTAAACACCGTAAACATTAACAAATTAGTTCCAAAACAGCAATAACAGAGATTCTTAATCCCCTCTCACACTTACGTAACAACTACAGCACTTAGTGAGTTGAATACATCACTAAAGTCAGGTATACTTTATACCAGATTAAATAGTACGTCAATATTATGATCAAAATTCTGCATGTGTTTAGGTACCCGCATCCCTAACCCAGCACCTTCACCTACTCTTTTTATTATTCGTTTGGGCTATACATATATAAACTAATTACGCTAATATGTTAAGAGATGAGGTAGGTTGAATTTAGATTAATTGTAGCCGCATCTGCATGGACTAAGAGTGGAAAACCATTAGGAAAAAACACCCTCTGTATACCCGAACGGGATTCGAACCCCAATTTTCCCATCATCGGCAGTATAGTATATTACGAGAGTGACGCGTTAAACCATGCGACCACTAAATCGGGTGTTCCGTTTATAGCTGGCAGGTCGTTGTTGGGTGTGATTCCTAAACAGTGTGCACTTGGCTGGCTGGCTTATTCTCTTTCAAAGCAAATGTTGGTGCATAATCATTAGAAATAATCCTCCTCATCCTGTATGTTTGTTAAGAACCCAGGAATCATTAAAAGACCTCAAGTACCGAGCCTTAGCTAAGTCGGTAGTGTTTTTATCTACTAAGCTACGGGTTCGATTCCCAGTATGGCCGAAAAAGTATCACTAATTAAATGTAGGTTTCTCCTATCCATCTAATGAATTAACGGCTTGGAAACTTGGTGTTGTGCTTTATAGATTTATGTTAGTTTATAAGATATGTCCTTATAACCAGACAGTTCAGGGAATGTACGTTAAATATCTCAAAATAAATAAAAAATAACCATCACACTTCCACTAAACTAAAACTCTATTAAAAGTGAAAAAACGGCTACCAGCACACTCCTTATTTATCTTTCTTCAATAACTAAATTTTTAAATTTTCAACAATGCAAACGAGATTTTTTTTTTTCTGCACATTAAAAATAACACGTTTCTAACATTTCTGTCTAAGGTATTTTTTCAAGTGTGCCGCCGAGATTTAACAGAGCGCTCTTCTCTTGTTTTTATTCCTTAATTGATCATTAATAAACTATTTTTTCTGCATTTAACAACTTAAGAAAAACTCCCAAATTAAGTAAAAGTTTATAACTGGTTTTGCATTTGCCAACACTGAAGAAGAAACTGCTAGAGAGACTTTATTATGTATCGTGTTAAAGAATGCAGCCAATTAGCGTTACCGTTTATTTACTAACCTAAAATACCTGATCACTGATCAGTGACTTGAATCTCTTGGATTATTAGTGCCGTTCGTATTTTTATAAATGTTTTATTATCTTGAGATGAGCCTGTGACCTTCAGAAGTGGGAGACGACAATCACCTTCGGTACTTTCTAACTAAAGGCCGGCAACATAAAAGAAAAAAACAAACTATTTTATTAGTTTAGTAAGTTTAATGGTTCATTTAAAACTTATTAAACCAAATATCACCATTGAGGAAACAACAGGTTTTATGGAAAAAATATATATGTATTCACTCTCTCTCGGTTAAATGTTGCCAAATCTCGTTTTTAATTATGTCAGAAGGTGGTGTGGTGGGGTAACAAGGAGCTACTGGCAACATCGACGAACCAGCGTTGCAAAATTTGTCAAAGGAAGATTGGCCAGATGAAAACAAGATAATGACAACGCTGTATCCCAATAGTAAGCAAGCATTTACCTCAAAGATGATATTCAGTGTATACACCGCTACCAAGTTATAAAGACGTCGGTTATATTTTGAAAGGTAAACTTTATTAAACTATTTTCGCTAAAACAAAATATGATCTTCCAAGAAAAAATCTCTCATAAAAAAACAATAAATTGACTTTTTTTTAGAAGTGATAAAATAAATTTGTTGAATATTTTTATAGAGTTTTTCAAAAATTGTGTTTGTACATTCAGTAAGCCTATGCATCCTTCATCTTTTCTGAAAGGTAGCAAGCTTACCTTGAATTATTTCACTATGGTACAGCTTATAAGATAGGTTCATTGTGTAATCCGTTAAGGTAAGAGTGCTACCTTTCAGGATATACGGAGTGTACCTAAGTAGAGTATTCATTAAACTTTGTTTCATCTGCCATTTTAGCTGTAATTTGTTTAGGTTTTAGGTCACTATGGTTATAGTGCTAAGTAATGAAATATTAGAGGTTTAGTTTATTGGAAAAGTACTGTTTTAAAAATAACTTAATCATTGGCTATAGCACGGTTGTCTTATCATAGGGGTTGAGTCCCTACCCCGCAAACCCACGTTATAACTCGAGAGCGGTGTACTTAAATCGTAAAAAAGAATATGCAATACATAGACCCGCTATGTTAATCCAATCTTTAAGCTATATTTCTCATTCTTATTTTTGATTTCCACACACAATTGTTTGAATTTTCTTTCCGCGTTAACTTTTAATCTATATTTATCATCCTTATTCTTAGTATAGAAAAAATGTTCAAAACTACCAGTATTATTTAAGTGAACGTAAGAAGCGGGTAAACAAGTAAAAAAAAATTACCAATTACTACCTGCTGGGATGATGACTACGAAATTATTTCAAAATACACCAGGTAAAGTAAAAACGACCAGCAATTGGTCAAATATATATATATTTGATGCCATTTTAGAACATTATAAGTGCAGCAACGACTGAAAAACAACAAAACTTGGAAACTATATCGACATAATTCAGGTTGTTTAGTTAAAAATTGTGATGTTTCTACTGTGTTTTTTTTTTCTTAACTTTGGTACTGAGATAAAGAACGAAGAAGTGTGGATTTGAAACTTCTCAACTTGTTTCAAAGAGACTTGCAAAGTCACGGCGAGAATACTGTCTTTGTCCACGTGCCTAACTGCACGTTATTTGTTTTTAATAAGCCAGTTAAAATGTTTTGTAAAAAAAAAAGTTTAGCTCCTTCTGTAGAAAACTCAATGTTTGGTGCAAGAAATTATCAAATACTATAAAAACTGTCGGTTTTGCCATTGCCTTGGAAAAGTAAACACTAGTCTGCAGTGGCGTACCTAGAAATGTATATATTGGGTGGAAAAGGGGGGTCGGGGTCATATTATGCATCAAGGTTATTATTTTTGAAGTTCAACACCTTGGCTCAGTCGGTAGCGTGTCTATCTACTGGGCAAAGGGTCCTGGGTTCAAGGCCCAGCATGGCCGGAAAACTTATTAGTAATGATATGTGGATTTCCCCTTCCACAGTGAAGAATTAATGGCAGGGGGTTGGGTGTTTTGCCTGTTATAGACTTAAATTAATTTATAAGTAGGCGTGTGCTGGTATAAACAGTCGGTTCAAAACGTGCACGATAAGTACCCCAAATAAAAAAATGAAAAATATTATTTTTATTTGTGACTTAAGGGTAATTTTTAATGTATATGTTATAACCCAAATTAAACTGCCCAGTTCATGAATTAGGCAAATTTCTACCCATCCCGTAAACTGGCCTCTTGAACCATTTCACGAACTGGGCAAAAATTGCATTAACTTTTTTCCCATTTCATGAACTAGAATTTATTGCACTAGTTATAACAAGCTTGGATGAATTTTGTTTTACGATATTAGACTAAACAAACCCAACCTAACTTAACCTAACCTTCCATTCTAGAACGATTAAAAGTTAAATTAACTTGAAGACCAAAACTGTTCTTTGTTTGTCCGTTTCATGGACCGAACAAAGCTAGTCCAGTTCATAAATTGGGTAAATATTGGAGCTGCCCAGTTCATGAACTGGGCAGCATAAGCACTGCACAATTCATGAAATGGACTATTTTTTGCCCAGTTCATGGAATAGACAGTTCATGAACTGGGCGGCACAAGCGCTGCACAAATTAACTGGACTGTTTATGAAATGGTCAGAAGAGGTCAGTTCACGGATGGGGCATATATTTGCCCGATTCATGAACTGGACAAATTCACAAATAGGGTGTAACAGCGGAGACAATGTATGTAGAGCCCAATTTTCATCAGAAAGGGACCTTTAAAAAATGCAAACATGTTTTTTGTGGACAAAATTGATAAAATTATAATATATCGTTGGTGTTCATTTTACAGGTAGAGTATTGCTATTTATCAAAAGTGTCAGCTGTAGATAATATGACTCGACGTATGAATGAATATGTGAAAGAAGATCTGGTCGTTTTTCTAGTAATCAGATAAGGCTCTTCATATGAATATTGAACTGTATGGTAAATAGCTTGTTGAGGACGATCAGATTCTTCAGTGAAAATTAAAAAATATTAACTTTAATGCTTGTCACAACAAACGACTCAATTAACACAATAAGCTCGGTAGTTCACTGGCAGTCCGAGGCGAGGGTCAAGCGCTAGCGCTCTCTCTTACGAAAGTCTTTTTTTTAAGCACCGCATATTACAACCCGATCGGGCTATACGCTTATTTACTAATTAGGCCTATACTAATCGGTTAAGGGATTAGGAAGGTAAAAGCTAAATCCCACTGTTCGATTTCCGTATCCAGGTGTCATTTTTCAACTTTTTTTTTAGCACCACGTTTTACTACCTGGGTTGTACGCATATGTACTAATCACGCTAACGAGTTAGTGATGAAGGTTTAATTTATAGGAAGTGCACCCACATTTGCGTAGAAAGAGTGAAAAAACTATTTTGGTAAAACCATCCTCGGTACACTTGACCGAGATTTGAACCTAGATCTCTCCGTCATCAGAAGTCCAGTCTAACACGAGAGTGATGCCTTAGACGATGCGACCACCTAAGCAAGTTTTAATTTTATTTATATTGACCAAACAAGTTTGTATTAATACAAGACGGTTTTGTTAGGAAGATCCTTTTGAAAGTCCGTTTATCCTACAAGAGTCCTGAAGAAGAGGAAGATTCTGGTAGGAAGGAAGGCCTTTTTTTTTTAACGTTCTTCTCACCAAAATCCTACTATAGTAACCGAAATTTTCACAAATAACGATATAATACTCATCTAAAATAAGCATTTACTAATAATAAAACTATGAACATAGCACAACTAATGCAGGGACAGTAAAGGTGTACACAAGTAATACCGCTTACATTGAAGGGAGGTGTTAATGAAGCAATACCACAGCTACCAACCATACAACTTCACACTTCCATCGTTTATATTGCTATGGTGCATGCACTGACGTCATATGTTCTAGTGAGGATGTCGGGACTCGCACACATGTTCCTTTTTCTACTATACATATTTACTAATGAGACTCCCCAGGGCTTTGTTAAAAAAAAAAGTTACATTATAATTTAAATGTCAACTTGCAGCTACTGATACAAAGCCTTCCACGAAATAAATGATTCACCTCTGATGTAATATAAACATTTTGCCTTGAATTTTTTCCCTATCTAAAACAATCTCATAAAGCAGAAATCAAGAGAAACCTATAATCCTAGATAAACAAAGATTTCGCAAGACTTGTTCTTACGAGATTTTATCAAACAGAAAAAAAAATTACTATCAAAATATATGTTAAGCTAATCACAGCATTTTTTAAAAAATGTATAATACATATGCTAAATTAAACGAAACCAAATCTTTGCGCGATAATGTATAGCTATTGATCTTATAAATAAGATTAATGATACATTTTATATTATTTAAACGTGAATCGATGATATAAAAACTAGACTTTTTTTTTCCATTGAAGATTTTATCCTTCTTTGCCGATGTTGCCTGAAATTGATAGAAAAATTAATTTAATTAAATCTGAGGTTTATTTATTACCATTTTAATCACATATTCGATGGCATTATGAGATTGAAAGTCCATTATCGCATTTACAAAAGTGTGCCACCCATCCCTATCTTGAGTTAGTTTTGACCAGTCCAACTCATTACACCTTATTCCCATATTGAGCTCGTTCTATGAAGTCCACCTCATTACACCCCATCCTTATCTGGAGCTAATTCTATACAGTCCACTAGTTCTATCCAGTCTAACTCACTACACACTATCCGTTTCATGAGTTAGTTCCATCCAGTTCCCCTCATTTCACTCTATTTCTTTAAGGTACATGTTACCCACCCATCTGCCTCTAGGTCTTCCACCCATCTGCCTCTAGGTCTTCCCACTGGTCTCTTACCATTGGATTTTCCGATAAAAACCTTGAACGCGCTCTACCAATTTTATTTTCCGACTTTTTAGAACTGTCATTGATACACAAGTGTGTGGTGTCTTAAAAAGGTGTTGCGGGTTACCACAAGATGTACAAAGAGGATCATAAAAGAACTGTAAAGTCCTATAATTTTTATTTTATTTTAGAATAGTCTGTTAATCAGGAGATTAAAAATATCTTTCCAACAGACTTAGTGGATTGTTGCAACGATGGTTGCAGATTTTCGTGCTAAAAGGTGTTCAAAAACTTTTTTTATTGGTAAAAGTTATATAGGATTAGGGCTCACTCGACTTTCTAGTTTAAGGTCTACTCGTTAAAGGCTATCAACTTTCCTTAAATTTTGAGCTTTCGGTGTTAAATTTGAAGCAAAACTTATATTTTTCGTCTTCACACCATGTGGAGAACTTTGAATCGACCCATACCCCTTGAATTGTCATTATTTTTTAACCAAAAAGAAATATCATACAAAAATCAAGGTTTTCATGATGTTATAAATATATACCTCAATGGTAGTGGAATAAAGTGCTCGCCTCCGAATACAATGTTCGTAGGTTCAAACCCAGCCGAGCTCGACAGACTTTTTTTCTTTAGATATATAAAAATACGTAGCACAACTGCCTTCGGTCCCATGTCGATTTTGGCACGTAAAGGATCCTTGGTAGGTATGTAAAAATACCTTTCCGGCAAAATTTATAGATCCTTTCACGCTCGCTCATAGAAATTCACTGTAGGGGAAAATGGGGACTCACCACACTTCCTAAACTCCCCCGATACATAGGATGTCTACCAGATGGTGCAGGCAGCAATAGCAAACTGAAGGGATAAGTAGGCCTACAAGCCCAACTCCGAATGGATAGAAATCACATCAAACCAAACTTTGGGTTGTCGACTTAGGAGGAAGAAGTAAACAAAGAATGGTTGTACAGATGAGCCACTGCGCATACAGCAGAAATCTAAAAAAAATTGCTAGAAAAATCTGGTTTTCTTAGGAAACAACTATTTTTGCCGATTTCCTGGACTCCTAACCTTTAAAATAAGTGCTCGTTTGTCAAAACCGGATAGGCAGTTTTCTCGTAATTTTAACTACCGGAAATAGGTTTATTAATGTATAGGCCCTATAAGATGTACGTCCAATACACTTCACTATTTTACTGTCTTGTTCACTGTAAGATATCCTTGAGGTCAATATTGCAGGTTTAAGACACCGCCCAATGGGTGTAGCCGGGGAGTGAAGCCGCTCCTTCAACATCCGGTGAAGCGCTCCTCCACCCAAGATAAATATAGGCCCCGCAGATAATCTAGGCGTCCGAAGAATTGGTAACGTGTATATATAGTCATGGGACAATTTTATCGATAAAAAGTATTAACATCCAACTCGGTAAACACTCGGACTAACACGTCAAGCTAGAATAGTCTGGAGTTTACCGGCGACCGAGATGTAGGGGTACCCGAGTGAGTGGAATGAGGACGTGTTATTCCCTTCTCTCTCCATGCAAATACTCTCGATACCCCATTAGTATAGTTAAATGATTCCCAAATTTTTTAGAACCACGACCTACCTAACTTTAAAGTGTGAGAGTTGGGGACGCGAAAAAAGGGCAGTGTTTTTTGCAGTTTTTATAGCAAAACCTTTTTTTGGGGGGCCAAAATAAATCAAATAGTTCTCCAGTAAAAAAATAGTTTAATTTTCCTCACATGGTGACATCAACAGTTGTTGAATATACGTCATAAGCATAGCGGCATTAGGCGACAAACTTTTTAAACTACGAGAAAACGTTGTCATTAAATTCAATGACAGTCTTAAAAAATATTCAAGAATTGTTGATATCACCATGGAAAGAAAATTAAACCATGTTTCTATTGAGGAAGTATTTTATTTATTTTGGCTAAAAAAAATTGTTATAAAAACTGCAAAAAAAAAACAAAAAACACAGCGTTTCTCGCGTTCGATACACTCCCACCTTAGTAAAATACATTCCCACGTGAGTTACGTACACTCCGTTTACCATGAAAGGTTACGAGCTTACTTAGCAAGTTTTCATTACGGCGTAGCTTATAGGATAGGGTCATAGTGTAATCCACCAGGGTAGAAGGAGTGTACATCAGAATCTGTGTTTAAAAGGTCAAATGGGGGACCAAGTGGATGAAAACATAAAACAACAGGTACAGTTTTAACAAGCTCTTCTTCCCTTGTCAACATCCCACGCCACGCCACTTGCAGCGAGAGTGGCTCTTGTGTGTCAAGAAAGGGCCGCCTCATCTTTAACGAGGTTCGAGTTTAGTCGACACGTACGCACGCAAGCTCAGTTTAAAGCCGGTATGTAAGCGCACCTCGGTCAACTAATTGCCAGCCAATCAGAGGAGACATGTTGACTAATGGCCGGCATGTTTCTTACCAAGCACGCCTGCTACATACGGCGGGGTAGCATCCATTATCTTCCGTATCAGCCATGCTTAACTGCACCACACCGAGGAACACGCACCTAACACCACCAAGCACCATTAATGACCGACATGAGCAACTACAAACATTACAAGACAATGATGTGCCTAGTGTTAACATACAACAAGTAGGCACGTGATATCCATTATCCATGGCTCCGACTAAGTTAACTGCACCACACCGAGGAACAATAATCTACTCATCAAACACTACAACAACCATTATAAGACAATGTGCCTGGTGCACAAACAAAGGCAGGGCCTAAACATAGACCCACATACGCCAGGTTAAAATGTCGCGCTTATTGGGAGAACTTGTGTCCAACACGTGGATTGCTATGTGCTATGTAAGTGACAACATCACTATCAAGCAGACATTTTTTTAAATAGTTCACTTTAAACATAATTTTTGATAGACGACCCAAAAAATAAAAATTGTCTTCTGGTGTCAATAAATCGTCTTTCACAAAGCTAGGTTCAGATATCGGGCCCACCCCCTTTCCATAAACAATCCCCACAAACGAGCATATTCAGACTGCATATTACAATGAGAACGTTGAATACAATGTTGTTGTTTTTTTGTTCCTCACGGTCAATTGCCATGTATGGTCCGCACTTGTCATAAAGCGCATGGCGTGAGTCATCAAACTCTCGGCGGACATCACACGCACGGGCCAAGTGCTAGCTAGTGTGATCGACTATCATCACACGCACGTCAGGTATATTTCTAAATGTAGGCCAGGTATGCTTCTGGACAAAGATACAGGCTATCCAGCGTAGGAATGGTGGTGACAGATAGCAGAAGATTTTGATTGCAAACATTGGTTGAAAGTTTCTTATGGTAACATACGTGGAAACAGTTACCATACCAATACTATACCAATCAAAGGGGTTATCAAACGCTTCTAATCATACTTCCTTAAGGATTACTGTATAATTAGCTTTTTCGTAACTAATTGAAAGAAAAAAATATTAATAAAACTAATATGTTATTTGTTTCACGGTTGCGGTAACAAGAGGTATTATAGTCCATGTAATAATAAATTAAAAAATATTATATTTACACTTGTATTTTATTATAACTGACCACCATATATTATCTAATAGTTAAAATGTTTTTTATAACTAAGAGAAAGCTCCAAACAAAATATTTGTTTCAAAATAAAACGTTTTCATTTTTTAAACACATGCGCATTAACACAACCGAATTTTCTAACTTTACTGTAAATTTGCACTAAAATAAAAACTGGACCTGTGATACCATAATATTTTCTAGAAATTGTTTTAAGTCTCTACTCTTTGTGCATAAAGTTTTGAAGTGGGTACAGTAATTGAAATTATTATTTTAGAGCAATTATGTAAACACTATTGTATCTGGAAGAGGGGAAGGGGCAGTTGATATTATATGCCCCCAGCCCTTCCAACTGCAAATCCAGGAAGTGAAGAAGAATATGTAAACACAGACCTGTTAACCAGTGGCATACACAGTCATATAGGGTAGGCTGAAGATCCGATTTTGGTACAAATTAGCTTAAATATTACCATTTGAATCCTTTGAAATCCAAATTGTTTTCGAGGGAGAAACCCCCATACCCCCAATTTTTAAGGGGTGTCGCTGATTCTCTATCTTTCTTATCCTCATACTTAGAAGAATCAAATTTCCAAATATTACACTAATTGAACTATCTAATGGTGCAATTATGAAAAATATTATGTAAAAAGCCCCCCCCACCCC